>OX101743.1:13483451-13844261 GCA_944452665.1 Stenoptilia bipunctidactyla
GCAACTATAGACCTATTTCAGTTCTACCTGCGATCTCTAAATTACTGGAGAAATTAGTAAATAAAAGACTTCTTAGCTACTTAAATAAATACAACATCTTATCCCAGAATCAATTCGGCTTCAGGCAAGGTAGGTCAACTGAAGATGCTGTGTCTGATTTAACTTCTTTGGTTATAGATCAGCTTGATAATAAAAGAAAATGCTTAACAGTGTTCTTAGACCTACAAAAAGCTTTTGACACCGTTTCCTTACCCATCCTTATACACAAACTAGAAAGATTAGGAATAAGGGGTAATACACTACAATTTTTCAAGGATTACTTATTCGATAGGAAACAAAAAGTTAAAGTAGGAAAATATAATAGCGTGGATGAGGCTGTGTCATACGGATTGCCGCAGGGGAGTGTGCTAGCGCCGACTCTATTTCTTATATATATTAATGATCTATGCGACTTGCACATTGATAACGCTAACATCTTCTCTTATGCCGACGACACGGCAATAGTCTTCACTGGTGACACGTGGGACGCCGTAAAAACTAGCGCCGAACGTGGTTTACGTGTTATAAGCAATTGGTTAAGGAATAACATACTTTCCTTAAATACAAACAAAACTAATTATATTTGTTTTGGAATACATAATAAATCGCAACCTCAAACGGATCTGAACATAAAAATTCATTATTGTGAAGACACTTACCATAACAGGAACTGCGACTGCCCTAAATTACAGAAAGTACAAAACACTAAATATCTGGGTGTTATTCTAGACCAGCGACTCTCATGGTATTTACATCTCGAACACGTTACCAGTCGAATAAGAAAGCTTACCTGGATATTTAAAACACTACGACATGTTATACCAAAAGCAGTTGCTGGACCTCAGGGTTTATCTAGAGACGTACTTAGGGAAATATATATAAGTTTGGTGCAGTCGGTGCTAGCATATTGCATTCCTGTTTGGGGTGGTGCAGCAAAGACGAAACTACTTGAGGTGGAACGTGCTCAACGAAACCTTATAAAAGTCATGTACTTTAAACCCAGAAGATTCCCTACCAATATTTTATACAGTTTATGCAACTTGGCTACTGTGAGGCAACTTTATATAACATTTATTTTATTAAAACTACACAAAAGCTTACCATACGATCCACGATGTAATACCAAAAGAAGAAAAGACATAGTAGCGCAAGTTCCTAAAACAATCACTGCCTTTGCAAGCTACTAGTATAAAAAACGCTCAGCCTCCTTGTATAATACACTAAATAAACACTTAGACCTATATAATAAGACGTATAAGGAATGTAAAAAAGTAATAGCCCAATTTTTGTTATCAAAGGATTACGAGGAAACGGAGAAATTGCTGGAACCGAAAATCTGATGACTGTTTATTCTTTTTCATTCCTCATAAAAAATACCTATATATAAACTTGCACACACACACATGCTTACACAACACGCATATAAACACTCAAACACATACTCACACATCGCAAATTCCATTTTATATTTAAAACAAATTGCTTATAAAATATAAAAAATAAGAATAAAATGTAAATAAATTTATTACTGTTAGTACTGTTACTGCTATGTATTTCCTATTCTGTTTTACTTTTACTTTTAATCTGTCTGTTAGTTTATTTATTTTAAAACCTGTATTCAAAATTGTTTAAAAATAATGTTTATATATTTAATGTTAGTTTTTAAGCAGATGTATTGTAGCCATGGAAGAGCGGTGTCTCCTGGCACAGGCTTTTTTAAGCTTAAAAGGAGGCACCAACCTTGAACTTGTAACTAAATTGTGTTTTAAAGAAATATAGAATATTATTATTATTATTATGTATGCTTACAGCTACACGCCTTTCGGCGTAATAATAATATTATTGGTGACTTACATCGTCTCTGTAAAAAAAGTCTTTTGCCATTGTTTGTAAATCATCACTCAGTTTCAAGCCTTTATTTTTAATATCCTGTCAATTATCTTCTAGGTTTATTTCAAGCACATCACTAATAACTTTCTGAACTACTGCAGCTCTTTTTAAGATTTATAAGGTTTATTGGGATTACTCTTATATCGATCCGCATCGTAGGAGTGGCGGGGGGGAGAGGGGAGGGGGGTCAGTAGAAGCCTCGCCAGGGGGGGGGGGGAGGTGCGGAAACTCTTAGTTTTTGAGAAAATCCTGATTTAAAATTTTGAGGTTAGGTCTATGAAAATTATTGAATACTTGTCCTAAGCAACTCAAAATTAATATCAAGCTGTGAGGAAAGAAAGAAATCCATATCTCCCAGTGAGGAAGATCGAAACTTACACATTTTACCATATTTTTATATATAAAATTGAAATACTTCAACCCGATAAGTAAAAAAATTGTTACAATAATACAATCCCATAAAGAATAAAGACAACTTGATATTAATCTTGAATGGTTAAGGATAAGAATAAATTTAATTTTTATAGACCATCCTGAAAATTGTTTTTCTCAAACACCAGAAATTCTGCCCCTTCCCCCTTCACGGGACGCTTCTACTCGACCCCTGAAATAAAAACAAATTTATGTTTTTTAGTCTTTTATTGGATAAATATGTTTAATACAATTTATTAATTCGATGAATGGATCTTTTTTATTTCTTTACACCCAGCGCCTCCACATATATTCTATGATTATGTCAGTAAAATTGGCTGGGTGGTTATAATTATCTTTTTTAAAAAATCTTTTTACAACCCGCCATTGGGACTCTATACGTTGAGTGTGAGTCCCATCTGAGGCAACAAATGGGTTTTCGGGATCGGAATGGTTAACCTTCTTGTGTATATACCCATGTTGCCCCAAGGCTCTCCAGCAGTCCGTATGAATTGTTGTCCCCTCAGCAACATGCTTTTTTATGAGGGGAATCAAAACTTCCGTGGACCTTATGATGTCCGGGCAAACCTCTAAGCGTAGGTCCTCGCTCCCATCTTCTATTAACCCGAGGACCCAGTGGCCCTCAACATGGCGTCCTGCAACAAAACAAAAATCATTATAATTTAAAATAGTAAATACAAAACAGAGATTCATGGTGACTGATTCTATGACACACAAAATTTCTAAATTATTATTATTATGAAGAATAGGGCCTTACAATTTTTTTACAAGGGATCATATTTTGTCTCAGACTCTGTTTTGTGTGATTATAAAAAAAATAACCCTCGGAGGTAAATGCAAGGAGCTCCGCTTTGCTTCGCTCCTTGCATTAACCTCCTAACCTAACCGGTCCATGTCGGTTTTCTGAAGGAAAGCTTTTAGTCGAGGGGATAGTACAAGGGATGATCACATTTTGTCTCAAACTCTGTTTTGTGCAATTATAAAAAAAATAACCCTCGGAGGTTAATGCAAGGAGCATGATAATGCATTAACCTCCTAACCTAACCGGTCCATGTCGGTTATCTGAAGGAAAGCTTTTAGTCGAGGAGATAGTACAAGGGATGATCATATTTTGTCTCAAACTCTGTTTTGTGCAATTATAAAAAAAATAACCCTCGGAGGTTAATGCAAGGAGCTCCGCTTTGCTTCGCTCCTTGCATTAACCTCCTAACCTAACCGGTCCATGTCGGTTTTCTGAAGGAAAGCTTTTGGTCGAGGGGATAGTAGAATGAGTTATAATAGTAAGAACAAATGATTACCTTTGTTGTATTTTCTCTTTCCAAATTTACTCTCATCAATTTGGACCACCTTCCCAGGGCCGCCAATCAGTCCAACTGCCTCTTGTTTTTCCAACTGGTACAGAACTACTGTCTCCCGACAGTATAACTACCAGTCGGATATTGTTGTCTGGGATAGACAGCCCTCTTCCTCCGACTTCTCAGGATCTTCATGCACTACTTCGCTATAAGATTTGCGGTGGGCGAAGCAGTACATGAGGAAGAAAATACGTGGCATCGAGATTCGTACATCCTCGAACCACGTCCCCTTCCCTCGAGCCACACTGGAGCGGCTTCGGCAAATTCCTTTATTACATATAAAGGAACCGACATTTCTATTGTGTCCATAATTTATGTTCATCGGTTTTCTATGCACCCGACACATTTTTTCCCAAGGTATGAGGTGGTTTTGGGTTGAGAAAGTTATGCATTGCTCACGGGTTCCGAGCTCACGCACAATTTTCGCCAGACTCCACATCTTAGCAATTTCTGCAACGTTCAATTTCCGCTTCACGTATTCCCCGTAAAAATCCTCTACTAATACGTCGTTCTCTTCGCCGCGCGGGACAATGGACGCTGAACTCGTCGACGGTTGGGGATTATCGGCCATTTTGAACACAAAATAACAAAACACTTGCAAAAAATCGGTAGTCCAGGTAAACAAAAAAGGGTCAGCAGCAGGCAAATCAAGGGTCCAAGGAAAGAAGCGGGGTCGTTGAGGGAGATAAAAAACGAAACACAGAGAGCACATTCACACAAACGCAAGCGATAAGGGAATGAAATTAGAAACTGAAAATGTCACTAGTTCATTCTGAATGCATGATTTATTCAACATTTCAATCAATCATTCATTCAATAACACTAGTTTGACAATATTTTTGTTTTTTGCTTGCAATATAACCTCAAAAATTAAAATTAGTGTTTCTCAAAAACTAAACATTTCCGCATAAAAACCCGCTAGATAATGGGTCCAGGCAGTTATAACTATCGTTTAAAACCAAAATTATTCATGAAATAGTGCCGACAGATATAAGAGTCAACCCGGTTTATTATTAATTTATGTTTTTTTTTAATTCTGAGACAGCAAAATCAGTAATAAAACACACACGTTTGAAACGTGGGTCTAATAATGTGCAGATGCCGAATGTCTTGCTGAATTCTACTTTTGCGAACCTGTCTTTCTAACCGTGGTTTAAGCTTGTGATGACTTCAATAACAGGTCTACTAAATGGCCGATACTCTTTATCATTTAAAAAAATCTTCACATATGTCTTTTAGGCAGTTGGCCGTTACTATCACCAAACTTCCCGTTAGGTACTGATCTCCACTAATGGAAGAAGTGCCTTGTTCAAATGGCTGCAATACTCTACACAACTCTTCCATTATCATCCACTCTTCTGCACTTATTCTTGGCCAGTCCTTTTCTATGAGAGCCATGCAATGTTTAACAGTTACCTGAAGCAGGATAAATCGTTGAAACATAAAATATGTAGAGTACCACCTAGTAGGTACTTGTTGGATTAACCGCTTTGTTTCTCCATGGTCGGTCATATTTTTGGGTTGATAGCTAAGAAGCATGTCAATGGCAAATGTACTCCGTTTCAAAGCATCTACGATTTTTTTACGTTTCTATTAACTGTTCTAATGGTTTAGTGCTGCTGTAATAATGAGATTTAATGAATGGGCAAAACAGCCAACATGCTCTATCTGTTTCAATCGCCTTCACTATATTGCATGCATTATCTGAGATGGCAAAATTAACTTTATTTGTTAAATTAAATTCTCCAGTAACTCTTTTAATTTCTTTTGCTAAATTGGCACTTGTGTGAGTATCACTTATGGCTTTGCACTCCAGTCGTACTTGTGTCGGCTCAAAATTGATGTTAATGTAGTGTACAGTTACTGCAATATAACTTTCTGTCTGTGAGGAGGTCCAAAAATCAGTTGTCAAGCACACAGAACTGACATATCGAGAAACCCTTATTCTGACATCATTTGCTTACTTTCATATAGTGCTGGAATCATTGCAGATGATATGCTTTTTCTACTTGGTAACGTGTACCCCGGAATGTCTTAACAAATTTTTTTAACCCTTTATCTCCGGTTATTCTAAAAGTTTGACATTCTGTGATAAATAATTCGAATAAATCACGATCAATCAATCCGTTTTCCCCCTGGAGTATTTTTTTTTACTACATAGTTTTGCAATGTTCTTCCCCTTTTGGGAGCTGTGTCTTTTTCCAAATTTTCATGCTTGCCTGAGGAAGTGGCTCCGACAGCTACTTCCTATACCTCCAGATGTGCTTGGAAAATTTGGCTCTATATTTCCAGTATTTTGCTGGGGGGTAGTCATAAAAACACAAACACAACGCATTTTTAAAGCTCTTAAGCTTTTCATTTTATTAAAATAGTAAATTTTGATTTACATTGATGTTTTAATCCTACACTTAATTTTTTTGTATATTTAGAAATACTTCTAATTTACTTTGTAATTTTGTATTAATTTTGTAATATGGACATGATGTTCTCAAATTCTACATTTTGTTTTATATAATAGTTTTGTTTTGTTTAATGGTGTTTATTTTAGAATTATTTTAAGTTACTTTTAATATTAATTTAATAATGTTATCTCGCGCAGAGTTGCACATAAATTTAAATTTCTTTCTTTTGATCTCGGGCTGTCACTGAAAATCAGCATTGCGGTCCCTTGGGCACTGCAGCATATGCTGAGTGAAGGCCATTTTGGTACCATTAATGTTTTGTTTTTCTTAAGTATATTTTTTGTTATCTATATATTTAAGTAGAATTATTATTTTTTCTTTTGTAAACAACAGATTTTTGTACCAAATAAACGTTTTACTTACTTACTTACTATTTTTCTTATCTAGCGAAATTTATTTATGATTACCACTTCTATCTGCCAGACTACCACTTTCCCTAGCATATTAATATCAATATCAATCGTATTTTCTATGTACTGTTTTTAAATCTTACCTATTGTATATAAAATAAAAGGCCAGCTAGACATTTACAGTAAAGACTGTATTTATTTTATTAATTATAATGTGCAGCCGCCATGCACAACTTGTAAAAAGGAAGAGGAAGAAAACGGCGGGGCTGCCAGATAAAAAAAATGCAACACATAAGTAAGTGAAGAAAATACAATATGAAATTAAACATTTCCATTATGTATTGTATCTTAACAATGATTTAAAACTGTAACTGCCAATCAACATTTCCACAGTCAAATTTATTAAAGTAATGTAACAGACACAAGGGCCTTGTTTTAATACTTATGAATAACAAAGTTAAATACCAATGAATAACAAGGTTAAATACTTGTGGTAAACTTATAATTAAACACAGTAAATAAATGCAATACAATACATACATAGTAAATCAACTTAATTATACTCGCATTGCAATGTTTTAATAATGTTTTTTTAAGTTTGCAATGCATTGCAATGTTTTAATAATGTTTTTTTAAGTTTTTTTGCATTTAAAATGCTCAATTATTCTTAAATAAATTAAAAATGTGATAAATAAAAATTACCCGACCAGGATTCGAACCTGGGACCTCTCGTTTGCCGGACGAGTGCTCTTCCAACTGAGCTATCGGGGCCTGACGCTACGCCTCGAAATTACTTACCACATTTTTGTTTTTACGTTATATTGCTAACGTAGCTCCATCTAATGGTGTAAGCTTTGCAGCTAAGTGGTAGTAGCTATTTTCTGGTGGTAGGCTTCGGCCGTGGCTTGTCACCACCCACTAGACAAAACCATGCCGCCAAGTAACCTAGTTGCGTTCCGGCATGATGTCTAGTGTAGCCATTGAGGAGGATAGGTCTGAGTAATCGTGCTGCATCGGAGAACAGTTTTCAACTCGTAGGATAATGACTCACCGGGTAACTCGTTTTGGAGGGTAGCGGGATCCGAAGCACGCTGGCCGACCGCCGCTGGCCGACCGCAGGTAGTAGGGGGCCCAAGTAGCATGCCAGCCACATGCGAAAGGCTGCCCCGCCACCTCGCGAAAAATCCCGGGAGGCTCCATCGTGCCGGTTGGCGACCGGTTAGAGAGGACCCGATGGCGACCTCGGGGGGGTTCGGGCGTCCCCGCAGTCCAGGCGAGTTCCCCAATGGTGCGTTGTTCCCTACGAGTTGCATTTGCAGCGCTTCACTCAACTTCTATTCTCCTCCCTATTCACTCCACTACCAATTCACAATGAAAGGTCCTAAAACGAGTACGGTTCAACAGCGGATGCACTTCCTCTCCCTTAAAGTGCACTTCTGTAACATCCGAGGAGTGCACTCCAATCTGAATGATGTCCACCACCATCTTGAGACGGAGAGACCACACCTACTCTTTCTAACGGAGACGCAGATCTGCGATCCGTCAGACTCGGCATACCTTGGTTACCCAGGCTATATCCTGGAGTCTCTTTTCCGCCCGCACGCCGGGGTGTGCATGTATGCCAGTGACGCGATCTGTTATCAGCGTCTCCGTTACTTGGAAGTGCCGGACCTTTCAGTCATGTGGGTTCACATAGATACTGGCCTAGACCAAGTGGTTTACGCCTGTATCTATCGTTCACATAGCGGAGATCGGGAGACAACGAGGCTTATGGAATACCTTGGCAATACAGCAGATAAGATTCAGCAACGTTTTCCCACGGCGCAGTTGGTGTTTCTGGGGGATTTTAATGCTCACCACGGGCAGTGGTTATACCCGTATCAGGACACTGACCATGCTGGCAGAGAGGCCTTTAAGTTTTCGCTGACTTATGGTCTCTCACAGCTTGTTAACGAGCCTACGCGCATCCCCGACGTTGCTGGCCACACTGCGTATTGCTTGGACCTTCTGCTGACAACCGATCCTGACAGATACTCGGTGTCCGTCACTGCACCTTTAGGGACATCCGATCACTGTATGGTGAAATCTGTATCGCTGTACTCGCCACCTGACACCCGCCCAAAAGGCTCCAGGCGAGTATGGCGTTACAAGTCAGCAGATTGGGATGAAATGCGACATTTCTTCGCATCTTATCCATGGCGGCAAACTTGTTTTACATCAACCGATCCATCGTGCTGCGCTGATGCTGTCTCAAGTGTGATAGTTCAAGCAATGGAGTATTTCATTCCCCACGCTGATCTATCCCTTGAAACCAAAGCTCGCCCATGGTTTAATACTGCTTGCCTTGCCGCTGAAAAGCGAAAGCGGGAAGCATACAAAGCCTGGGCAAATGCTCGCAGAAGCAAAGCCCTGGATTCGCATGAACTTAAGAAAAGATACAATGCTGCCGCCAGGTCCTGCAAAAAGGTGATCAAAAGAGCTCGTTTTGCCCACATAGGCCGTATAGGAGACAGAATAGCAGCATACCCTTCGGGAAGTAAAGCTTTCTGGTCCCTTGCAAAGGCGGTCGAAACGAACTTTTGTCGCCCGTCGCTGCCATCACTGAGGAAACCCGATGGTTCTCTGGCCCACACTGCTAAGGAGAAAGCAGATTTATTTGCTAGTATCTTCGCGGAAAATTCTCGCCTAGATTGCCAAGGAAAAATCCCACCCCAATTACCTCAGTTCGGACCTACAATGGGTACCGTTCACATTCGCCAAAAGGAGGTTCTTAAATGCTTGCTGCACCTAGACGAGAACAAAGCTAGTGGTCCAGACGGTATTCCTGCAGTGGTCTTAAAACGCTGCGCAGCTGAGTTGTCTCCCGTTTTGACGCGTCTTTATCGACTTTCGTTGGAATCCGGTAAGGTTCCCAAGTCCTGGAAGCTTGCTAACGTACAGCCAGTACCAAAGAAGGGAAGCCGTGGCGATCCTGTCAACTATCGACCAATTTCAATCACCTCCATACTTTGCAAAGTCATGGAACGTGTATTGAACAATCGACTCCTGGCATACCTCGAAACCAACGAGCTCCTAAGCGATAGCCAATATGGTTTCCGCAACAGGCGCTCGACCGGCGATCTTCTCGTGTATGCCACTCACTTATGGAGCGAGGCCTTGGAGGGCCATGGTGAAGCAATAGCTGTATCCTTAGACATTTCCAAGGCCTTTGACAGGGTCTGGCATGATGGTCTCTTAAGTAAGCTTCCAGCTTATGGCATACCGATTGGGCTCTGCGACTGGATATCTGACTTTCTGAGGGAACGGTCAATTCGAGTAGTCTTAGATGGCTTCTTCTCCGACCAAATGGCAATTAATGCCGGGGTACCTCAGGGATCTGTTCTCTCTGCAACATTATTCTTGCTGCACATTAATGACCTTTTAACACCGGGCATTATTAGTTATGCTGATGACAGCACTGTTGTAGAGAGATACGTATCCAATGCGCGAGCGAGCCCCCGTGAAATCCAGAGTTTAAGAAAGTCAATGATTGAGCGCGTTGATTTGACCTTACGGAAAGTATCCGATTGGGGTGAGTCGAATTAGGTCAAATTCAACGCGTCCAAAACACAGGCGTGTCTATTCTCCGCAAAAAAGAGCACCTTCACATTAACGCCCACTTTCCAAAATGTATCTGTCCCCATCACTGACCATCTAGGGCTTTTAGGCGTAACTATAACATCTAGTTTAAACTTCGGTCAACAAATTGTGTCCATGGCTCAAGTAGCTTCGAAAAAGTTGGGAATCATCTCGAAGGTACGGCGGTACTTCAGCCCTGCACAGCTTCTTAACTTATATACAGCTCAAGTGCGATCATGCATGGAGTACTGCAGTCATCTTTGGGATGGTTCAGCCAAATATCAACTAGAAGCGCTGGACTCCGTTGACCGAAGAGCCCGTAATCTAATTAACAACGTCGACCTTACGACCAAAAAACTACAGACCCTAGACCATCGTCGTAAGGTTGCTTGTTTAACCGTGTACTACAGGATACATGTTGGTGAGTGCGCGAGTGCTCTGTTTGAGCAAATTGAACCCTCACCCTTTTACCATCGGACTACTAGACGCAGACAGAACTTCCATCCGTATGTGGTTGATATTCCGAAAAGTCGAACTAAGCGCTTTGACAGTTCCTTTTTGATACGGGTCGCCAAGGTTTGGAATGAACTGCCTGCGTCTATTTTCCCTGACCAGTATAGTCCTAGTACTTTTAAGCGTCGAGTGAATAGGTTTCTCGTGGATGGACGTGTACCACCTTAGTCTTCATGTTCACTTAACATCAGGTGTCATGGAAGACAAACGTCCCATCCATATTTTATAAAAAAGAAAAAAAAAGAGCACTCGAGATCAATTTCTTTACAGAAATTGTGAATCCCAGTTACAGTGAAGCATTGCAATGTTTAAATAATGTTTTTTTAAGTTTTTTTGCATTTAAAATGCTCAATTATTCTTAAATAAATTAAAAATGTGATAAATAACTAAAAACGATATTTTTAAAGTGTGTTTGTGTTTTAAGTTTTCTTGTGATTTAATCAACTTTTCTCCCCCTGATTGCTTGAAGAAACTCGCGTCAGTGTGAATTCGTATTTTTAAGAAAGAGTGTCAATTTATCCACACCTTTTGTTGTACTACTTTAAACAAAATAAAAGTATCAAAAACTTATTTATTCGTTTTACTTATTGTTCATCAAGTTAACCTTATACGAGGGTCATTTGAAAAGTTCCTAGCCTAACGTACTTAATGAAACCACATGATTTTGATTATATTTTTATTTTTCAACATACTCTCCCCCGAGCTCAATACACTTTTTCCATCGACCCAGTAAGGCTTCGATACCCATTTTAAAAAAATCTTCGTCTAACTCCTCAAAATAAGCGTCTACGGCGGCTATGACCTCTTCATTTGTAAAAAAATGTTTACCACCTAAAAATTTTTTCATCTTTGGGAACAGGTAGAAGTCTGACGGTGCTAAATCCGGTGAATATGGGGGATGAGGTAACAATTCAAAGCCACACCGATGGATTTCTGCCATGGATTGCACAGAAGTGTGAACGCGTGCATTGTCCTGATGAAACAAGACCTTCTTCCTCAATAAACCTGGACGTTTTTCTTTGATTTTTTCTCTCAAAAGCCGCAGCAGGTTGCAGTAGTAATCAGAATTTATTGTTTCACCCTTTTTTAAATAATCCACCAGAATTATACCCTTTGCATCCCAAAAAACTGATGCCATGACTTTGCCAGCCGATAAAACCACTTTTGCCTTCTTTGGGGTGGGTGATCCTGCCCTTTTCCATTGTTTCGACTGTTCTTTTGTCTCAGGTGTATTGTGGTGAACCCAGGTTTCATCCATGGTTATAAATCTTTCAATAAATTCCTGTGGATCAGCTTCATATAACTCTAAACAGTCGCGGGAAGTTGTGAGTCGGTTGCGTTTTTGTTCCACTGAAAGCAGCCGCGGTACCCACCGCGCAGACACCTTAGAGAATCCAAGTTCAGAAGTAATTATATGATGTGTTCGCTCAGAAGAGATGCCTACAGTCTTAGCTATTTCCTCGACTGTCAATCTTCGGTCAGATAAAATTAAATCACAGATTTTTTCTTTGTTTTCATCAGTGGAAGCCGTCGAGGGCCGGCCACTACGGGGCTCATCTTGAATGGACTCACGACCACGTTTAAACTCTGCCACCCAATTTTTAACAGTCGCATACGAAGGAGCGGACTCACCTAAAGTGGCAGACATGTCTTCATGTATAGCTTTTGGAGTTAAACCTTTCAAATACAAGTATTTTATCACTGCACGATGTTCAATTTTATCCATTTTCAAATATTGCTCTGACTTGACTTACGGTATCACGTGTAAACGAACAATTAATTATTGCAAATAAACTAAACTGTGCATACTTGTTGCTAAATAATGTAGCTATAAAATGAGGGTAGTTATAAAATATACCGACGAGTCTAACAATGTTAGGCTAAGAACTTTTCAAATGACCCTCGTATTTAGCCAGTCGCAATAAAATAGCAAACCTTACAGAACTGATACATATGGTATTTCACCTAACAAGTTTGTAAGTATTTGCTTATTTTTATTCAGACCAGAGTAAGTTGAAATCTCGAAGTCGTTTGAACTGTTTGAAATTCCCGCCATATTAGCTATGTGGACCGTTTTCAGATGGCGTTTAGTCTTAACTTTTAATGTATGAAGTTGTACTTCTTCTCTTGAGTATATGTGTTCTATGGTACTGCCCCACTTTCAAATCTTCAGAAATTCGTAGTACAAATTATTATTATTGCGCAATTATAATTTGATTCATTTTATTACATGGGTAACGAGTCAAATTTAAACTGTTGAAATAAACTGCACAAAGCATGAGGCAATGGGAGTTGAGAGTAATAAAAAAATATGCATCTCAGATAATCGTTTATTTTTTCTCAATTCATTTTTTATTTTTATATTTGTGTATGGTATAATAATAATAGGCCATAGATTTGTTCGGGTCGTCTTCTTCGAACTCGTTGCTTTTTGCCACGCAAAAGTGTTCTCTCTACCCCATAAGGTGATCCTCGGGTGTTCTGCCTACCCCATAAGGGATACAGGCGTGACGTTTGTAACAACCCCCCTCTCATCTCTTATTATCTTATAACTATTGCCGTCTCTACCTCTTATAACTTCTCTCTCTATTCCTACATCTTCCCTAACTTTGCATATATCTCCACAAACGGATCTTTGTCTTTACTAAACTAACTAATTAACCTTTAAAACTTAATCCTAATATCTTTGGCCATTGATTTATGATCGTGATCGCAATCGTCTAGTAGCTTCAAGGATCCTCTGTTATGAACCGAAAATAACTCAAGAACTTTTAACGTGAATTGAAATGGTATAAGTATTTCCTATTAATAAGTTATATATTTCACTAAAATATGAATATTACTTTATTCTTAAACATCTACCTAATTTCACTGAGATATTAGTTAAACCATTTATTGATTGAAAATATATAATTTTATAAGATAAGTAATAGTTTTCCTACCTAGTTTTACTAAAACGTTAAATAAAAGTCAATTGATTAAAATTAATATAGAATTTAAATAAGTAATAATTATCTTATCTAGTTAACCGTTTTCCTACCTAAATATTAGTTTTCCTACCTAATTGACAGTTTTCCTACCTATACCCCTACCGGGAGGTCTGATACAACACTGATTCATTTGGATAATGATATCATAATTTTGTAAATAGATTACTAAGAGTTTTTAGGCTTTCTTGTCTTACGACTTTATAAAAGCATCTCCAAATCAATCCTTGCTTAGATGGGGTCTGACCAGCTAATTTATTTAAACTTGAGCCATTTTGAGCTCATATAAATAATCAGTCTTAATAGACTTCTGTTAGGTTAAACTCTACTTATTATTTCAAGTAGGTATAAATTATAAATTGAATATTTCTCTATTCAAGTAGAAACACATTCTACAAAGTAAATTACTTTGATTTATTTACATAGCTTTGGACTAAGTAATTATAAGCCAATAATGATAGTTTAAGATCAAATTAGATCAACAGATATATTCATTCATATCCGTAGCTTTAAGTTTTCTAGCTTAATCAATTAGACACTTGTCATTCTTTATGGATATATTTTCCAATAAGTTTTGATAAATTATGATTCAGGTTATCAATATAGAATAACAAAATGAACAGTCAGTGACTCTGTCGATCAACATGTCTGATTTCGAGCGACCAAGACAGGGGTTGAGAAGGAGCATTCGTCCCAGTATGACCCATTCAATTGCTAAAAGTATACTTGATAATTCTTGTACTCATTTTACGTACGAACCAAATAACAATAAATCAAAACTTTGATTATAGTTTAATATTATCAAGACTCAGCTAGAATCCTTTTCACTAGATGAGATCTAACATGAGGTAAACTACCTTTATTAGATTTATAGATTATTTAAATGTCGTATTTAAGTAAACAATGACGGACCTACACCCTACCCTACACATATTTCCCTTAATCCCTAAGTATAAACTCAATGTTTGCAAAACTAGAGATATTGTCTCACATTTATTATTAAACGTGTTATGTGTGATGTAACTTAACTAATTACAGTGTTAAGTTCCTAAACTAAGCTGAATTTAAACTATACGATGCGAGGTTCGGGTTACCTCTTAAAGAAACCTAACACTATCACCCGGTGTTGTGCCGTTCATTTGGCGTTAGGCCCCCACAGCAACCGAGAGGGTTGGGAGATAAGAGGGGCCACAGGATTCCCTACTTATGTTGTGTGAATAAATACATATATAGATAAAAAGGGACCACAGGAAGCAAATTACATTGGAGAGAATCACTGTCTAGACCCCGCCAATGTTCATTACTCCACTGCGTGTGGTAGATCTCACAAGTAGCCACTCATAATAACCCAAGGGTCACTAATCATAGTACCTATGCCCCAAAAGAGCCACATCTTGGGGAACTCAAACGGATGAGTTTTAATAGGAACTTCGTTGTCACAGTTAGTTTCCGTTCCTAAGGCCCCGGACTATGCCAATCCCTAATTCAAAGCAACAACAAAATGCTAAATTCATTCTGTTACGACATCTACATTTACGGTGGTTTGCATGTTTAATTTGAACTGATTGCTAAACCTTTATTAATCCATCTGTAACAAACAAATACATATTAGAAAACATATTAAAATATTAGACGCTACTCACTCACCGATGCTGAAAATCCAACTCTCCTCAACGGTGCCGTCCTGAAAATCCACTGACCCCAAATCCTGAATCCACCCTTATTTATACTAAACCTATCCTTCCATTCGCCTCGGACGCCGTGGACGTCTCGTTCGTTCCGTTCGCCGCAGTCGCTATGGGCGCCTCGGACGTTGTGTTCGCCGCGGTTGCCGCGGGCACCTCGGACATCATGCTCATCACGTTCTCCGCGTTCTCTTTCAAAGAATTTTCTTAATACCAAATACTAACTAATTTCCGCAACTAAGTATACTTGCAAACATTTAAATACTATAAATTTAAATACGATACTATCAAGCATTGATGGCTCCACCTGTGGTCTAATGTATCAAACCATCTCTGTCCTATATAGATAAAACACACCTTTTATAGCGTATACCCTACCATTTCTTGGTCAAATTATTAACTATATTAATGCCGTTTTATAACCTATCCTGAAGATAAACTAAGTTTTAACTAGACATATTAAGCTACTAATAAAGGAGTAATGGTTCACAGTCTTTAATTAATTTCTTATGATATTACATATATTTGTGATGCAACAATCAGCTTAAACGAAGTCTGTTTTGTTACACGTTATGTATGGAACTTTATTGATTCCAAATCCGACTAGATTTCTGACCATAATTTAAAATGTGGTAAATTATTTTTCAAGCATGATTTATAAAATTTTGATTCATTACGATATAAGTATGTCCATTAAAAGAACCAAATAACTTCTCAAAAATTAATAGGGAATCTGCTGCTTCTTGTAATTTAGCAGCTTCAATTACAGTTATTCAAAAAGAGACCCCCTCTTTCAAAATTTCTATTAATCAAATTGCTTACATTTTTATTTTGATATCAATCATCTGGTTATTATATGAAGCGTTTAATTATGTGTATCCAATATTTATTGATGGAATTTCAGGCTTAATCATCTCGATGACATTTTTCTTAACTTTCTCAAATTTTATTGATTCCAAAATCGGCAAGATTTCTTACCGTAATTTAAAATGTGGTACATTATTTTAACATTATAAGTAATTTAATAATATATAAGTTTCATTACCTTTTCAATGAGATATTAATATCTAAAATTGGTTGAGAATGGCATAGTGTGTTTACCTTATGACTTAAGGTAAACACACTATACCGGCGTGGGGCTTACCTTAATAACGATAGGCAAATGCAATAAAAATCAAATGTTTATTTACAGTTCGTTTTATTCACAGTTCTTAGACCCTCAGCAGCGTATACTAGACTCTTCATTCAGCCCCACACAAAGAATTCCATGGGTGTGATGTACCGGCCAAGGTTTGGACCACCTCTACCGATCCATCGATTATTCATTCATATTCAGCCTATTTCTCACACTGATTCTAAATTGCACAGCACATTCATAGTGCATAAATGTAGTGATGATATGATATGGGAATCTCGCAATAAAGACCAAACTTGATTTTGACAAACACTTCTTTATTTAAACTGATTCTATCTAGGTTTACACTTTATCAAATCGCAGTAATCGCACGCGCTCCACCGTCTTCCGCTCAGCTCAGCAATTGTTCTAGAACATCCGTCCTTGCTCCCTCTCATCCTTCGTTCTCAATCATTCTCTCTACACTCACTCTTACGTTCCGTTCCTACATTCGGCCATCCTGCTTTCATGACTGTCCTCTGTCATCCTTCGCTTTAACACTTTGACATACACTCAAAACAATAGTTTTACAAACAGTTCACTCATACAGTACTGATATAGGTATGCAAGCAAAAAATATTACAATTATTTGCATTTACGTCTTTATACTTTTACAATCCAAGGTTTTTTTTTTTAATTTAACTTACATTTAAGTATGTAGTTTACAAAGCAACTTCTTAACTTATTAGAATACAGAACAATTTTCAACTTATTTATTAACACATATTACATCAAATATTTTAATTTCATTTTCACTTTAGCCGTTAAGTCTTTTTTCCTTAAAGTCATTTCAAAAGCTTTGCAGTCTGTAACTATCTTGAACTTTATTCCAAATAGATAATGCCTGAATTTTCTTACACCTTCCACAACAGCTAGTGCTTCTAATTCATAACTAGAGTACTTACTCTGAGCTTTGCTTGTCTTGCTACTCATATAGTGCACTGGGTGCAAGCCTGAATCTGGATAATACTGTAATAAAATAGCTGCATAGGCTACACAAGAGGCATCAGTATGTAGCTCAGTCTTAAATTTAGGATCAAAAATCTTTAACACTGGCTTGCTGGCCAAGATTTGCTTCAATTTCTTAAAGGAAAGCAGCTGCTCTTCACTAAATACAAAGTTAATGTTTTTCTTTAACAAATCAGACAATGGTCTTGCTATTTCTGCATAGTTCTCAATATATTTTCGGAAATATGAAGTCAATCCTAAAAAGCTTTGTAGCTGCTTCACAGTTCTTGGCTCTGGATATTTAACTACAGCTTCAGTTTTTTCTACTGATCGTATTTCTCCATCTTTGATAACGTGTCCCAAATTCTCTATTTCTCTACATATCAACTTTGCATTTTTCCAATTTATCTGGAGACCATATTGAGATGCAACCTGTAACACTTGTTTTAATTTCTCAACAGCTTCATTCTCATCTTGAGCTGGATTCAAAATATCATCGATGAAAATAACTATAATACCTTCAGCAATTAACTTCGTAAATATAATTGATACAAATCTCATAAAATACTTGGGGCAGACTGATAGCCCAAATGGTGCACGTAAAAATTCAAATTACCCATGGTGTGTCACAAAAGAAGTGTAGCGTACAGAATCTTCATTGATTTTTAAATGATAATACCCATCTTTTAAATCAAGCACACTAAAAACTTTAGCATATCTAAGTTTATCAATCAAATCTTCAATTACTGGCAATGGGAATTCATCTCTGACTATTTTCTTATTGATTAACCTGTAATTAACGCATACTCGAACAGAACCATCCTTTTTTTTCACCAGGACTAGAGGACTAGAATATTCAGAGTAACTTACCCTTATAATACCTTTAGATAACCATTCATCAACTTGCCTCTCAACCATTTGTTGCTCTGCTAATGATAGCCTTCGTGGTCTATGTGCTATTGGTATTTCATCTTTAAGAATGAGTTTAAGTTCAATAGGAGCCTCCTTGGTCTGTATTGGTTTGTAATTTTAAATACACTGCAACACATCTTTTTTCACAGCAGCTGTACCTATAAACACATCAAAACACATTGAACTAAAACAATTCATACATCTCATCCACTCATCATCTTTATCCGACAACAAACACTTAGAACCCTCAATCATAATCATTTTCACACATCTTAAAAACTCTAGCCCAATTATCACTTTAAATGGAATAAAGTCTTTAAGTATCACATGAAATGTCACACTTGTATACTGCTGTCCATCGATTTCAATGTTAGTAGTAAACTTTCCAAATGATTTCACATCTAATTTTCCTAGGCCGCTAAACGTAACACTGTCGTTCGTGGTTGTCACACACATATCTTCGTAAATCTCATCCGATAACAAATTTGCATCACTGCCGGAGTCGACCAGGGCTTCTATTGTTTTTCCACACATAATAACATTCTTCATAGGTTTTTGTGAAGATGTTTTTTCGAAACATTCAGAAGATAGCGCTTTGTTTACATCAAACATAACCTCTTTCTTTGTTTATGTCAACACATAGTCTAACTCGTTCACTTGTTCATTCGGAACGCTAACTTCGTTCTCATTGGATATTGTCGAGTTCGCCATCTTGATGAAATCATGATCCGTTCGTACTGAAGTTAACATCACCTGTTTACTGGAATGTGATTGGCCCGAATTATTGAATCTTGCCGCTGATTGGTTCCTGCCTTCAAACTCACGACGATATGTCAAATCAGGAGCGTTTGATTTACTGCTGCTAGCGTCGCCAACTCCATTACATTGCGAACCAATATGGCCGAACAGGTTACAGCGAAATTATTTCACATCTTTTGAACATGATCCCGCTTTATGACCCATTTCTCCACAATTATAGCAGCGTTGCTTACCGCCTGCTTTTACAGCTTGTTTTTCGTATCCATTTTGCAATACTCGCGCCGATCCAACCTTACTTTTAATCCGTTCGTATATTGATAATTTTTCTTTTAGCGCCGCGTAAGTTGTTGCTCCGTATAAAACTGCTTTATTCATCTCATGATCCTGAATGCCATCTATTTATGTACTGTATGGCTACGTAGTCAGGGAATTTAGCACGTTTTCCAAGCTCTTTCATAGTCAACATGTATTGAAAATAAGTTTCATCTTTTAACTTTCTTCGTTTTAACTTCCTTCATGCATTTCTTTGTCGTTGAGCGCATCCGGAAATTCCTTTTGCAGTGCCGTTTTTAGCTCTTCGTAAGTTTTGAATACCTTTTCTGATCTTAGCCACAGTTCAGCCGTGCCAGACAAAGAACGTCGAGCCACAATTAGTTTTTGTGGCGCCGTCCAATTAAAAATTTCTGCATGATCATCGAATGTCTTGAGCCCATTTGCTCGATGAATAGGTTCTATCGTCCCCGCTGAACACCGAGATGCCGAATCCGTCGAGATTAGGAGTAGCCACGCCACCAGTAACCGCCATCGCTGCCACGAATGATGTTTCACCGTCGAACATTTAGCCTTACAAATCGTCGTAATTGTAGCTATTTAATGTTCTATTCATCGTACCGTCGTTGATTTTTCCCGTAGAACAGCAATAGTCGTTCACCTTTCGTCTTTTCCGTTGCGTGCGATTGTTGTATGATGAGCTCCGCTCCGCCAGCCACGTGGATGTCGTTGGTTAAGCCTTTGTTTAGCGAGATCCCGGACGAGCCCCCAAAATATGTAGTGATGATATGATATGGGAATCTCGCAACAAAGACCAAACTTGATTTTGACAAACACTTCTTTATTTAAACTGATTCTATCTAGGTTTACACTTTAACAAATCGCAGTAATCGCACGCGCTCCGCCGTCTTCCGCTCAGCTCATGTTCTAGATAAATAAATAAATAAATATTTCGGGTCCATATCGGCTCACATAAAATTCTAATTCATATTTTTTGTCTTACTACCGATTTTTGTTCATAATAATCACTCTTCATAATTTTATTTTTCATACTTTTTTTATTCATACATTTTTATTCCTACCAACGGTTGTCATAACAGTTAGTGATCATATTTTTTTTATTAATAATGTTACTACCAAGAACCAGTTTAAAATCATAATTTTATTTTCCAGATCTTTTTTCTTCATAACATTCAATGATCATATTGCTCTTATTAATAATTTTGTTACTAAGAAAATACTTCAACTCATAACGTCGTTGTTCAGAATTTCTTATTTCATAAAAGACAATTATCATAATTTTTATTTTAATAAAGGCAATACTCAAGGTAATACATCAGTCTTTGCGGTAGCTATTTAGATGTGGAACGTCTCCGGCGCTACGGGAAGTGCAGCCCCAACGCCCTCGCGTAACAAAGCGCAAACACGCATGCTCACCTCCACAGCCTCGGCCTTTTGGTCGCCTCCGGCGACCAGCCTCGGCCGCTCCGGCTCGCACGCTGTGTGCGCTTTGTCACAACGGGCGAGGGCTGCTCTCCCTCCGCGCCTCCGGCTTTACAAAAACACTCTAGGGTCGATCCACTAAGACTACGTGGTTAAGGGGTCGACAAATAAGGTTTTGAACAAATTTGAAACTAAGAATGAGTCGTATGATAAAAATAATTTAGTTACATATATCTACAGGTACACGCGTAATTTTTATAATTTTGAATAAAAATAAATCTAAATAAAAAAATGTATGAATTTTAATAATAGTTATAAAGACGATTGATTATGTTTAGAAAATATACAAAACAAATAGATGTTTATCACTTCCAGTATTATGAATTTGAGTGATTCGGAACGTTGAACATTAGGAACTTAGTATTTAGAATAAAGATAGTTAGAACGAAAAATGTTATGATTTTCAATAATATGGATAAAAACACTTATGATTAAGAAATTTATAAAAACAAATATTAGAATAAAACACATTTATGAATATTCAAGTTATTTATTCGAATGATTATAAGTTCCGATCATTAGTATAAGCAAATATATTAAAACAAATATTAGTAAAAACAAAGTGTATAATTAGTGATATTATGAATTTCAATGATTATATTTTTTAATATTTAGTTTTTAAAATTATTATGAAGAATGATCATTATGACTTTAAATGGTATGAGAAAAATTTTCGGACCTCCGATGATAGGAATAGAAAAGTTATGTGAGAAAATGCGCACCCAAATATTTCTGACACTCACGCAACATTATCTAGCCCAAATTAAGTTTCTTAAAGAACTTGTGTTATAGATACTAGATAACTGATATACTTAAGAAATATATACACATACATATTGAATAAATTCATATTTTTTATTAGAATAAACTTAAATAAACATATAAACATCCATGACTTGACGGCTAATATCACACAAATATCTGCCGCCGCCGGGATTCGAACCCAGGACCTCTGGCATAGAAGGCAATGTATGTTACCGCTATACCAGCCGGTCGTCAAACATCCGTCCTTGCTCCCTCTCATCCTTCGTTCTCAATCATTCTCTCTACACTCACTCTTACGTTCCGTTCCTACATAAATATAATGTTTCAGCTTGTTTCTAGAGGCACATTTTCCAACAAATCATATTAAATATTTCTGAGAAAATCTTCATATGCTTCCCCATTGAGAGTTTCGGGTAGGAAATGTGGTCTAATCAAATGGTTATTTTTAAACCACATTCAGGCTAAATCATCGTTGAGAACCTTTTATTCGTTTTAGTCTTTGATAGCACCTATAGCACGTTTTTGCCAGTAATGAGCATGATGATAATTTGTTATGCCATCCTTATCAAACTTTTATCGTTACGGTCTTCAGCATCCGCATTTATGAGAAATCTGCAAAACTGAATTCTTACTGGATCCCTGAACAGGTGTTTAATGGTAAGGGTGGAGCCCATTCTCGTGTAGAACGTACTACACCTTTCATTGCGAGAGTCCCATATGGCGGGCTATCATTCGTGTAGACAAAGTATGTAGGTTCTCTTTTTAAATTATTTAGAATTTCATTTTCCTCTTCCATGGCGTATAGCCGAGGTCTACTTGCGTCACCTGGAAATAAAAGCTTTTTGTTATTAAAAAATGTTATATTCAGGAAATGAAATAATCAACGAATGCAGAGCATTAGAAAAACGTCACAACACAACGAGTTCACGTCAAAACTTTAGCTGAGTTGAGAATGTCATCAACGTAATCATTCTCCGAAATCATACATATTTTTTCAAAAAATTTAAATTTTCAATGAATTATTCAACCGATTTCGATGAAATTTAATTGGGGCCAACTATGAAGTATCCTCTATCATATCAAATAACAATTTTCAAAATCAATTCACAATTGACTGAAATATCGTGTAACAAAGACACAAAAAAAAACATACAGACGAATTGAGAACCTCCTCCTTTTTTGAAAGTCGGTTGAAAACACTGTTTTTTTTTAATTTCATCTTCAAGTAACATTCGAACTTTATGTAAAAATGGATTTCGAATTTAACACTAGTACACCAGACAATGCTTCCGAGAACTGTGTAAAAATACACTGCGTAAAAGTACATCCGATCGAACACAGTAAACCTTAACCGCTCGATTGCCCTGTTAACTACCATATAACAATGGCTGTTTAATAAAAACAGAGTGAATCATTACTAATAATATGATAGCGAAATTAATGGCTGAAATGTAGTGCAAAGAATATTATTCTGCATACATTTTTCTTTTGCCTGATTTTTCAAATGTCGGATATAAGTTATCTGACGAATAAAGTATATCTCATCAGAATAATGTTGTTACATATAAACTTCAGGCGAAGTTCAGGCTTGAAGCTGTCGAGTAATAATTTATTCATAACATAATTTTTTTTTCTGAGCCCATATACCATACCTGTAATGTAATTAAATACTCACAAATTACTTTGCTTCGTTATCAAAGTCCAAAAAGTGTAACTGTTGCAAATCACTATTTTCATATTATGTTCAACCAAATGAGAATTTGTTAAATACACACAATATTTCAGCAATTTATTTGGTTTTATAGTGACAAACTTTAATTATACATTTTATAGAACTGTTCTTAGTTTCCGTTTTCAAAAACAGTCACACAAAGAGAAAACTGTTAAATCACATTTTTACTTATTTTTGCACTTATTAACTTTTGAAAACGATATCGCAGAGTTATTATCACATTAACTTATGTTTATTTTCACTAATTTCGTTGTTTAAGAAGCTTTAAACTTATTTACAAAAACATTATTTACGAAGCAAATTTAAATCCATTGTATGCCCTACTACATACAAATTGATTTAAATACACACAATATTTCAGCGATTTACTTGGTTTTTATAGCGGAAACCTTGAATTATACAATTTATGAAATTGTTCAAGTTGCTGTTTTCAAAAAAAGTAACAGACAAAGAACAACTGTTTAATAAGTATTGTAATGGGTGATTCATTCGGAGTTACTTTTTCCAAAACTAAGGAAAATATGAATAAAACAAATTCATCGGGTAATCTTTATTATAATACAGAAGAACAATTCCTTCCATTTACTTTTTAAAGATTATTACATCTTTCAAATGTTGTCCGTAACTGCGATTAAGGTGGTCCATTCTGGAGTTCCGGTTTTCGATGACCCGACCAAGCATTTCTCAGTGGTATTTGGCAAATAACGCGAGTAATGTTGGCTTCCAGTTGATCAATCGTACGCGGCTTATCCATATAAACTTTGGACTTTACATAACCCCACAGAAAAAAGTCTAAGGGTGTGATATCACAGGATCTAGGCGGCCAACTGACTGGTCCGAAACGCGAAATTAACTGTTCACCAAATTTTTCTCGGAACAAAGCCATGGTTTCACGTGCTGTGTGACAAGTGGCGCCGTCTTGTTGGTACCAAAAGTTCTGAAGATCACGGGCTTCAATTTCAGGAAACAAATAGTCCGTTATCATGGTACGATAACGGTCACCATTGAGAGTGACGTTCTGGCCGGCTTCGTTTTTAAAGAAATATGGACCGATGATTCCACCACCCCATAAACCACACCAAACTGTTGTTTTATCTGGATGTAATGGTAGCTCTTGAATCTCTTCAGATTGCTCTTCAGACCGAATACGGCAATTTTGTTTGTTAACATATCCGCTGAGCCAAAAATGTGCCTCATCGCTAAACAAAATTTTCGTTGAAAACAGTGGATATTCTGCAAGCTTTTCAAGAGCCCAAAGACTAAATCGGTGGCGATTACGTAGGTCAGTCTGCTTCAATTGTTGCGCCAGTTTAATTTTGTATGCTTTGAAACCAAGATCTTTGCGTAAAATATATTACGCCAAGTTGTGGTATACGACAAGCCAAGCTGTTGCGAGCGGCGCCGAATCGATTCTTCGCGATCATTGCGTACACTCTCAGCTACCGCCGTAATGTTTTCTTCAGTGCGAGCTGGATGTGGTCTATTTGGTCGTGTATGGTCTAATTATGAAAATTCCCTTTCAAACTTTTCGATGGTATAGCGAATAGTGCGTTCGGTAGGGTGATTATGTGGACCATATGTTGCTCTAAGTGCACGACACACATTCCTCGTAGAACGCTGATTTTCGTAATAAAGTTGAATAATTTGTAGGCGTTGTGCCGTGCTTAGTCTTTCCATGATGAAATGTCAAACTATAGTGAATGAAAATATTAGGTTAGGTTGTCATGACTGACGCTTTATCTGTGAAAAAATGCATAGACAAAAAAGTAACTCAAAATGAATCACCCATTACTTATTTTTTGGATAATTTCGATGTTTAAGACGCTTAAAACTTATTTACGGAGCAAACGTTTACGTTGCCCATAGTATAACCTACAAAACGCGCAAATTTTCCACCTCCTTACACAATTCAATGACGGTATTTTTGGATACTTCAGCATCACATTCGCCGTGTTCGTTTTTTCGGACACTGTATCCTTTGAAAGGCTGCAAACGTGGACTTCTGCGAAAGTCACAGATGGGAGCTTATTGAGGTAACTGGCCACAAACATGGGCACGTCGTCGTCCGGATCGGTTCCCTTCATCAGTGTAACAATATGCTGCAGGCTGTTTTCCGCTCCATTACGACGTCGAGACACAATTTGCTCCAGTTTATTTAGCGTCGTAAATAAAAGTTTCTTGGCTTTAGATATTTCATCCCCACTGAAGCTGCATTTGCAAATCTGCACCGCACTGACCTTTTTATAATTGTCATAATAGTTAATAGTTGGCGTGAGATCTTGGGTTCGTGGTATTGGACCTCCTCTGCCAATCCATCGTGTAGGATAATTTTCATCAAGCCAATTTCTCACGGACAACATGAAATCCGCAGTCAACCGTCATGTCGGTATACCACGCCGAGTTTCTAGAGGACTATCTTCCAATAATTCACCATCAGTGTTCGTTGAGAAACCTTTATATTGGGCCCCATTTAAATTATTTTCCAAAAAATAAGGTAAAATTGTTATCCACGATGCCCATCATTACATTGAATACATTGAGGGAAAATTTTCTTTGAGACCCTTTTAGTCGTTTTAAGTGAGGATTTCCTAATTCTTTGTCCTGCCGTAGTGTGGGTATGGTAATTGGTCATACAGTATTTTTCAAATTTGTACTCGTCCGTCCATAAAATCTTCTTGGCAAAATCCGGATTCTCTATGTCCGCTTTTAAAAGAAATTGGTAAAACTGCAATCTTCTAAGAGGATCTCACTCTTTAATAGCCTTTACTGGCGTATATTGGTACAGATGTAATCCAGCTGCATGAATGGCGCCACATTTTCCATTGCGACAACCCAAATAGGCGGGCTACCGACCTCTTCGATATAGTGGTATCACGTTGAAAATGATCTAAAGTTTCAGCTTTATCGTCGGTGTGATACACACTAGATCTGCCCGAGTCACCTGAAATAAAAGCATTTAAATTGTGTAATTATTTTCAAAGGTTTAAAATATGTAGGGAACAATTTCGGCTCGTTCCTGTAGTCAAATTAATTTGCCTTTTTAAAATAAAAAGGCTTTCTGGGCAAGCCTTTTTATAAATTTCCTCAGCAGCCTTTACCAGCCACACCCTCTCGGCTTCTTTTAATTTATGTAATTCTTCTTCACGGTCTTTAGCTTTTTTGTAAAAATCTTCTTTTAAAGAAAACTCCTCCTGAATAACTTGAGCTGTAATATTTTTCTTCCTCCTGAAAAATTATATAAGAGAAAACTTTTATTTTTATTCCTAAATTCAATAAGAGTAGAATAAATACACTGTTTATATACTAGGATAGCTAAAAAACATTCTTAACATATTATTATAAATTAAATTATTAGGTAAAATATCTATGAAAGCTGTCCTTATAAGACTATGCCTTGCATTTATAGCAGGAGCTGTAGTAATTTCCTCTATTTCGTGAAAATCATCCGACAAAGGCAGTTCATTGCATAGAATACTTATATTATGAAGTACTGCACATGCTACTATAATGTTCGGCACATTTTCTATTTTTTTTAGTAACTTTCTGCTTAAGCAGACAAACCTCCGCTTTAGAACCCCACTCAATCTCTCGATGGTATTTCTTGTTTGAATGAGTGCTCTGTTGTAACGTTGTTTTGCTGGGCTCTAAGGATTCATTATGGGTGTGAAAATGTAGTGCGTTTGGGCATATCCACTGTCGCCCAAAACAATACCTCGAATGTCACCTTCTTCAAATCTCATGCAGCACCTACTAGTTGGCAAATATTCTAGAGTCATGTACGGACACCAACCATCGTGCTACGATATCAAAAAATTTAAATTGGGGCCACAAACTATTTGTACATTTATGGAAAAAGTAGTTTTCCGGTTACGAAAACTTTCTCCACGTAATCTAGTTGGGTTTTTTATTGGCACATGAGTACAGTCTATGCAACCCTCAACACCGGGTAACCCAGCAATCTGGTAAAACTCCACTTTAATAGTATTCAATTCTGCACTCGTTAGAAAGTTGACTTACTGTGGAGTTTTCATGGCAAATTCTTTCGACAAATTGCCTCTATGTTTTTGTAATTTCTCAGCAAGAAAGTTCATTAGACTTTCAACAGCTCTCAAATATCCTCTTTCAAGATTTTTTTCGAACGGGCTATTTTTTAGGCAGCTTAAGAATGCTACAACTGATCGACAAGATCCAGGAGAAGCATCTATTTCTGAAATATATTCCTTTTTGTACAGAGCGTTCCCATCAATATTCTAGAAGCTTGCCTTGGTACTCCTTTGATGTTAATAAATAAATACCTATTTGTGCTGTCAGTCCATCAATCCTCAGAAACTTTCATCCATAAACGAATCCATTTAACGAGCCATAAATTCATACCTTCATTGGGTTGCAATTTCTTTCTTAGTTCCAAAAGCTGACCATAAACAAATTTCTTTCAGATTTTCTATAAAATTATTTTCAGTTATCCTTTAGAGAGTAAAATAATGTTATCTATGACCAGATATTTGAAACAAAACAGTTGCAGGTCTACTTTCAAATCATCTTTAAGATTGTTTTTAATCCTATTTATTAATTTCCTCGCATCCCAAAGTGGTGTTTTAAAATATGGTGGTTTGGCATTATCACTTATTTTACTATAAAATTGGAAGATAGTTGTTACACAAAATGTTGCTACTGCTGATTAATGAAGTAGCATTGTACTCTATAAATTTAACCATTTTCGAGACACCAAATTTCAGATTCAAGGCGTAGATTTTAATTTTAAGATTTATTTATTAATATAAATTCTTCATCATGATGATCACTCAGCCTGGAGAAGTCCACTGCTGGACATTTCAATGCAAGTCTTTGAGTACCTTATATTTATATATAATAATCAAACTTATTTTTTTTCTAATCTTTCATAAATAGATGGTCTCACCGTCCTACTACAATCTATATCAATGTAAATGTAAACTTGATCAAATATAAAACTGTCTACTTTAGGTTGTGCTAAAAATGTAAAACTAAAAACCAAATATCTTTTCCCAGACGGGTATCACGCGTTTCATCTTCAGCGTGTTCAACAACTTACCGATGCAGACTATCCAAGGCGTGTTGCTTTCTGCCAAATAATGCTAGAAAGATCTGCGGAAGACCCAGATTTTTTAACAAGATACTGGGGACGGAGGAATCCCGGTTTGAAAGGACTGGCGTCCTCAACATTCATAATTATCACAGCTGGGCCATTGAAAACCCAAACATAGCAAAGCAGTCAAATTTTCAAAACAGATTTAGCATCAACATGTGGTCAGGAGTCATAAATATAGAAATGGTTGGGTCGTTTGAATTGCCGGCAAGGTTGAACAGGTCGCAGTACCTTACCTTTCTACAAAATAATTTAAATGGGTTCTTGTACGAAGTAAATTTAGAACAACGAAGGGATATGATATTTCAAATAACGGTGCTCCTTGCCATTTTGAAAGACAAGTTAGGGAGCACCTGGACAGAACTTTCCCAGGAAGGTGGATTGGGCGTGCAGGGCCAATCGAATGGCCAAATAAATGGCCTGCACGCTACCCAGATTTAAACCCAATAGATTTTTTTATTTGGGGATACTACAAAGAGATGGTGTATGCTAGATAAATTAATTCGGAGAATGAATTAAAGGAAAAATTGGGATAGTGTGCAGAAAAAATAAAAAAAAAATACGACTGCTTTTCGAAAATTAAAAGCAATTTTTTTAAGAAGATGTAGACTTTGTATCGAAGTTAATGGCCGGCATTTTGAATATTTGCTTTAAATAGATTTATTTATCCTTAATTATTAACTTGTTTTATTATGAATCTCAAAATTGATTGTCAGAACTATGTGAAAAAATGTTTTTTTTTTTTTATAAGTGACTAAACCCGCGTTTGACCTCAATCTCACCTGATGGTAAGTGACGATGAGGTCGAAGATGAAAGCACACAGGTTTAGGAAGGAACTGGCTCTTTATACAATAATGCCGGAACACATTACCGCCGGAGCGGTAACATTTGGCGGCAGACTTTATATAAAGGGTGGTCGCTAGCCAGGCGGACCCAGAAGGGATCCTACCACGAAGCTAAAATTGATGACGATGACTGATGACGACCTTAGTGTCAATAAATTTTATACAATAAGTAATGACACTGGATGTTATTTTTGCTAACCTGAAGCATTTACCATTTTAGTTTAGCCCGAGGAATGATAAAAAAGATTTTTTTAGATCAAATTAACTAGTCAGGTAGTTTCCGTCTGAGTAACTTCAGAAGTCTGTAACAGAAAAAATAACCTCTTAACAGTCACTTTTTTATCTATACTAATATAAAAAGCTGAAGAGTTTTTTTTTGTTTGTTCTTTTGTTTGAATGCGCTAATCTCAGAAACTACTAGTGGGGTTTGAAAAATTCGTTTTGCATTTGATAGCCCAACTCTTTGGGGAAGGTTAGAGGCTATATTTTATCCCGAAATTCCCACGGGATCAAAAGTTACGCAGGTAAAACCGCGCGCGGTGGCTAGTGTTATTATAAAAGACTGAGGTCCTGCCAAGTTTTTGAAATTTATTGGAAAGTATGAAAATATTTTTTAGTATTTTTAATTGAATGTTGAAACTTCAAGTCAGACTCGCCCGACCGAATTTTTTTAAGTTTAGATGAAAATTATTGTATCTTCCGTGAATGTTAAGAAGCTAATTATTTTTTGCATAATAGGGCAACTCATGAGGATCATGCTTCAAAAAAAAAACTTGGAAAAAATCTAATTTTTTTTAATTTTAATCTGTTTAGAGTAAACATTTTCAAAAAAGGATTAAAAAATTCACAACTCGAAAACTACAAAAAATCGCGGAACATACATGGGTTATTTTCGGATGTGAAGAATCTAAAAAAAAATTATGACGCACTGTTTGGACCACCCTGTATATATCGAACAACTAAATAATCCATGTAGATCCACCGTGTCTTAACATCAAGAATACATTTATTTTGTTCACCCCGCCGATACTCTACTATCTATTTGATTTTTTCTTATTGAATCCGCTTGTATTACACTGTTCTTAGTCCATTTCACAATATCCATTTCTAGTAATAGTAGTATAAACATTTTAGTTATGAATCTACAATCAGATTAATTGTATGTGCAAAACATGGTAAATGTTTTTCATCACCACGAGACTTTTTTATTGTTGAATCCATATTTGCGTCGTTCTCTGTAACTACGCAAGTTACTTTACATTGAGGTAAATGCCAATTTTCAAGAATATTGTTAAATCATTTTGATATTTACTCTGCTTTGTGGTTTGATTGTATTAATATTAGCAATATTTGAACTGGTAAAAATTGTTTTCTCAAAACAATTACAGTTTCTGCGAAAAAGCTATTTTCATTCATGGTTTCAGTCCATATGTCAAGAGTAACACATAGCTCAGTTGCATTACAAATTCTTGAATTATATTCCATATTCACGATGTCATATTTGTCACAAAGTAGCTTTTTAAAATGTGTTCATGAAGATTCTTTGTAATATGAGGCCAAGTCTTCCATTAATTTAAAAAAATCCGTTTATATAAAGAATTCACATATTTATATTATTACATTTTATTTATTTATTTAACAATTTATGTACACTCAAGTTTAGATACAATATAAAGAAACATAATCAAAATAAGTACAAAGGTACAGCTTATTTCTATTGAAATTTCTTACAGCAGACCTAAGACTGTAGAGTTTGTTGAAAATGCAATCATAGTGTGTACTAATATACTACATAATATACTACAAACTATTTAAATTCTTATAAATATACAGGGTTACAGGAAAAGTAGTACTGAATATTAAAGGACGTTATTTTTCAGGTCATTTCTGATGGATTTGATCACATCATATGGTGTCCGAAACTTAACCCTTGTGGAGATATTTAACCTTTAAGATTTTTATCAAAACTCCCCTTATTTTTAACTTTTGTAATTTTTTTTTGTGATTGGAGCACTTAGAGTGTATTTTCTATGTATTTTCAATGTAACTAATTAGAAGACATGTCAGTCCATAAAAATGATCAACAAAAACTTAACCTAACACTAACAGTTTAAAAAGACACCTCGACAAAGTTCAGAGGTGAAGAATTTTCACTAAGTGTTTTTCATTTTAAAGAAGTTTTATTAAAAAAAAATGTGTAATACTCACTCTGCATATTATTTTTAAAATATCTGCATCTCTTTAGCTATGCAAAAAGGTATAACACTTGCTATTAAAGTAGACAGAACATTGACCAAAATAACAATTAAAGTAGGAAAGGTAGGTTTGGGATTAGGTCAAAATTTCTAGAATGTTTAAATGAAACAAAAAATTATAAAATTACATTATAATTCATGTTCCACATGACCGCCACCATTTCTTATGCAAATTCTCATTATTTTTCTTAAATTAGTTTTTACTACTGATGTTCGCAGACTCCGCCTCATTTCTTCAGCCGCATTGATAATTTTTTCTCGCAAAATATCCACGTTTTCGATCGGGGCCATTTAATCGTAAACTAAACTTTTCATATGACACATAAAAGTCCATTGGCGTTAAATCGGGGCTCCTCGCAGGCCATGCTATGGGTTCGCCTCTTCCGATCCATTTATTGGGATAATTTCTATCCAGCCATGCTCGTACACCTCTTCTGTAGTGAGCCGGACAGCCATCGTGTATGTAAGAGGTAAGTCTTCCATTAAAGATGGTAACTCCTCCCTCAAAAAGTTTTCATATGTCTCGCCATTTAAGTTATCGGGCAAAAAGTATGGTCCGACCAAGTAATTGGCCCATCCACACATTAAGGCTGAACCTCCTTTGTGATCCTTTGATTCTTTTTTTATTAGGGTTACCATCATCTTTTGGAGCCCAGTAATGGGCGTTATGGTAATTCGTAATGCCATCTTTGTCAAATTTAGACTCATCTGTCCACATAATTGTTTTTAAAAATTCCGGATCTTCAATGTCGGCATTGAGCATAAATCTGCAGAAGTCAAGTCGCCTCGATGGATCCCCTTCCTCGATTACTTGCACTGGCGTGTAATGGTAGGGGTATTGCCTAACCGCGTGCATTACAAACCAGACTTTCCACTGAGAAATACCAAGCCGTCGAGCGACAACATTTGTTGACGTCGTTGGGTCGACTTGAAAGAGATGACGTATTTCATCAACTTCTTCAATATCATCATCAAGAATACGAGGTCTTCCCATGTCAGTCCGTCGTACAAGAACAGAACCAGTATCTCGTAGTCTTGGATAAACCCTATCGAACACGGCAATATCAGGTACTCGTCGAGTAGCATATCGCCGCATGTATTCATTGAGTGCACGCAACGAAACTCCTTCGCCAACTCCATAACACATTAAGATGTCGGCATATTCCTCGTTGGTAAACGTTGCCATGTTCACTATGCAAATCAAAGTCCAGTCACAAGCCACGTCAAACAGATAAATGATCAAACAGTATCAAATCCAAGCCGAGTCGCGTTATTACAAAAATTTATCGAAGGGCACATCTACCACGGAAGAATCGTATGAGCAGACAAAATGCTACGATTCAAAAAAACATAACTGAACCGCATTTGTCATACATACTCCTTTTTTATTGTTTTTAAGTTGCCAGGTAGTGAAGAGGATTAATTTGTACCTATCGAAGTCCCGTTATTTTACACTACCTGGATCTTTTCAAATAACATTATTTTAAGATTTTATGAATTTACATAAACATGTTTTACCTTTTTGCATAGCTAAAGAGATGCAGATGTTTTTAAAATAATGTGCAGAGTATCATACATTTTTTTTAAATAAAACTTCTTTAAAGTGAATAACACTTAGTGAAAATTCTTCACCCTTGAACTTTGTCGAGCTGTCTTTTTAAACTGTTAGTGTTAGGTTAAGTTTTTGTTGATCATTTTTATGGACTGGCATGTCTTCTAATTAGTTACATTGAGAAAATACACTCTAGGTGCTCCAATCACAAAAATAGTTACAAAAGTTAAAAATAGGGGGATTTTTAATAAAAATCTTAAAGGTTAAATATCTCCACAAGGGTTAAGTTTCGGACACCATATGAATTGATCAAATCCATCAGAAATGACCTAAAAAATAACGTCCTTTAATATTCAGTACTACTTTCCCTGTAACCCTGTATATACACACCAATATACACATAAAATATTATAACAGCTTTATATCGGTACTTAAAATACATACATAGTTCTAAATATAATAAATAAATAATTCATACTATTGTTCATGTAAGTAGAGTGGATACTATAACTTACAGTAGAGAAAAGTAGTGATCTTTGACTTTATTTTTGAAACTAGATATGGTTTTACACTCACGAATGACATAAGGTAATGAGTTCTACAACCTGACTGCATGGACGGAGAAAAAGTAGGAATAAAAGTCGGTTTCATGAGAAGGCATATGTAGAAGAGTACGCACGTGTGCTCTACGTGGCGTATCTTGAGAGTGTGAGTATAAAAACCTTTCACGCAAATAAAGACGAGTGAGTGGATTAATAAGGATATTGAAAAGGAGTCAAAGGATTCTAGTGTTTCGACGGTAGCGTATTGGAAGCCATCCAAGTTCCTTGCGATAAGCGGAGATGCGATCGAACTATTATAATAATAATAATAAATAAATAATAATAAATAACAATAATAAAACTCTTTATTGTGGCAACTTAGCCCAATTGTTAGTTGTACAACTTAAATCTACTTTAATTATATTTTATGCCACCCTCTGAAACAAAGCAAATATATTTGTCATGTTATTTAAAGTAATTATCCAAATAATATATGTATTAAATAACTTGACCGTTAATTTGAAGCCTAATAATACTTGAGAGAGATACCATCGTTCTGTCCTTTTTTCGCACGTTCTTTCCTTCATATACCTACTCTATTGCCTTCTCTTTCTTTACCCCACCACCACACAGGTAGCAGCTATGCTGAATGCGTTAGGATTTTGACTCATTGACGTCGTTGTTCTTGTCCTGACAACTTGTCTATATCAGAGAAGACACAGTGTTTACTGAAGGTACATATTTATCTTTCTAAAACTTGTTTCGGATTAAAGCTGACATTGGTGAGTTCATTTTATCTTAATTATTTTACTTGCCTATGTGTTTTCTTTGATAAATTTCGCACGGCTATTGTTATTTATAATGCAACGTGTTATAATTTATAATTCAATTTTTATAAAATGTTATACCTGCTCCAAAGTAAGTTTAACGTTGTTAACGTTCGTTTTAAATTTTTTTTATATCTACCTATTAGTTTCCTTTGGTAAGCGAAATTTATTATTTGCATCGTGGTTTAAAAATAAGTGATCAAAACAATGTAGTACTAGTACTTCATATGTACAAACTATCTCAAGGACGACGAATTTGAGTAGTTCTTCGTCTAGTAGTTCTGGACCAGAAGCTCGAGTAATTCTTCTAGTCAAAAGCGTTCGCGCCGTTACCGTCAGAATCGAAAGCGGAATCATAATTACGGCATAATAGGACAGTTAATCTAAGATGTAGCACTTTTAAAGAATCTTATCTTAATCTTGTTCGGTTAGACATCTTATAATGATGATCCTATAATCGACGAACATAATCTGAACGATCTGGGATTCACAAAACCTACAGCCACATCTATAGTTTCAAAAACACCTCATAATTATTCTGAAATTCTTAAAGTTATACAAAGCTTTGACAATCCTGATTGGACAAATATTAGGTTATTTTAGCTTCTGTCAAGGATCCTTTAAATAAGGTCATGTTAAGTAAAACTCCTCCCTCATGCCATCACTTATCATAATGTTAGAAAGCCCTTTCGAGGTCGTGGAAGTAAGCAGGCACACGGTCGTAAATATAAAGAATCTTCACAAGGACTTAAAGGCTCTCCCTCATCCCACTGGGATAGGACATTAAAATCCAGACGATACTGACCGCACGGTCGAAAATCTAACGAATTTGCACAACTACGTAAAGGTTCTTCCTCATCCCACCGGGATAGGAGAGGTAAATCCAGACTATACTGACCAAACGGTCGTAAATCTAACGCATCTGCACAAGTACGTAAAGGTTCTCCCTCATCCCACCAGGATAGGAGAGGTAAATCCAGATGATACTGACCACACGGTCGTAAATCTAACGAATCTGCACAAGTACGTAAAGGTTCTCCCTCATCCCACCAGGATAGGTGAGGTAAATCCAGACGATACTGACCACACGGTCGTAAATGTAACGAATCTGCACAACTACATAAAGGTTCTCCCTCATCCCACCAGGATAGGAGAGGTAAATCCAGATGATACTGACCACACGGTCGTAAATCTAACGAATCTGCACAAGTACGTAAAGGTTCTCCCTCATCCCACCAGGATAGGTGAGGTAAATCCAGACGATACTGACCACACGGTCGTAAATGTAACGAATCTGCACAACTACATAAAGGTTCTCCCTCATCCCACCAGGATAGGAGAGGTAAATCCAGGCGTTACTGACCACATGGTCGTAAATCTAACGCATCTTCACAAGGACGTTAAGGCTCTCCCTCATTCCACCTAGATAGGAGAGAAAAATCCAAACGATACTGACTCTTCGAGTATTTTCCATGAAAAACTTTCACAACCGGTGGAAAGAAAGGGGTAATTTCTTGCAACCAACAGCAGAGTAGACAATAAATCGAGCCGAGATTACGTATATATTAATTTATGAACGAAAATAATTGACAGCTCCAGTGGCTGCAATGTATGATTTGTGATTGATGTTATTTTGAATGCTGGCAATTTATGAACATAATCTTCTTAGTCTGTGGTTAAGTTGATCAATTATCAATCCGTGATTGGTTGTTCTCATATAGATTAATATAAGTACTAAAGTAGTTGTTCTATCCAGGTTATGACGAAGTAATACATTTCAAATTATTATTGGCTTATGAGAATTTAAAGATATTAAGTGAAATTGATAATCAATGTTCCTCTTGCTTGCAAAATGATATCCGCTGCCACAGATTTGTGATGCAATTCGCTGCAGTGTATGATGTAGTGGATGTGATTCCCTTTATTTACTCAACAAGTTATAAAAATTTCAGGTCGGTTTTGAACTGTTTTCTAATTGTTTTGTGGAGAGTTTAATAACATGCTGTTTACTATACGATACCGTGGACAGAGGAGTTGGCTGCCCTTCGGGCTCAGCTTTGCACTAGGGGACTTTGCTTGTATGCAATTGGGTTGCCCAGAAATTTCGAGAGCACGGAATACGCGCTATGGTGTATTTAGCTGCTTCTCAATTGATATTGAAATTAAACTATCAGGGCTGGAGATTAGAAAGAGAATTATTTATTAAATTGATACAGCTTAATTAATTAGCAGCAGCTAGTTGCTAGGGTAGCTACAGTGCTCCCCCTCAAGCGAAGCCTATTGGTGGTTTGACGCCTCGTCACTTCGAATAGTTTGTAGTGTCGTATGCTGCAAGGTATTGCGGTCGGGGCTAGGACGTCGTCATGCGGCAGTGGTGAGGCGATGATATACGCTGGTTTCAGTCTATCGATCGATAGCTATAGTAGTTTCTCGAGTCGGTAACTTTATCGGGAGAACTTTTCTGTTTCATTTCTGTATAGGAAACGGGCCTTCATGTGCCGGTGCGAGTGGTGTCTTCACTGCGTCGCATCTTATGAAAACGTGATCGCACGATGACAAGTCCGAGTGTCCAAAAATACTGCGCTTGGTTGCGTGCGGAGCTAATGTTGGTTTCAGTTCTTTCATGGCGCGTAGCTGGTTAATCTAATCGTATTCTGTTACTCGTAGCGTATTTTCATTATTTATTTTTTTCGACAGTTCGCCTGATAGTCGTATAGACCCGAATGTCTTGCACAGATTTTGCTTCCGGCCATCGTGTACAGCAGTCTATTATTGTAACACAGTATTTGTAGCCATCACTCAATGTAGGCAACAATGGGCCGATTATATCGATGTGTACATGTGCGAATCTTTCCACTGAATGTTGTGTAAATAGTGCTGGCTCACTCTTTGTATGTCGTTATATCTTTACACGTTGACAAGGTATCCAGGTTTTCGACCTAGTACCAAAGTCGATATTCATGTGTGGGCAAAAATACCGTGACTTAACTATAAGGCGTGAACGTCTAATACCAGGGTGGCTTGCATATAAAAAAAAATAAAAAAAAAAAACGTGTGACACTCGGAGACTGCCGCGGTAAAGCTATTGCAACAAAATAAGGTATTCTGCTGCGACACGTTATACAGAGCTAAGACGTACTGACCGGGCGGCCGGCCTGCAGCAGCACCGCGCCCTGAACCACGCTGCTGGCGTCCACCGACACCAGCACCGGCTACGACACGTCATACGGAGCTAGGACGTACTGACCGGGCGGCCGGCCTGCAGCAGCACCGCGCCCTGAGCCACGCTGCTGGCTCCACCGACACCAGCACCGGCTACGACACGTCATACAGAGCTAGGACGTACTGATCGGGCGGCCGGCTTGCAGCAGCACCGCGCCCTGAGCCACGCTGCTGGCGTACACTGACACCAGCACCGGCTGCGACACGTCATACAAAGCTAGGACGTACTGACTGGGCGGCCGGCCTGCAGCAGCACCGCGCCCTGAGCCTCGCTGCTGGCTCCACCGACACCAGCACCGGCTGCGACACGTCATACAGAGCTAGGACGTACTGACCGGGCGGCCGGCTTGCAGCAGCACCGCGCCCTGAGCCACGCTGCTGGCGTACACTGACACCAGCACCGGCTGCGACACGTCATACAAAGCTAGGACGTACTGACTGGGCGGCCGGCCTGCAGCAGCACCGCGCCCTGAGCCACGCTGCTGGCACCACCGACACCAGCACCGGCTGCGACACGTCATACAGAGCTAGGACGTACTGACCGGGCGGCCGGCTTGCAGCAGCACCGCGCCCTGAGCCACGCTGCTGGCGTACACTGACACCAGCACCGGCTGCGACACGTCATACAAAGCTAGGACGTACTGACTGGGCGGCCGGCCTGCAGCAGCACCGCGCCCTGAGCCACGCTGCTGGCTCCACCGACACCAGCACCGGCTGCGACACGTCATACAGAGCTAGGACGTACTGCCCGGGCGGCCGGCCTGCAGCAGGCCCGCGATAGAAGCTATGCAATAGCTTAAAAAAAAAAGAAAAAACCGATAAACTGGTCAGAATAACAAAAATGGTTGCTCATGAAGAGTTGGTGAGCTTCTACAATAAATAATTATAAACCAGCGTGGTCAAGTGTGGTCCGTGGTCCGTGGTCCAGCAAGTGTCTGTAAACGAACCAACTGGCTCAGATCAAGCTCAATTTCTGGCAGACCTGCATCATAATATAAAAACTCTCTTAATAATAAAGCCGTCGTCGTCTCCACGCTTTGTATCCCGGAACGAACTGAACGGCTGAGAGGACATCCTCTTGTCAAGCGAATCCTATAATCTATTGCACTGGTCGCGACAAAAATGCACCAAATCATCGATCTGGAATATTGATAATGTTATATTTTTATTTTTTGTCCTGCTAAAATCCTAATACAGAAAATCCTTTTGAAATATAAAAAAATAGATGCTTGGACCCAGTCTATTGGGTAAATAAGTTCATTTTAATCGGAAAAGACATAATAATCAAAAGTAAGTGTGATAATGTATTTATAAACTATACGTGGGAAACCTATACTAGCCTCTCGCAACCTAGTCGGGTTATATTAGTATATAAAAGAAAGAAAAAAAAAAAATTTTGCTGGTGTGGGTCACGTCGTGAGTACGCCACACTGGTATCAATGCCTCAGCCGACAGCTTCCGTTCCGCTGTGGCGTCAAAAAGTTGGGTGGAAAATGGTCCGTTGGATGAAATCCTGATTAGAGATAACTGGCGTTCTGAAAATACATTTGAACGATTTTATTGTAAATAAGTAAGAATGTCAAAAAATCAAAATTCAGTTACAAGTCAATTTAATGCAGGGGATGAAACATATTTTATATTTCCATTTTAATGTAAACTACTTAATTGTAGTTTTTGTTAGCAACTGTTGCTTATTCCTGTGTATTTGAAAGGTAATTGATATTACGTTACTGAAAATGCTATAATAGGTTATTTTTATGTACATCTCCCTGGCATTGTAAAAGAATACCACAAGTCAATTTATTTTAGGCTTATTAACTTTTATTCGTATTCACATTGACGTCACCACCACACCAGGCGATATCAAACACGTCTCTCAAGTATTATTAGGCTTCAAATTAACGGTCAAGTTATTTAATACCAACGTTTTACCTAAAATTAAAACGTAAATTAAATCACTTACCTTAATTTGAAGCCTAATATTTTTTAATTCTGCCTGGTTACACAACGACTTCAATGAGTCAAAATCCTAACGCATTCAGCATAGCTGCTACCTGTGTGGTGGTGGGGTAAAGAAAGAGAAGGCAATAGAGTAGGTATATGAAGGAAAGAACGTGCGAAAAAAGGACAGAACGATGGTATCTCTCTCAAGTATTATTAGGCTTCAAATTAAGGTAAGTGATTTAATTTACGTTTTAATTTTAGGTAAAACGTTGGTATTTTGTAGCTTTTCTGTGAAGCAATGTTATCAAACTTACACTATATTACTAGAATCAGACTATATGTCAATGTTAGATGTATATCGTCAACTTAGATCGTAAACTTCCTATCTCCATCCAATCTAGATTTTCAGGAGACAAAAAAATAAGTTTTACTCCTATAAATTGTTTAGAAGCATATTGATTTATATCTCTATATTAGGTAAAAATATTATTCTGAATCTAAAAAACTTATAAATACGTTGTTTTTTTAATGTCTTCACATAAAAAATGGACTTAGGTATTTTGTGCTTAGTGTCGTTCACAGCTTTAGATGGACTTAAGCACTTACATGGGATATACGAAGTTTTCGAATTAAGTTAATCCTTAATTCTTATTCCAAAAAGTGGACTTAAGACAAACTACTATCACTAGTAAGATACTTACTATAAACAGGGTTGATTTGTAGTAGATTTGTTGTAAAAACTTATCTCCCTTATATAAGACCAAATTAATTAAATTGACATCTCGGCCAAGATGTGAAATTAAAATGCTTGTCAGAGTTAGTAATGTTTTATTAAAAGTTTATACTTAAGATTATGAATTACGTAACAATTATAAAAAGTATTTATTATGAGATCAAAATATGAGGTAACTTTAAGGAACAAAATAGGTAAATCTCTAAATCAACTAGTGCTCATTTTTATATCATAACATTTCTATAAACTAGGAATATAGCTTGGTAATGTGAATTATTCTTCAATTCTTAATACTATAAAGAAATAACGTTGTTCTTAGGTATATAATTTTTAAATAATGTAGGTAACTTATAAGAATAATAGCACTCTGCAAGTATTCATAGCACTTTATAAGGCACTAAGCTATTACTATAATTAGACTTTTATCATAAAAAAAACATCTCCCTTGTCTTTAACTAAACAGTCTTTTAAGAAAATTTTCAAAAATAAATTTTAATCTATCAGTCTTCATAGGGAAGAGCATCGTAAAAAGCATGGAAGTCAGATTCCATAGTCAGCTTTAATTCTTGAAGATGAAGAAACTTAGATTTCTTTATTTTGAGCCTTTGCGTATAAAGGAGTGGTAAATCATCTATGCTGCGGGGTTGAAACTTAGGGATACGGCGTGGTAGGGGAAATTCTGGAGTATCATCAGTAAATCCTAATCTGTAATATATTTTTCCTTCAGGAGAATAGCGGAGTTGTCGTATATCAGTCACAACTGGGTCTCCGGTTCTCGAGCCAGGCCGTATCGACTTAAAATTTAGAACAGGTTCAAAATTTCTGAAGAAATTGTGTTCTAAATATTCCACATAATATGGTTTCTTTATGCAGGATGATTTGGCAATCTGTACGTAATCTGCTGGAACGTTGATTTTTTTCTTTCTCACCTGCCTTTCAATCACAGAGTGCATACAGTCTGCTTCCATCTGCGTATGTCCTTTCTCGAGTATCTTCTGCACAATCGTGATACCGCGTAACATAGCGAAATGCAAAAGTGCATTAGACAACGTAACATTCCTATTCTGATAGGTACAGCCGTCACTAAATAGAACTATTTCGGTTCCCTCTTGAATATTATTTTTCTGAATAAAAATCTCCAGCATTCTTACAATGACCGAAGCAAATTCATTAGACGTTAGCCCTCCTTCAGCCTCGTTCCATATAAAACAATAGCCTTGATTTCTTTTGACATCGTAACCGGTAAAATTATGGACAGCTAACTTTGTTTTGAAATACAGTGAAGACACATTTGATTTAGGACATACTTGTACTGCCTGTAAGTCCATAGTCAAAACTTCCTTTTCACTATTCTTGTCATTCTCTTTTTCTCTCCTAGCTGATTCTTTTTTCTGAATATGAAACCTATATTCTTCTTCGCCAACGTTTTTTGTCTTGTATTTTTCACAGATATCACAAGCATCTTTTTTGGGCTGAAAAAGGCTTAGATTCATATCTTCAAAAACCTCATTAAAGGTAGCAACGCTAACAGGATGATAACCTTTTTCCTTGCAAAAGTCATTGTTGTAAAACCTCATAAGCTGTATTTTTGACTCCCATAAGGTTTCAAGGTACATCTTTGAAGAATTCTTTCGGCAATAATGACTTTCCAATTTTGGCAATAGATCCAAGAAGTACTTGACCTCGTCTTTCTTTGTTACTTTTTTGTTTACCATTTCTTGGGCTATTGCTTCATTTTCAACTTCATTCTTTTTTCTTGCCCAGTTTTTGAGAGCCCATTCCCCAACAGACAGCGTGTTCAAGAACATCTTTTTACATACTCTAATTTTAACAGTGTTCTTTTCCAAATACAATTCTAAGGAATGGTTTCTTTTAGAAATGTCTTGCTCTCCTCTTTTCCTCGCCGTAGCTTTTATAACGACTAATGTTTTCACATAGATCTTCTTTTCTTTCCAAGATAACTGCCAAAAATAATTAAAAATTTTCTGTCTGTCTTCTTCATTGAATTTAGAACATCCAAGTTTCGTAGGCTTGCTGCTAAGTTTGCAGTCGCATCTCGGTTTAATTTCTTTTTTGTTTTTTGTAATATTATATCTCCAAACCTCTCCATCTCTCTTTCTGCTTTCATACTCCTTCCCTTCTTCTCTTAGTTTCATATTTCTATTCTTTTTCCATGTTTCTTTAATCGCTTTTCTATTTCTATTTCGTTTTTGAAAATCCTTATCGAGGCCATCATCAGAATCATCATGCGGATAGTTAGACGAAGAAATGAGTATACTTTGAGACTCTGAGGATATTTCGTGCTCTTCAATATATTTTTTTTCTGCAATTTTGTTTACCAAGTCTGGTTCCACTTCAGTAGTACTGCTTTCTATGGTATCAAGGTTTTGATAGGTATTAGGAAAACTCGTAGTTTTTGAATAAAAAGGATGAGTCAAGTTAACAGGGTTTTGATGTATTTGAGCATCAACAATCACTTGCTCAAAACTTAGCTCGTCCAAAAAAATTTCAGTGTTTTCCGCCTTTTCTGTGTGATTATTTTCGATAGTTTCTGAATGACTTAGCAGCATGCCCTTGTGTCCAGTTATTAAAATGTCTTTAGGTTTACCTTCAATGAAAGTTGATGTAATAGCTTGTGTATTTTCAGTATCATATGGCATTGCAGATTCTAAAGATAAACTACCATTAAGGTTAACTATATAAGTCTCTTCGGAGATGTTTACTTTGGTTAAATCAATTTTGTTTAAATTTGCAAAAACTTTTGAAATTCGGCCCTTTGATATATTCATCTTGTATATAAAGTCTTAATGACTCAGTAATTAATTAATTAATCAGTTCAGGTACTTAAAATATAACAACGGAGGTAGGTAATAATCTGAAACAAAAATAAAAATATAAATTCATACAGGCGCGGCGGAGTAAAATGCTTAACTCCTATAAAGAAACAGGTACACTTATTGTTCGCAAACTGCTCAAGTCCAATATGAACATGATGAGGTCTTATAACATTGTTTTTTAAATTTATAATTTGTCGCAGAATAACTGAGGGTAGTAAAAAAAGTAAACAATAGACAACACTTACCTGAGACTTCGAAAACACAAAAAACACTGTGTTTTATTCACAAATAGATTTTAAAAATTGACGTGCGTTCTCTTTCACTTTGCGTGAAGTACTGAAGCGGGGGGAGTTACGAAGTTTGGCCGTTACAAAATGGCGGCATGGAGTTACGCAATTTACGTTTTGTTGTTTTGGCGCTTAACGTATTTTTTTTTAAGGATATACAACTTTAACGAACAGATGCGTTCGGAAATTCCAAATCCATTGATATCAAAATGTTTATTAAGCCAAAAAGTGGAGTTACGAAGTATACGATCTAAGTCGACGATATGTTGAGGTTTTAATAGCAAGAAATCTTGTAAAAGAATTGAAAAGTCGATTATCTCCAAAACGGTTAGGTTTGGGGTAGGGTGTTTAATAGTTAATAGTTCCCCCCATCTCGGACGCCGAGATGGAGAATGCCATCTCCCGCTTGGGGAGGAAGAGGACGGCCCCCGGACCGGATGGAGTGCCCGGACGGATCCTAGAGGTAGCGGTGGAAACCCTGGGATCCGAGCTTCGGAAATTGTTCAACCACTCTCTGAGAACCGGACGGTTTCCGAAGCTCTGGAAGGACGGGAGGCTCTGCCTCCTCGGGAAAGAAGGCCGGTCGCCGGACAGTCCGTCGGCGTTCCGGCCTTTGGTCCTGCTGGATGAGACGGCCAAGATGCTGGAATTTATTCTGGCATCCCGGCTTGTCCAGCACCTCGAGGGGGTAGGGCCTGACCTGTCCGAGGCACAGTTCGGGTTCCGACGGGGGCGGTCGACCTTGGACGCCGTCTCTGCCCTGAAGGCCCTCACCGCGGAAGGTGCCGCGAGGGGGGAGAGGTCGTTGGCAGTGTCTTTGGACATTGCCAACGCCTTCAACAGCCTGCCGTTCGGTGCAATACTCGAGGCTCTCCGATTTCACGGGGTGCCTCTGTACCTGCGGCGGCTGTTGGAGGACTACCTCCGGGACAGGGACGTCATCTACGTCGACGGGAGGGGGTCAATGATGCGGCGAACCATGAGGTGTGGGGTTCCGCAAGGGTCGGTGCTCGGTCCGCTCTTGTGGAACTTGGGCTACGACGGGGTGTTGAGGGGCGTTCTGCCGCCCCACGTCAGCGTATTCTGCTATGCTGACGATACCCTCATAGTGGCCCAGGGGAGGACGTTCGCCGAGTCAGTGACTCGGATGGAGGAGGGTGCGGCCCTAGTGGTGGGCCGCATAAGGAGGTTGGGCCTCAGGGTCGCGCTGGAGAAGACCGAGGCCCTTTTGTTTCACGGGCCTCGGCAGGGTCCCCCTCCAGGTGCGACGCTGATGGTGGATGGGACCCGGATACCCCTGAAGAGGGAAATGCGGTATCTGGGCCTCATCTTAGATGGGCGCTGGGCCTTCGGTCAGCATTTTAAGGTGCTGGCCGAACGGCTCATCAAGGCGGTGGCTGCACTGGGGCGGCTGCTGCCGAACGTGGGGGGGCCTGGTTCCCCATGCCGTAGGCTCTACCTCGGTATTGTGGGAAGCATGGCCCTCTACGGAGCGCCCATCTGGGAGGATGCCCTCAACCGCCAAAATAGGGCCCTGCTGCGGAAGCCGCAGAGGGTCATGGCGGTGAGGGCATCGCGAGGGTACCGCTCGATTTCCCATGGGGCTGCCTGCGTCCTGGCAAGCGCCCCCCCGTGGGAACTCGAGGCGGTAGTGCTCGGTGCCGTTTACCGGTACCGAGCTGAGAGGAGGGATGCGGGCGAGCGCCCCTGTCCCGAGGAGGTGGCACGCGTCCGCAGGAGTGCCAGGAGGGCACTCCTTAGGGGATGGGAAGAGTCCCTCGTTGCGCCCGCTTACGGGGCCTGGACGATCGATGCGATTCGTCCGGTCCTCGTTGAGTGGGTGCAGCGAAGGTGGGGGACTCTGACCTTCCGCCTTGTGCAGGTATTGACCGGACATGGTTGTTTCGGTCACTACCTGCACAGGGTCGCCCGGAGGGAGGTGACGACAGAGTGTCACCATTGTGGGGCGGCCGACGACACGGCGGAGCACACCTTAGTGGTGTGTCCGGTGTGGGGTCGGCTGCGGCACGAGTTGACGTCTGTCGTCGGAGAGGACCTCTCGCTCGCTAGCGTGGTAAAAGCCATGCTAGGGAGTCGAGAGGCTTGGGCGGCCATGACCTCCTTCTGCGAGGACGTAATGTCGCAGAAGGAGGCGGCGGAGCGGTGCCGGGAGGATGACGCCTCTTCGGCACCGATCCGCCGTAGGCGGAGGGGGGGACGGAGAAGGAGATACGCTCACCTTCTCCCTCCCGATAGCCAGCCGTAGCGGGTGAGGGGACCTGCTGCGGCTATTAGGGCTATGTGTGGGGAAATGGTCTCGTGTACTGGACCATTTCCCACGTGGGGGGCGCTCGGCTAAGGCTGAGCGCATTCTGCCGGGGCTCGCGGGTAATGCTAATGGCGGTACCGTGAGCTCCGTCTATGGCATGTAACGCTTTTTTTTTTAGTACCTCTCGCTCCCGTTCGATTGATAGTTTGCGAGAGTGTAGAGCACGCTTAATATGGTTTTTGTAGTCTCTCGGTCAGAGTGAGTGAACTAGGACGTCGAAGCCTATAAATACTCTGTGCGCTCTGTCATCCATCTTTTTGATTCAAGTTTCGCTTTCGGTCGCAAGGACAGTTGAAAATATTGAATATTATAGAACCGTCTTAAGGCCTTGCCTTGACCATGCCGTGAGGCATTAGTTGTATTTGTAGAAGATGTTTGGAGGTTAATTGGTGAGTTTTCTTTTGTGGCATATCGATTTTCGTGCTGAGCTGAATCAGCCATCTTGACGAAATATATCCCTTTGTCTGTTCTTTTCAGGTCCACCACGAGATGTAATCCCTTAACATCTCCCATATAAAGTAAATTACTTCTTTGAGAAACCCAACGTTGTTGGTATGTATCGCCTGGGCATCTTCCACAACCCGTATTTTTCGTATTGTGGTGCTGTAGCGTCATATGCTAATTACATGTTTTGTTACAGGGTTTTTTTTTTTTTTCTCTCAGTTTCTTTCTTTGTTTTTTATGGATACTCCTTATACACACCATTCTATTGCTACCTACGCTCCCGGAATGACATGAGGATTGAGACGACAGTCATGACGAATCAATCTCGTCCATGAAACCTTTATAACAGGCCAAAGCCTTCTACAAACAAACATCAAGATCCAAGTTCAAAGGTACTATATTTTAAAGTAAAATGTAATTAGTTTAAGCTTAGCTTACCAAATTTTGTAGACCAATGTAAAGTGATTTCTTAATATAACTGTGCTCCATACTTTTGTGTTTGATTTCATAGTGTGTCTGTGTTCTCGTTTGTGTGTTGAGAGGAGCTGGCGCCCTTATAGATATAAATTTTGTTACCTCTCACACCTCTGAGTTGGCCATCCCACGTCCCGAGGAAGAGCTAGCCTCGCTACCATCTAGGAGCTTTCCATCTGCTCTGGGGTTAATCCGACCTGGTGGCAAGTGACTACTAGCTACCGTGTCCTCACCCACCCAGAAACTAGGTTACAAGTGGCTCCCAACGTTTGGGCTCAGAGAGAACAGACATCCTGTGAAATCAATATTAGGCTCCTTTCTGTTAAAATTAAGTAGAATTCATTATTTGGTCATAATATTGAATTTTTTTGTTGAAATATTCAAAACTTGTTTACTTAAATAACTTGTTAATAATAATTCTTTGATAATAATTAATTTGGTTACTTTTTGCTAAATGCATCCAACATAGCCGTTAATTTTGTTGATAAGGAGCTATTAATCATTAAATTGTTCATTGTATGATAATAATAAGTCTACTTTTCTTGGAGACCTCAAGTTATATAATAAGTTCCTTTGGTTTTGATAATATAACATTTCAAATTTAAATTCATTGTTTGTTGTCATAGTAGTACAATGCAAACTTAATTTGTTTTGACAATAACTTCTAACTTGTTGTTGTTATAAATTTTCATTAGCAAAGTGAATATTTAATAATTGTTTGATTTGGTAAGTTTAAATACTTATATTTACTTGGTAATCTATATGTTTAGTGCTTAACTCTGTCATTATTAGGGAGCTGTTTATAATTCTAAGTGTCAAGTTTAAATACTTTAAAAAATCTTGTGGAATTTATTTAAATTCTCTTTTATAGTTTCTTGAAAACATAGAATGGTGTAATTCTTTAATGTTAGTGGACCAATTACCCTTTAACAAACATTCTTTCTATACTTATGTGTTTTTGTGTTGTTATTTCTTTAGTAAAAACATAGTCTAATAAAACTATGGATTGTTGATAACTTAATTTTTGAATTTTGAAATAATAACCTTAATTCTTTAATGCTTTGAAGGCATACTTCTTATGTCCTTAGTTCATAATACTTTAGTTCTATGGTATTTAACTATAATATAACCTTTTATTTAGAGTTATAATATTACATCATTACTAGTTTAGTACATTAAATCATTTGTGAAACATTTCTACTTGTAATAACTTAGTATTACAGCCTCATAAAGCTGTAAGCAACTTAATGTAATGTTAATATTTGGTTAATTTCTTAAAGTAATCAGCATAGTAAAGCTGAGAGCATAATTTCTTGTAAGATCCTCAATATTGGTATAAGAATTTTGTTTAAAATTTTGTTTTTATATTTGTTCGGCATGAACATACACATGCTTAATGAACTTGGATCTTAGTTTGAATTTAATTTTAAATAATTTTTGAATACTTACAAGGAGAGCTAAGTCTCCTCCTTATTATACAACTAGACGGAGGCATACTTGTCTTTTCTTTTTTTGGGATTTTATTTGTTTGACCATCTGTTCCGTATCAATTTCAGAATGTCTATCGTCAATGTGAACGTTCTATTGAAAGATGAACTGGTTGCGACGTGAACTTTAGTCTGGCACGTCGGTGTAGTATCAGGCTTTCACTTGGTGCTGTGTTGTTGGATCCGGTTAGCGAACTTGAAGGTCTGTCTCGGAAGGTTAGCAATTTGTTTTGTTTTCTTTTTCTTTTAACTTCAGTTGTTCGTGATAGTGTTATGCATTCTTGTTGCAAAGGTCCTGTTAATTTCCTGGTAAAATATTCAGTGAGGATTGACTAACTATCATGCCAACTGTTTGTGTAGTGAAGTGTAACTCGTGCCGACTTTCTAGTGAGCTGTTTTTCTATATCATCTTTGTCAGTACATCGTTTACGTTGTGTTATACTGCCCGGATACTCATTATTCTTAAATAGTTTAACTTTGAATTATATTTCACATTTCTTAGAGTCAGAGTAAAGTCATATTGATCATAGTGCCATCTGTTTTTATTTTGATAAACTAATACTAGTTAAATCGTTAATAATTGTTTTGTTGAATTAGTTCAAAAAGTTTTTCGATAGATGGCGTTTGGTGTTTAAAATTTTGCTAGATAGCTGAAGATCCGCTATTCTACTTTAGATGGCGTTAGTTGTTGGCAGACTAACGTTGAACAACTTTTAATTGCCTTACTTTTGTTTCTTTTTGGTTTTTGCAAACAACAATAAATATACTTCAAAATCCTGTGAAAAGTTCCTTGAGTAATTACAAAATATTTTTAAATTTTAATTTGTTTGCAAATGAACGGGGCGTAAAATATTTTTTTTGTTTTTTTGAAAGTAATGGTTTTAATTTCGCACATTATATTATAACTTTTAGTTAAAGTTTCTTTGAAGGTGTTAGCAGGTAACCATGTAATTTTCTTTTTAATTTAGTAGGCACTTTTGAATATGTTTTTGTGGTGTCCTACTATGCATACCTACTATATGTATGTATATGTGCATCTATCTCCACTGCGTATTAACATCTAAACCGTAGTCATGTCTTGAGAAGCTTGTTTTCCTAGGGCATGGAGTAGTTGCATAGGTACTGTGTCTTCATACACAGTGTTTTTTTTGTAGCCTCTTCTTGTTGGCTGTTTACCGGAGTTGAAACTCGTTAATCCTCCGGATCTAATTGTCTAAAATCCTTCGTCTACTGGTGAGCTTTGCTCCCTAGCAAGGTGCCTTTGAGGGAAAACCTCCAGGTAATTTTAATAAACACTTGAGTTGTATGGCTATGGTCCTCCTCAATGTGTTAGTCCCTATATGACTCTTTATGGATACTTGAGAGGCATGAAATCTTTCACCCTCCGTATCCTAGCCCTGTGTCTTGTCCACAGTGTGCTTCAGCCCATTTTGTTGGCTCCTTTTTAATACTAGTCCCTTAGTGACTTTTGAATATACTTGAGCTGTTTGACTTCGTTCACCCTCAGTGACTTGTCCGGTGTTCTCATCCACCGGATACTTATGAAACAACCCTGTTTAACAGAGTTTTTTTTTGTTGGTCTTATCCAAATATGTAAATATTTACATAAACTTGTTGTTTGTACCATGGAATTTGAAAGGTATCAAACTAAGTCTTGTTTTGTCTTGTCTCTAGTTTAGTTTTAGTTTATGCCGGCAACCTTAGGTGTTAAGTCTGTGTTTAATTTTAAGATAGTTAGTACAGATAGTTGTATAAACTGTATACAGGTTAGGGTATAAGTTTAGGGTTAGTGAGCATTAGCAGAAATTTTGTAGGTCTAAGTCAAAATTAAAAATCGCATGCGCATGCACTCTCTTTTCGGCCAATTACATTCGTTTGTTTAAGTATTAGGGTTAGGTATATAGCTTAATAGCTGTGTACGGGTCGGCTTAAGAATAGCCCTACCGCTTCTGGATCAAGCGTGTCGTAAAAGTCTGACTAATCCGAGGATTCCGCCGTGTAGGTCCGGCATACTTTGCAGAATAACCCTACCGCCCCTGGATAAAGCGTGTCGTAAAAGTCCGACTAATCCGAGTAATCCCTGCTTGGTGGTAGGATCCCTTCTGGATCCACCTGGCTAGCAACCACCCTTCATATAAAGTCTACCTTGGGTAATATGTCCCGGTATTTATTTTATGAAGAGCCAGTTCGAACTTAAACCAAATGTGGTTATAATTTAGTTTTTTTCGTTCTTTGATTTTTGTTTACTTTTATAATGAGTAACCTAATAAAGTTACTATCTTTTTGCATTTTTTTAAATAGTTTTTAACTATTCTTATAATTTTTGAAGTTAGTTTTTTTTTTTGCTGCCATAAATATATAAACTTATAAAGTTACACTGTTTGCTTTTGTGCGTTTGAAGTCTAGTTATTATGTTTATCTTATAGCTTATAAGGAGCAGGTTCCGTTTTTGTTGGTAAATCCTGTCTCTTAGCTTCTTAAGGAGCAGGTTCCTTTTTGTTGGTAAATCCTGTCTCTTACTTTTACTGTTATGAGTAGATAACCTAATAAAGTTATTCTATCTCTTATATGCCTTTAGTGTTTTTATGAGTCAATGACCTGATAAAGTTGTTTGATCTCTTTGCCTTTAGTGCTTTTGAAACAGTTAGTTTTATTATGTTTATACACTTTTGAACGCACAGGTAATCATTTAGGAGTTTCCTTTGAAAGTTTTTTTTCACAAGTTTATACCAGTAGAGGATGATGAACCATCCTATCTTTTGTCATCTAAGTAAATTTTGGTGTTGGGTTGTTTTAGTATAAAGTGCAGCAGGTGTTCGAGATAGAAGGTAAATCCTATCTTTGGTGTTGGGTTATGTTTGGTTAGGTTGATGACTAATCAGCCAGGTAGTTTTTTTTTTGGAGCGTTTAGTTGAAATAAATAGTTATGGGATCTGGAAGAATTGTTTTGTTCCAGTACCTCATGTTGAGTTTTTTTTACTTCCTGGAGCTTGAGGCGTTGGTGGTTTGTTTGAGTTTTAGAGATGAGGCAAGGGGACTTGCAACGAAAAATTTCCAATTTCCAACTCCGTTTTCAATTAAAAATTTTTCTTCAGGAGGAAGAGGGGTACTGTAACGCTTTTTTTTTTAGTACCTCTCGCTCCCGTTCGATTGATAGTTTGCGAGAGTGTAGAGCACGCTTAATATGGTTTTTGTAGTCTCTCGGTCAGAGTGAGTGAACTAGGACGTCGAAGCCTATAAATACTCTGTGCGCTCTGTCATCCATCTTTTTGATTCAAGTTTCGCTTTCGGTCGCAAGGACAGTTGAAAATATTGAATATTATAGAACCGTCTTAAGGCCTTGCCTTGACCATGCCGTGAGGCATTAGTTGTATTTGTAGAAGATGTTTGGAGGTTAATTGGTGAGTTTTCTTTTGTGGCATATCGATTTTCGTGCTGAGCTGAATCAGCCATCTTGACGAAATATATCCCTTTGTCTGTTCTTTTCAGGTCCACCACGAGATGTAATCCCTTAACATCTCCCATATAAAGTAAATTACTTCTTTGAGAAACCCAACGTTGTTGGTATGTATCGCCTGGGCATCTTCCACAACCCGTATTTTTCGTATTGTGGTGCTGTAGCGTCATATGCTAATTACATGTTTTGTTACAGGGTTTTTTTTTTTTTTCTCTCAGTTTCTTTCTTTGTTTTTTATGGATACTCCTTATACACACCATTCTATTGCTACCTACGCTCCCGGAATGACATGAGGATTGAGACGACAGTCATGACGAATCAATCTCGTCCATGAAACCTTTATAACAGGCCAAAGCCTTCTACAAACAAACATCAAGATCCAAGTTCAAAGGTACTATATTTTAAAGTAAAATGTAATTAGTTTAAGCTTAGCTTACCAAATTTTGTAGACCAATGTAAAGTGATTTCTTAATATAACTGTGCTCCATACTTTTGTGTTTGATTTCATAGTGTGTCTGTGTTCTCGTTTGTGTGTTGAGAGGAGCTGGCGCCCTTATAGATATAAATTTTGTTACCTCTCACACCTCTGAGTTGGCCATCCCACGTCCCGAGGAAGAGCTAGCCTCGCTACCATCTAGGAGCTTTCCATCTGCTCTGGGGTTAATCCGACCTGGTGGCAAGTGACTACTAGCTACCGTGTCCTCACCCACCCAGAAACTAGGTTACAAGTGGCTCCCAACGTTTGGGCTCAGAGAGAACAGACATCCTGTGAAATCAATATTAGGCTCCTTTCTGTTAAAATTAAGTAGAATTCATTATTTGGTCATAATATTGAATTTTTTTGTTGAAATATTCAAAACTTGTTTACTTAAATAACTTGTTAATAATAATTCTTTGATAATAATTAATTTGGTTACTTTTTGCTAAATGCATCCAACATAGCCGTTAATTTTGTTGATAAGGAGCTATTAATCATTAAATTGTTCATTGTATGATAATAATAAGTCTACTTTTCTTGGAGACCTCAAGTTATATAATAAGTTCCTTTGGTTTTGATAATATAACATTTCAAATTTAAATTCATTGTTTGTTGTCATAGTAGTACAATGCAAACTTAATTTGTTTTGACAATAACTTCTAACTTGTTGTTGTTATAAATTTTCATTAGCAAAGTGAATATTTAATAATTGTTTGATTTGGTAAGTTTAAATACTTATATTTACTTGGTAATCTATATGTTTAGTGCTTAACTCTGTCATTATTAGGGAGCTGTTTATAATTCTAAGTGTCAAGTTTAAATACTTTAAAAAATCTTGTGGAATTTATTTAAATTCTCTTTTATAGTTTCTTGAAAACATAGAATGGTGTAATTCTTTAATGTTAGTGGACCAATTACCCTTTAACAAACATTCTTTCTATACTTATGTGTTTTTGTGTTGTTATTTCTTTAGTAAAAACATAGTCTAATAAAACTATGGATTGTTGATAACTTAATTTTTGAATTTTGAAATAATAACCTTAATTCTTTAATGCTTTGAAGGCATACTTCTTATGTCCTTAGTTCATAATACTTTAGTTCTATGGTATTTAACTATAATATAACCTTTTATTTAGAGTTATAATATTACATCATTACTAGTTTAGTACATTAAATCATTTGTGAAACATTTCTACTTGTAATAACTTAGTATTACAGCCTCATAAAGCTGTAAGCAACTTAATGTAATGTTAATATTTGGTTAATTTCTTAAAGTAATCAGCATAGTAAAGCTGAGAGCATAATTTCTTGTAAGATCCTCAATATTGGTATAAGAATTTTGTTTAAAATTTTGTTTTTATATTTGTTCGGCATGAACATACACATGCTTAATGAACTTGGATCTTAGTTTGAATTTAATTTTAAATAATTTTTGAATACTTACAAGGAGAGCTAAGTCTCCTCCTTATTATACAACTAGACGGAGGCATACTTGTCTTTTCTTTTTTTGGGATTTTATTTGTTTGACCATCTGTTCCGTATCAATTTCAGAATGTCTATCGTCAATGTGAACGTTCTATTGAAAGATGAACTGGTTGCGACGTGAACTTTAGTCTGGCACGTCGGTGTAGTATCAGGCTTTCACTTGGTGCTGTGTTGTTGGATCCGGTTAGCGAACTTGAAGGTCTGTCTCGGAAGGTTAGCAATTTGTTTTGTTTTCTTTTTCTTTTAACTTCAGTTGTTCGTGATAGTGTTATGCATTCTTGTTGCAAAGGTCCTGTTAATTTCCTGGTAAAATATTCAGTGAGGATTGACTAACTATCATGCCAACTGTTTGTGTAGTGAAGTGTAACTCGTGCCGACTTTCTAGTGAGCTGTTTTTCTATATCATCTTTGTCAGTACATCGTTTACGTTGTGTTATACTGCCCGGATACTCATTATTCTTAAATAGTTTAACTTTGAATTATATTTCACATTTCTTAGAGTCAGAGTAAAGTCATATTGATCATAGTGCCATCTGTTTTTATTTTGATAAACTAATACTAGTTAAATCGTTAATAATTGTTTTGTTGAATTAGTTCAAAAAGTTTTTCGATAGATGGCGTTTGGTGTTTAAAATTTTGCTAGATAGCTGAAGATCCGCTATTCTACTTTAGATGGCGTTAGTTGTTGGCAGACTAACGTTGAACAACTTTTAATTGCCTTACTTTTGTTTCTTTTTGGTTTTTGCAAACAACAATAAATATACTTCAAAATCCTGTGAAAAGTTCCTTGAGTAATTACAAAATATTTTTAAATTTTAATTTGTTTGCAAATGAACGGGGCGTAAAATATTTTTTTTGTTTTTTTGAAAGTAATGGTTTTAATTTCGCACATTATATTATAACTTTTAGTTAAAGTTTCTTTGAAGGTGTTAGCAGGTCACCATGTAATTTTCTTTTTAATTTAGTAGGCACTTTTGAATATGTTTTTGTGGTGTCCTACTATGCATACCTACTATATGTATGTATATGTGCATCTATCTCCACTGCGTATTAACATCTAAACCGTAGTCATGTCTTGAGAAGCTTGTTTTCCTAGGGCATGGAGTAGTTGCATAGGTACTGTGTCTTCATACACAGTGTTTTTTTTGTAGCCTCTTCTTGTTGGCTGTTTACCGGAGTTGAAACTCGTTAATCCTCCGGATCTAATTGTCTAAAATCCTTCGTCTACTGGTGAGCTTTGCTCCCTAGCAAGGTGCCTTTGAGGGAAAACCTCCAGGTAATTTTAATAAACACTTGAGTTGTATGGCTATGGTCCTCCTCAATGTGTTAGTCCCTATATGACTCTTTATGGATACTTGAGAGGCATGAAATCTTTCACCCTCCGTATCCTAGCCCTGTGTCTTGTCCACAGTGTGCTTCAGCCCATTTTGTTGGCTCCTTTTTAATACTAGTCCCTTAGTGACTTTTGAATATACTTGAGCTGTTTGACTTCGTTCACCCTCAGTGACTTGTCCGGTGTTCTCATCCACCGGATACTTATGAAACAACCCTGTTTAACAGAGTTTTTTTTTGTTGGTCTTATCCAAATATGTAAATATTTACATAAACTTGTTGTTTGTACCATGGAATTTGAAAGGTATCAAACTAAGTCTTGTTTTGTCTTGTCTCTAGTTTAGTTTTAGTTTATGCCGGCAACCTTAGGTGTTAAGTCTGTGTTTAATTTTAAGATAGTTAGTACAGATAGTTGTATAAACTGTATACAGGTTAGGGTATAAGTTTAGGGTTAGTGAGCATTAGCAGAAATTTTGTAGGTCTAAGTCAAAATTAAAAATCGCATGCGCATGCACTCTCTTTTCGGCCAATTACATTCGTTTGTTTAAGTATTAGGGTTAGGTATATAGCTTAATAGCTGTGTACGGGTCGGCTTAAGAATAGCCCTACCGCTTCTGGATCAAGCGTGTCGTAAAAGTCTGACTAATCCGAGGATTCCGCCGTGTAGGTCCGGCATACTTTGCAGAATAACCCTACCGCCCCTGGATAAAGCGTGTCGTAAAAGTCCGACTAATCCGAGTAATCCCTGCTTGGTGGTAGGATCCCTTCTGGATCCACCTGGCTAGCAACCACCCTTCATATAAAGTCTACCTTGGGTAATATGTCCCGGTATTTATTTTATGAAGAGCCAGTTCGAACTTAAACCAAATGTGGTTATAATTTAGTTTTTTTCGTTCTTTGATTTTTGTTTACTTTTATAATGAGTAACCTAATAAAGTTACTATCTTTTTGCATTTTTTTAAATAGTTTTTAACTATTCTTATAATTTTTGAAGTTAGTTTTTTTTTTTGCTGCCATAAATATATAAACTTATAAAGTTACACTGTTTGCTTTTGTGCGTTTGAAGTCTAGTTATTATGTTTATCTTATAGCTTATAAGGAGCAGGTTCCGTTTTTGTTGGTAAATCCTGTCTCTTAGCTTCTTAAGGAGCAGGTTCCTTTTTGTTGGTAAATCCTGTCTCTTACTTTTACTGTTATGAGTAGATAACCTAATAAAGTTATTCTATCTCTTATATGCCTTTAGTGTTTTTATGAGTCAATGACCTGATAAAGTTGTTTGATCTCTTTGCCTTTAGTGCTTTTGAAACAGTTAGTTTTATTATGTTTATACACTTTTGAACGCACAGGTAATCATTTAGGAGTTTCCTTTGAAAGTTTTTTTTCACAAGTTTATACCAGTAGAGGATGATGAACCATCCTATCTTTTGTCATCTAAGTAAATTTTGGTGTTGGGTTGTTTTAGTATAAAGTGCAGCAGGTGTTCGAGATAGAAGGTAAATCCTATCTTTGGTGTTGGGTTATGTTTGGTTAGGTTGATGACTAATCAGCCAGGTAGTTTTTTTTTTGGAGCGTTTAGTTGAAATAAATAGTTATGGGATCTGGAAGAATTGTTTTGTTCCAGTACCTCATGTTGAGTTTTTTTTACTTCCTGGAGCTTGAGGCGTTGGTGGTTTGTTTGAGTTTTAGAGATGAGGCAAGGGGACTTGCAACGAAAAATTTCCAATTTCCAACTCCGTTTTCAATTAAAAATTTTTCTTCAGGAGGAAGAGGGGTACTGTAACGCTTTTTTTTTTAGTACCTCTCGCTCCCGTTCGATTGATAGTTTGCGAGAGTGTAGAGCACGCTTAATATGGTTTTTGTAGTCTCTCGGTCAGAGTGAGTGAACTAGGACGTCGAAGCCTATAAATACTCTGTGCGCTCTGTCATCCATCTTTTTGATTCAAGTTTCGCTTTCGGTCGCAAGGACAGTTGAAAATATTGAATATTATAGAACCGTCTTAAGGCCTTGCCTTGACCATGCCGTGAGGCATTAGTTGTATTTGTAGAAGATGTTTGGAGGTTAATTGGTGAGTTTTCTTTTGTGGCATATCGATTTTCGTGCTGAGCTGAATCAGCCATCTTGACGAAATATATCCCTTTGTCTGTTCTTTTCAGGTCCACCACGAGATGTAATCCCTTAACATCTCCCATATAAAGTAAATTACTTCTTTGAGAAACCCAACGTTGTTGGTATGTATCGCCTGGGCATCTTCCACAACCCGTATTTTTCGTATTGTGGTGCTGTAGCGTCATATGCTAATTACATGTTTTGTTACAGGGTTTTTTTTTTTTTTCTCTCAGTTTCTTTCTTTGTTTTTTATGGATACTCCTTATACACACCATTCTATTGCTACCTACGCTCCCGGAATGACATGAGGATTGAGACGACAGTCATGACGAATCAATCTCGTCCATGAAACCTTTATAACAGGCCAAAGCCTTCTACAAACAAACATCAAGATCCAAGTTCAAAGGTACTATATTTTAAAGTAAAATGTAATTAGTTTAAGCTTAGCTTACCAAATTTTGTAGACCAATGTAAAGTGATTTCTTAATATAACTGTGCTCCATACTTTTGTGTTTGATTTCATAGTGTGTCTGTGTTCTCGTTTGTGTGTTGAGAGGAGCTGGCGCCCTTATAGATATAAATTTTGTTACCTCTCACACCTCTGAGTTGGCCATCCCACGTCCCGAGGAAGAGCTAGCCTCGCTACCATCTAGGAGCTTTCCATCTGCTCTGGGGTTAATCCGACCTGGTGGCAAGTGACTACTAGCTACCGTGTCCTCACCCACCCAGAAACTAGGTTACAGGCAGATGAGGTACACCTTGAGGTTTTTAGTGGGTAGGTCTGGCCTTCTGCCGGATCATCCCCACATACCCCGTCGCTCCCCCTTGGGCGGTCGGGGACGTGATAGCACGTTTTCCTCAAGTAAAAAAAAAAAAAAAAAAGTGTGTTTAATAGTGATATCAGTTAGAAGAGACAGGTACTACACGCTCATAAGAGATCTAGGTCGACTTAACCAGTAACCCTGTATCTATAACACCGTGATGGCGTTAGGGCAAATGACAAATGGGATCAAAAAAATACACATGGCGCCACTCAAAAATATTTTTTTCTTGTAACTAACGTGCTACTTGTGATGCATAGAGCAACTCCCCAGTTATTGCTAAAAAGACCTGTAGCTGCGCGGGATTTTAATTAGGGTTATTAATAAAGAAGTGGACTGTAAATGCGGCGCGCGACCCTATTCCCTGAGGGAAAGAGTCGTTATGATTTATAGGATCTCCGAAAAGTGGACTAATCACAAGATAGCTGGTAAATCAATTAAGTATAGCGGTAATTAGATTTTTATAGGTTATAAAGTAGCACGCACCTTTTTGATCTTCCTCGTGGCACTTGGGTTTCACTGCACTTTGTTAAAATAGTTCTTTGGTTGGATATAAGCACTGGCCAGGCTGAAGAAAAACGTCAATTCCAACAAGACACGTGGAAGTTTCAAGGACAATTTTGCGAGAGTCCTTGCGCGAGCGTATGTGGCAGACTCTCCATCTTGAATCTTCTTTCTTTATGATCGAAGGCGTCGAAGGCGGGTGTAGAAAATACTTTTGTATCAAGCATGGATCAAGCTAATAAAAATGCTAGCGCTTAGCAACTGCAACTCCCGATTGCTTTGATAAACTACAAACTATAGAATGTCTTAAATTTAAATTTATTTTCAGATTCAGCCAAAACAATGATATGTCCGACTACTAAAGAAATGATTGCACCCAAATCGTCTGATATAGATGAAACGATACTTCCAAATCAACATCAAATATCAGGTAAGAAATAACCCTCAGACTAAGACACCAACGAAATTGGTCTCAAAGTAACCAATGCACTGTGTCATATGTTACCATGTTAAATAGGAGAACAAAACTAGCAGAACGTAGATAATAAGTATATAAAAAATCGCAAAGTATAATTCTGAGAATGATAAAGATTTATAAAGAAATTTTTTAAACATTTTGTTAATAGCTATAAAATTTAAAGTAACAAAAGATATGACCAAAAACGCATATTTACATTAGCCTTCCGGTCCAAATGTTTCGAATGGCTGCCTACAAGAGGTGATGCGTGAAGAATTTAAATTACCTCTGTATAAAAAAATGCAGAAATACCTTGCGACGAAATGTATAAGAACAGGTTCATTTTATCAAACCCATTGAGTTTTCATAAAATCAGCATCCAAAACTATGCAGTATAGAAATTATTTGACTGTACTTTTCATTGTTTCCTTTTGTTTGCCTTGATATTTCTCGAGTTCTATTATGATCACTAACATTTGAATATACTTTAATAAACCTAAAAATTCTGTTTGTGTGTGTGCGATAGAGGATGTTTGTGCTCCTGTGTGACAATGCAACGCCAAGTTGTGCTTGTGAGTTTTAGTAACTGTTCATAATTCTTTAGTTTTGTAGCTATCGTAGAAAAAAAAAGATTCTTATATTTTAACTAGCTGTTGCCCGCGACTTTGTCCGTGTGAATATCGGCTATCAGTGTTGGATAAATAAGATTACTACTAGAAGTTTAAGCTTACTCCATTTTCAGTACTTCTACAGAGATTCAATACTTTATTCAGTAGTTCAGTAGCTGTATAGATAGACAGAGTTACTTCAAAAACTGTTATAATAAATCTATGTAAATAAATTATTAAGGTTCTTATTACATTATTAAGTATTAATTCATTTTTGGCAAAAAATTACTATACGGGGTAGTAATATTCCAGAGCGACACTTAGAAATAAGTTTAAAGAAATTAATATTCTTACGTTTGCCTCACAATATATCTTTGAAAATCTTAAGTTCGTAAAAAAGAACTTAAACATGTTCCATAGAAAATGTGACTTGCATAATGTTAATACTGTTAATAGAAATAAGTACAAGCTAGCCGGCTATGATAGTAGACTTCATAAAGTCACTAACTCATTTATGGGTCAATGCATACGTTTTTATAATAAGGTTCCCACAAATATTCAAGACTTACCACTTGATAAATTTAAAGAAACTATTAAACAAAAATTGTGTAGTAAAGGCTTTTATACAATTTCTGAATATATGGACGATAAAAGTCCTTGGTTGTAAATTGTTTTTCAAATATTCTCAATCTCCAACTCCATCTCCAACACCATCTCCATTTCCTTCTCATCCACCGCCATCTCCATCTCCTTCTTATCCATACAACAGCAAGAACGTCATGCTCCCTCAGGCGGCATGGCTAGCGGTAGCGTCGGGTGTCGGGTCACCCTTTTCCCTAAAATATGGTTGAGGAGGGTGATGGCTGGTGCTTGCGTTGTACTCGTGAACGATTGCTGCTAGCGGTGCAAGTAGTTTTGCTGAAGACTTTATGACTATGTTACTTTTTTGAATTTGACTCTGACTTCCTCATCTCCATCCCATTCCCCCATGTTCACGTCCGTGTTAGTGTCCAGTCTCTGTCCACGACTATCCTCATCTCCATCCACATTATCTGTAATATCTCTCACCTCTATCGCTACATCTATCTACTTCTATCTTTACCTCTATATCTATGTCTACGTTTCTGTCTAGTACTTGGTTGCCTAATGTATAAATATAATAGTAGACTTCAGAAGATCACCATGGGTCAATGTGTACGCTTTTAGAATAAAATTCTAAAATATTTAAGATTAATCCTTCGATAGATTTAAGGATAAGTATAAATTTTTATTTTTAGATATCCGGATGCAAGAAGATTGTAAATTGTTATTGTTATTGTGTATTTTTAAAAGAAGATTGCTGTTGAGTTTCTTGCCCCTTCTCAACAGATCGACTTTCCAAAGTGGTGGTAGATTCAGTTCAATTTGTAAATTGTGACTTATTTCAAATGTATTTAAATACTTACGAAATAAAGATTCTTTTGACTTTGACTATGGACGGAATAGAAACCGGAGTAGGATGGCGTTTGTAAATATTATTTATACATTTTTATTGGGTCGGTTTTTGAAGGCGGTTCACTTTTTTACAAGAAATAATGAGTTTGCTTTCATTTTGGTTTTATGTTTTTTTTTTTATTTTCAACTTTTTAGTTAATTAGCATTTGTTTTGGGCTAGTTATTAGTTGTTTCATAGTTAGGTTCTACATTTGTGTCGTTCATTGTAATAGTGAACTAACTCCTTGTAATTAAGTTGTAAAAAATTAAGTGTTTTGTAAAATTATGCATAGAAAAAAAAACACAAATATTTATGAAATGTTTTATACTTTTAATTTTTAATAATAAATTAAAGATTGTAATTCGAACAAAATAACTTAAAATAAGTCAAATCACTTGTAATGAAATCTTTCCTTTTTTTGTTAACTTACTTCACTGTTAATGTGACAGGTAGGTGGTTAATCATACATTATTTCGTCGTCGGACGAACGTTCGTCAGCATTACGTGTACTCGACCGTGTTGTAATGTCCACTGGAAGGCTTTTATAAAACTGGTGATATATTGGCGGAATGTATGGTAGAAGATCGAGCATATGCTTCTTACTATTTGTGATTATTCTTCTTAAAGGATAGAGTGGGTCCTGTTTAATGTTGTACAAAAAAGCTTGTCGCCCTTGCTGCTTTTTCGATAAGTCTACTTTACAGAACAGCGTATCTGGATTGAGTGTCTCTTTAAATTCAAATTCATAAGGATGATTTCTTTCAAACCTCAGCTATCTGATATTAAGCCAGTTGACATTGTAACCACAGGTTGTTTTTTTTCGGTTGGTAATAGATTTTTCCAAGGCCGCAGTGCTTACAAATTCCGAATTTTTAGTTTCAGTCACAACAAAGTGTGTTTCTTTCCGTTTGGCTGTTTTTATGATTTCTATCCATTGTTCCGGGCTATAAATTTGTCCATGACGGCGACTTGCACCCTCGATAATCCCAAATTCCCCATCATTAGGCAAATAGGAATGCCCTGATTCTAAAAACTTGTGGTCTATGGTGGTTAGACTTGTCCGGGCCTTGTACGACCTTTAAAAAGGAAGTCTTAATGTTTCGATTTTGCCAGTGCAAGAATCTGAATTCATGATGACGTGATTGTGTGTTACCGCGTGAGTTTTTAAATGTTTCACGGGACAAACTGCAATGTCCTGGGACCCTCGCCCTCCTTCTATTTCATTCCAGACGGTCATGTAGCCTGTGTTGTTATTGAAACAATGTACTCCCAAATTATGTAAATACAGATTTGTTTTATCATATGTTACCGAAGTAGTGAAAAGGCTAAATTTGGCCGAATTTTGGAAAGGCTAAAGCTTTCTGCAAATCATAAGTTTGAACATACGCCTCAGTAATCTTTTTAGAATCAATTTGTAGATTTTCCCTTGCAGAGTCGGCCTTTGATGAAGTTCCTTTTCAATTTCTAATTCCTTCTTCACGTTCTCGTCATCAGTGCCTCTAATTTTAAAATTTTAACTATCACAAGTCTTAAAATGCAGATTAAACTTAGTGTTAAAAAAATATAATAATATTTTAATTTTATAAGTTCAGTCATTTCAGTCACACATATTTTTTTCTTTATAAAATTCATCTTTCGTATAGTTAACCCAGGATTTAAAAACCTTCGGTTAGGATTACTTTTTCGTGTGTAATGGCTTTGGTACGCGGAAAAGCTTTGTATGTTAGCAATTATGTCAGAATCATCGAATTTTCGAGAACTAGTCTCGTTTATCTTTACATTGTGAGACATCATCTTTCATCTTCCATCACTTATTTGGAATGCTTTCAAAAAATATTTCTTACATACGGGTTGTGTCTTGACGTTAGATTTTAGAAAGTGTTTGAAGGATACGTTTTTTCCTGCACGTGACTGATCCATAGGCCGTTTTCTATGAACTGTTGCTTTTTGCACTAATGCGTAAAGATAGGCGTTTTGCTGATTAAAGTCCTTTCAATTCCAGAATTATTTGATTTAAGTCCTTTCAATTGCAGAATGATTTGAACATTTCTCGTCTTTCATTTTCTGTAAAAAGTGTTAAATACTTTTTAGGACACCCACAGTCAATATTTTCGAAGATTTTAGGATTTTTCTCCACTCCCATTTAAGTTCGATACTCTTTGCCACTGTAACGTAAAAACTGCCTTTTATTAACTCTACAATTTTCTTTGTTAACTAACCTCTTTCTCGATTTACTAGGCTGCATAATATATTCGTCACAACTTACATCGGTTTCTGAAACAAAACCAATACAATAATAGTAATTTCTAGGACAGAACCAAATAGAAAATATATTCCTATAGACTTATTTGCTAACTAAAAATTTGTTAAGATATTTTGAGGTAAGAAAAACAATGAATTACAATTACATTATATCTTACCAGATCCTGTACGGTTTTCTTCGGGAATAGTTTGATATTCTGACCCAGAGTCACAAAAATCTTCGGTAGTCGACATATTGCATGAAAATGTCTCAAAAACACAATATTTAAAATACTTTGTTAAAATAACCACAACACGAGCATCAGCTGTTAAACATCGGTCACAATAAAAGTGAATCAACTCCGGACATACTTCACTACAACAGTGACTTGTGATTTACTTCACTTTTATAGTGAGTAACGGTACAAATTTGTTCCTCGTTAAACTATTAGCGACATCTATGATGCTGTAGTGGTATCAGTGGAGTTGCTTCACTGGGTAAATTGCGAGCCCACTACGAAAAAGAAACATTTTTTTATAATATGGAGGATATGTATTAGTGTTAGTTTTTAAGTTATAAGTTTTGGGCTAGTTCTGGTATTAGCAACTACCTACTACTTCTGGTAATGTAATTTTTCTGCACTGTTTGTTACACCATGGTTTTGACCTACCTACTATAATACGTTGTGCCTGTTTGCCTAGGTAGAAAACTAGGGAGAAGGACGCTTTAAGAAAGAAAAGAAGAGGAATAAAACTCCCAACGAAAAAAATACGACGGCTTCATGTAGCAAGAGATGGTCTTGTCTAGGTATCGCGAGCATGCTGCTCGTGCTAAAGAAACTGACAAACGAAGAGAGATTCGCTTAAAAAAATCTTCGTGCGAACAGTCAGCTAATAACTTATCCAAAAATAATCGCGAATATCTACAAATATGGAAACTAATTTACTATAGAACTAAAAGCTAGCCCAAAGTTAAAAGTAAGTAAATGAAAACAGAAAAAACTGTATCAAAGTCAATTCACCCAAACGTGAGATAATTGCGAAAAAACATACAGACATACGGATCAAACTGATAGCTTCCTTTTTGAAGTCACTTAAAATACCAAAAGGTTCTCCTAAATAGGACAAATATTTAGGAGAACCTTTTAAAAACCGCTTCAACATCGATTAAGTCAAATTCAAGATAATCGTTGACAAATAAAATTAACATACAGTGCGACCAAAAAGTCATGACAAAAATTGTGGGCGCCACTTCCAATTACTGAATGGAATATGGAAACACAGAAATAGGCTGTAGAATGATTTTGATATTTTCGATAAAGAAATTTAAATTATTACCTTTTGTAGTAGTGTTCTAGCTACGTCTCTTTCGCACGTAGTTCAGCGTCGTAGGTACCTATAGATGCGAAGCTGGTTATTTACGATTTTAACCACGCGGTTAAATATGCATTTTTCGTTATTAACGGTTAATTAACCGCATTATATGCTTATTACGGTAAAATACCACCGCGAGATGTCACTAACGGATTGAAATGTTAATGCGCAATGATGCCAGCTTCGACTGGCAAAAAAAGTCGGTTAAAATTCCCTATCTCAAAAACTACTGAACCGGTCTTGATGAGATTATGATATACCCTAAGTTGAGCAATACCTAATATAACAAAAAAAGAATTACTTAAATCGAACGTGTAAGTAGTTCCGGAGATATGCGAATACATACATAAAAACATACATACATAAAAACATACATACACTATTGAAATTTGGCACATTTGTTCATTCAGATGTTTATATAGACTAACATATATGAAAACTGGGCAATTCTGGAAATATTACATACATACGTGTGCAATTAATAACCTCTTTTTTTGAAGTCGGTTAACAAGTACAGAAAGAAAAACTTTATCCTTTTTCGTTGTCGCTGTCAGCGCAGCATATTTAGTTTATCAATCCGAGCTCCGCAACAACAATTATAATACGTTTGACTGAAACTGCCACACTAAATATCTGACACATCGGCATATGACATCGGTCGCCATTTACAGCTTTTTTCTATATCTGCGCGGCTTATACCTAAATGGCGACGATGCCACTCTGCTCAAACGAAGCGACAATGTCAAGTCAATAACTAGATACCAAAAAATTGGGCTATATATATATGTCGCTTTAAAAATTATTTAATCACCTACAAATTAAATGAATTTTAAAACCTGTTTCGGGTATCGATCTTTTTTCAGCAAGGAGGTTGACTATACAAGAAAAGAAAGAAAAACGTTACCCTCTTTCGCAGTCGGATATTTAACCGTTAATAACGGCATTTTATCGGTAGCTTACCATAATTTTGCACTCCAGCCGTTGCGACTTCATAATTTTAGAGATTTAGTCAATATTGCGAGATTGAAGGGCTCTAGAATTTTTCGGGTGTGGTGGGACCTTAAATTTCTTCGACGAAGTCAAGATAATTATGATCGAACTTCACTTACAGGTAAGTTCGTTTGATCACATAATTATCTTGACTTCTTACTCGAAATTTAAATTATTACCTTTTGTAGATGTTTAGAGAAACAATTGAGCAATATTGAACTTAGTCATGAAATAAATTAAACAACCGTTTTTAGGGTTAAACATATAATTGAAAAAAAAAATTGAATCTATTTTTGGTAACAAATCAATAACAGAATAAGGCAGCTTAACATAACATATCAGAAAAAAATATAACATGTATTAAGTTCAAACAATCAATATGATTTCAATCATTACTTAAAAGATTATTATTGATACTGATTATTGGCCTATTGTAATAATTAGCAAAGGTAACTGATCGCTCAGACCAGCCAGCACATTTCTGGATTGTGTCAAAGCTTACGCCCGCCCGCGCGGCGGCGAATGTGCTAGCGTGACGAGTGCTGTGAGCACTAAAAACGTCAGTGTTAACACCGCTATCACCAAGTGTTTGTTTTAGCCAACGCCCGATAGTTTGCGCGGAAGCTGCTTTGTGGGGTCTTCTGAATGTTAAAATTAGTTTATCGCAACCGGGGTCTCTTAAGATAGTCGTAGCATTGATGTAAATTTGCAAGGATCGGGCAGGACAAATATTAGGATTATCGAAAAAAAGGCAAAGGTCATTGGGCATTTTGTTCGAGCATATGACCCATGGCGTACACAAATGAAATAGTGCTTAGTATGTAGATAAATGTACCTGCTACTTAGTGGTATGGGTGGCATTCTTGCAAACCCTGGGAGAATTGAGAAAAAAAAAATTCATTTATTAACATTATAGTCTTTTTAAATAATTTTTGTAATGATTTTAGTCAAAACTATAAGACCAATTTCTAAAATACTTTGAACAACAGTTGTTTTAAACAATTTCAAGGGGCTTGAAAAGAAAAATTCAGTTCTAAATAATAATTTTATTCTGCTTGATCAAAATCAATTGTTAATTCATCTAAAAAGGCTGCAGGTGAGTCTATTACTTCTTGATGCCTGGCCCATGTTAAAAAGTATACTATGCTTGCAACATGCGCACAGCTTCCGACAGTGCGACGTCCGTGTATACATGAGCAGTAATACTGTTGAATGCTATTTCTTCCAATCTGCGTAGGATCTACTAAAATGTATGTATAGTACTGCTTCGCACGGACGCACAGTTTACGATTTGACTCATTTAGAGGGACAAAACTCTAGATTCTGAAATGTGGCGGTTAATTGTATATATAAGTGAAAACGAAGTGTACTTTACTAAATAAAACACAAAAAAAGTATTAAAATGTATGAATTATTTTTTTAACAAAATTATAATATCTTTTTCATGTTTTGATATATGTTTCCTTGGCAGTTTTCTCAACAAAGATATGTACGGATCTGATTATACTAGCAAATGTTTCATCAAGTCAAAGTTCGTTCTATGTCGAGATGTTTTCATTGTATGTCCCAGTCTAGTTCTTCTTATGTCCTTATTTTTGGCCTCGGAAGCTTCTTCAGACATTTGTCCAGTAGGCACTAAGGCATGTTTTATAATTTCTGCTCCGTGAACCAATATTTTATGCACTGTTACTGGCATGTTATACCATGGGTAAAGATTTAAATATAGTTCTCTGGTCTCAATGCAATAATTTCGAAAATTTTGTACATCTATTTCGTAGCCTGAAGCGATTGCTGCTAAAATGATGCCAAAATGATGAATTAGGTCTTCATTGAGACCTGTGATCTGAGCAGTTGTTTTATAGTTATAAAAAAATGCGCGTGCTGTGTTCCCATCATTGCTTGTTCCGAAGCCAGGCTTAACTTTATCTATTATTAAGCCAACTTCCTTGAACTTTTTCTTAATCTCTTCTTTATTTCTCTTGAACACGTTTTTATTATCTCCGCGGACTTGCCATTCACATATATTAAGACGATACGTTATATTTAATAGGCATTCCATAGTTCTTATGTATGCATGTAAGCTAGAAATACCAAATTCATACATATGTTCGTCGGGTACTCTAGTAATTGATTTGTTCATTTCTTTCGATGTAGCTTTACAAATAAAACATCTTTGTGTTGACTTATTTTCTGATAAGACATTGCATACCTTACCATCAATCATTGATAATATCATTTGATGTGTGATCGAGATGACTACATCGTTTATTTCTATTAAAGCTTTATTTTTTTATTTTATTTTATTTATTTAGAAAACATACAGCATCATAATTACAGGAAATGAAAACAAATGTGTGATTCACAAGCCAATTAAGTTTTCACTGCTAATTAGTAGGTATAACATTCCTTGGGTAGAGAATTATATAATACTAGCTTTATCCCGCAACTTCGTATGCGCTTAACTACCCTTCTCATGGAAATTTCAGAAACGATACAAACAGACACCCACTGAAAGAACCTTTATACCAAGTATCACACCCATGCACTCAAGGAATAAGTTTTTTTCATACAAACTAAAAATCATATATTTCCCATGCCCGTGGGAATTTTGGGATTTTTTTTCGTAGCACAACCAGTAACTCTTTGAAAAACCTTCATGCCAAGTATCACATCCGTACACTCAAGGAATAAGATTTTTTATACAAACTAAAAAGTCCAACCCCTTCCCGTGGGAATTTCGGGAATTCCTTCCATAATACAAACATACACTTATTGAGGAACCTTTATATCACATCCGTGCACTCAAGGGATGGGACTTTTTCATACTTTTTTTTTTTTATAAGTGACTAAACCCGCGTTTGACCTCAATCTCACCTGATGGTAAGTGACGATGAGGTCGAAGATGAAAGCACACGGGTTTAGGAAGGAACTGGCTCTTTATACAATATTGCCGGAACACATTACCGCCGGAGCGGTAACATTTGGCGGCAGACTTTATATAAAGGGTGGTCGCTAGCCAGGCGGACCCAGAAGGACCTACCACCAACAAACTAAAACATCATATATTTCCCGTTCCTGTGGGAATTTCGGGAATTCCTTTCATAGCACAACCAGACACACATTGAAAAACCTTTACACTAAGTTTCACATCGGTGCACTCAAGGAATAAGATTTTTCATACAAACTAAGAAGTCCGATATTTCCCGTTCCCGTGGGAATTTCGGGAATTCCTTCCTTAGTGCACCCCTACATCCCCTAAAGAATGTATGTTCCAAATTTCAGCTCTCTACGCCCAGTAGTTACGGCTGTACGTTGTCTGTCAGTCACTCAGTCACTCAGTACCTCAGTCACTCAGTACCTCAGTACCTCAGTCACTCAGTCAGTAACGGAACAGTTTTATATATATTGATTAAAGTTAAAGTTGTTATTTTTAAAGCTTAAGATATTAAAAAATGTAGGTATATATGATGTATATAATCCATAGGAAAGGTTTTTTTTTATATATAATTAGAAAGGAAAATTACTTGAGGTGCTTGATGGCAGATATGAATTTATGTGGTTTTAAATTAAATATATCTAAGGATTGATATATCTGGTTATAAGATTTACTGGCCCTAACAACAAAGCGATTTTTACTATAATTAGTCCTACAGGTTGGAAGAGCAAAAGTACTTCTTAATTTTAACCGTAGATTGCATCTCTGACACTTAAAGGATATTTTATTTATTAAGTATGGGGAATCAATAATGTTATTAATAATTTTGTACAGAAAAATAACATCACGGTGTTCACGTCGCGTTTCAAGGTTTGTCAGTAAATCCGGTGAAATAGTCCCAAATCTGTATGTTAGACGTTTACAGAATTTGTCCTGAATACGTTGGAGGTCGTCCTTATATAAAGAGTACTGCGGGTTCCACACTGTTGAAGCGTACTCAAGGTGCGACCTAACGAGTGAGTTATAAAGAATTATTAGCGTTTCTCTATTATTGAAGTCAACTGTTTGTCGAAATAAAAAGCCTAACATTTTATAGGCCTTCGCAGTTATCATATTAATATGTGAACGGAATAATAAGCGATCATCCAATAAAACACCTAAGTCTCTCACCTCAGTCACTCTTGTTAGTGGCGTGTCATTTATAGTGTAATTATGGTAAATAGTATTATTTTTCCTAGAATATGAGATAACACAACACTTCCTTATATTTAAATATAATTTGCTACGCAAACAGTAATCGTTAAGAGAGATTAAATCCTTCTGAAGATCAAGACAATCTTGAGCAGACTTAATCGTAATATAAATTTTGATGTCATCGGCGAATAATAATGCCCTAGAATAAGAAAAACAATTTAAAACATCGTTAATAAATATGTTAAATAACAGAGGGCCGAGGTGAGAGCCCTGAGGCACTCCAGATGTAATGGGAACAAAAGATGATGTATATCCCTTAACTGCGACAGCTTGGGATCGGTCTCTGACATAAGACGTGAGCCATCTTAGTAGGTCACCGTGTATACCGATTTGTTCAATTTTATTAATTAATAATGAATTGGAAATTTTATCAAAGCATTTTGAGTAGTCGGTATACACGGCGTCCACCTGGTAACCGTTGCTCATGTCCTCAAGGATTAGATCTAAAAATTCACATAAGTTAGTCTCAGTAGAACGTTTGTTAATAAAGCCGTGCTGCTGTGAAATTAATAGCGGCCGGATAGCTGGGAATAAAGTGTCGTAAATAATTTTCTCAAATAACTTTGGTAAAACAGAGAGTTTAGAAATACCTCTATAATTCACTACATCATGTTTGTTACCGCTTTTAAAAATAGGTACTACAAAGGAACGCTTCCATACAACGGGCATTATACCACTGGATAGAGATAACTTAAAAAGGATACTTACAGGATATGCAAGTTCCTTACAACATCGTTTTAAATAAATAGGATGGAAACCATCCGGGCCGCTACCCTTATTTATATCAAGGCGAGCTAAATATTTTTCGACAATTTTAGGAGAAATATGAACAGAGGAAATAATTGTTTCATTCGCTTCCTGTGCTGTAGAAGGTACGGTAGACGAGTCATCCTCAAAAACTGACTGAAAATATGCACTAAAAAGTTTAGCAATTGATTCGCCATCTGAGGCACTACTACCTAATGCAAGGTATCAGGTATAATATTATTAGACTTTTTTGACTTAATGTAAGCCCAAAACTGTTTAGGGTTCATTTTGATATTCTTTTCTGTTCTAGCTATAAATGATTTATGACATGATTCAATTAATTCTTTCGTTTGTTTACGAAGTTCAGAAAATTTTTCATAGTCAACTAATCTATTGTAACATTTCCATCTTTTATGTAATTTAATTTTTTTTCTAATAAGTCTAATTAACATTGGCGAATACCAAATCGGATACTTATTTTCCTTGGTTACAATTTTTAAAGGTACGAACTCTGTTATTATCTGGTTAAGAGCAGAATAGAAATTGTCAACAGCTAAGTCAATATCACCGGTCCTAAGAACACTATCCCAATTGATATTGCGTAAGGCATTATTAATTGCATCGTAGTCAGCCGCAAAATACCGGCGCAGCTCGCGCGGCGCGGGCCGCAGCTCGGGGAGCGCGCGGGCGGGTGTGCACGCCACAAGCAGCGCCGGGTGATGCGCGTCCTCGGGCAGCGCCAACGGCGCCGCGCGCGACACTACGCAGCCGCAGCTACTGAACACAAGATCTAAACATCGATTATTATTATTTAGTATACTATTATACTGAGACCAATCGGTGTAGCACATAAAAATGTGCATTTGACTAGTTAACAAATTACATAATGGATTTTGTAAGTCCTGGATACCTAGTCTATCGATGCGCGCATTCCATACTGCATCAGATATGTTGAAATCCCCCAACAGAACAAATTCACTATTAGATAAATCAACGCTTAAGTTAGATAAGTAGTCATAAAATAATTGTTGAGCAACAGCTTGGTCCTTATTTTGAGGGAAGTAACAACAAAAAATATATAAATAGTCAGTTGTATTATGAGCACTATCGAGCGCGATTCCAACGCAAGCAATGTCGGGATGGCCAGGTAGCTGCGGCAGCGCGCGCGGTGGCCGCACCTGCAGCGCCAGCCCGCGCCGCGTCGCCACCAGCGCGCCGCCGCCGAGTCGCACGCCCAGGCGCTCGTAGTGTCGGTCAACGCGGTACACGTTATACCGGGGGTCAAACAATTCAGAATCGAAGATACCCGGTAAAAGCCTCGTCTCGGTCAAACATATCACGTCATAATCACAGTTAAGAACATTATTGAAAAACGTTTTAGTTTTTGTGCGTAACCCTCTAACATTCTGATAAAATATATTTAACGAATTAACGGCGAAAGATGTATTAAAAAGTAGTAACTATAATAGTAATGTAATTGATTCAATATTACAGTACAAAACGTTTTTAAAGTATTACAATCAATGTTTAAATACGATATTACATTCTCACAAAAAAACGTATATAAATTCCATACAGATAAAAATTAAATATTCCGAGACCGACGCATATAACACAAAGCAAAATAGGATAACCCAGAAATCTTAAAGGTATAAATATTAACATTAAAAATGAACGATAAGTTGAATTCAAAAATCTTTGAGGGTATATTTGAATTAGTTTATTCCACAAGACAATCTTGTTTACGTCGATAGACAAAGCGCTCAATTTGTGTATCAGTTGTATATGAAGCCTAGTCATTTGCCGTCTAGTATGAACGCAGTACATTGCTAACCAAGAACATTTTTTATCTAAGAAACCAGTAACGAACCACGACATGAACACCAAATATACCGAAGCAAAAGTAACCAAATATATAAGAAAGTTAAAGTAGCCGGATAACATCAAGCTGCGGGTCGCAAGACGTCTTTTATTTGAGAAATGATTAACTGTACAGTCACAAAGTATACTATTCATTGATATTAGAGTAAAAATATAAATATAAAATATATATCTGTCATCAAGCTTACATTGAAATAATATTGGTAAAAACGGAAACAAAATTAATACATATTTTTTAGAACAAAACCATAAAAAGAGTTTCGAAAACTGATTCTCACTCATACTATTTTTTTTAAGGCTTCTTCTGAAGTAATATGAAGCACCGGCGAATTATCAGTGCGCCGCACCATGACGGTGCAGTTGCGCACCCAGCAATAAGCGTAGTTTTTCTCCTTTGCTTTATTACGTGCCTGTTGTAGCAGATACTTATTGCGAGTTGATAAATGGTCATTTATATAGACGCGATTGTTGATTCCGACAAAACCTACATCACTTGCCTTGAGATCCTTGAGTTTTCGAGTCGCAGCAAGAAAATCATCCTTTTTGTACCTCGACTGAAACTTCAAGATGATTGGTCTAGACTTATTATTTTCCATGGCATTTTTTACTGCAATTCTAGTCACAAAGTCGATATCAGTGTTAAAGTTCAGCGGGAAACCACTGCATTCAGCCAATTTTTCGACAATTTTCACTAGATTTTCACCTGTCTTCTGAGGAACACCGTTTATTTGAACATTGGAACGACGCACCCACTGATCATTTCTGTAATTATCCTCTATGATACCATTCACGACATTATTCAAATCGTCAAGATCTGCTTTGGACGATTCAACAGCTAAAAATCTGCTTTCAATTGTGTTGACCCGCTCTGAGATATCATCCATTCTTGAGTTGAGGGCTAGTTTTAGGTCAGCGATGTCATTCGTAACCTGCTTCAGGTCGTTTTGAATCAGATGGATAGCTTCAAATTTAGATTCTAGCCCGGCTATTTTAGATGAAATGTCGCTGAGAGCTTCACGAGCCGACCAGTCAAGCTGATTTTCGTCCTTATTAGATTTGTTAGATGGTTCTGTTGAGACAAATATAGAAGTGCCAGGCTTGGATGCTGATAAATTCTCTTCACTCATTGCTTGTGATGAAGTGGGCTTCTCACGACATGGTGCACACTTCCACTTATCTTTTCCTGCACCGAGCCTTCCAAAGACTCGTTCAGTAATACCTCCACATTTAAAATGGTATATCTGCTTACAGTCTGAGCATTCAGGTCCGTTGTCCAAGGCTTCCCTACACGTTGCACATTTAGTGGTAAACATGCTGCCCTTTACTTGAACAGCACTGCCTTAAATCGAGAACACAGAGTAAGCGTGTCTACCCAAAGAACGCTAGCGCGAGACTAAAACTTGAAAATACGTTGGCGTCAACTCCCGTATTCGATTTTCAATATTTTGACATTCTTCCTTTATTAGAGCTTCGGTTTCTTTTTTATAAATAAATTTAATTATTCTGCAAAACCTTGGCGAAGATGGCCGAGGATTCTCCCATATGAGCTCCTTTTCATCGTTTATTAATCTTATAGGAACTAAAGATATAACAAACATATATTCGTCTGTGCTATCTTGGTCTTCGAACGCTTGTTTATATAAGCTATGGCCAGAGGAACCATCACATCCCCATTTGTACAATAACGTATAGTTTACCACACCAGTATTCAGTCTTTCTCCGAGAATATCTTTACATATTCTCGACGCAGTATGACTTAAAAGAGCGTCAAGTTTCACTTCGGCTGATAAATCTGTTACAGTTATGGTTTCTACTGGTGGATAGCAAAGTTTTTTAATCTTTGCAACGTAATCATAACAAGGATAAACGTTAAATCCTCTTTCTCTTGTTTCTTGTTGGATAGCTTTATATGTGGTAACATTCAAATTATTTGAAATATAAAAAGCCAAAGCTTCTTCAGCAGAGTATGGTTTCTGCTTCTTTTTACTTCCTATAACCCTACGTGCTTTCTTGTATGTGGTAGCACGCTTAGGTGAAGCTGTAGTTAATTCATTAATTAATTTCGCAGCATCGCGCTTGCCACTAGCTCTGACACAAACTTGTGCAGCGAACGATAGTTGCTCTCCACTATTTTCACGAATTAAATGTTTAACTTTCCTTCTCTTGGATTTATCAGAGCTTTCTGCAAAAGTTTTTTGTGGCCTTCCACCACTTGTGCTTGGTTGTGGCGTAACTGGTGCGTCCACAAGCATGTTAAATATCAATTGTTCATTTAACCACTGCGCGTAACTGTTTAAAAAGAGGTCTAGCCGCCTTCGTTTTTGAACCCATTTAAAACGGAGTTTTTCACATTCTTTCTTTAAAAACGTTTTTAAATGTTCTTCTTGAAGTTCACTAAAAACTATGTCACCAAAACTATGCTTCACAAAGTTCACAACTTCACATAATCGTCCTTTTGCCGGAACAGAACGCCAAAAATCAAATAATGATTTTCGTACCATTCGGACACCTGTAACAAAAAAAAAATTAAAATAAAAAAAATCGCACAAAATCGTAATGTATACGCAAAAGTATATTAGACAGGGAATCATTTGAGACTATATTTTCAATATGACGATATCCGACAACATACTATATCTCTAAGCAAACATTGGTTATGGGAAAATATCATATATAAAACTACTGCATTTTTCAAGAGAAAGTTAAACGCATATAATCACCCAATAATATTAATTCAAACAATTATTTAGATAAATACATACCTATATTTGAAGATTCCATCGCCAAAAACCTCGTAAACTAGCAGAGAACACTCAATAACTTGCACACACGTTAGCGTCAAAAGTAACACTGAGCGGGCGGCCGTTTACCTGAAACGCAACCCCTTGACTTCCCCTATTGTTCTAAGGTAATTGAAACCAAGATGGCGCCTTTTTATTGTATAATTAGGTAAAGAAGGTAGTCACCATTGTATTAAGTGAACAAAAACGTATTTTTAAAAGAATAATTTAAATACCTATTGTCCCTCTAGATTCGTCAAATCGTAAACTGTGGGACGTGTCGCGACTGTATTCTGCCTCTTATCAGTATCTTGTTTTCAATCATTTCTTGGTGTCGGTACATTTCAATAGTGTATACACCATTCATGCGCATGTGTTCGTGGCAATATGATCTTGCTATTCTCAAGTGGTACGATCCCACCGTAAACAACATTAACTCCTCATATGTAAACTGCGGAAACTCTTCAAAATCTGGATCATTACCATCGAGTCGCACAAACGCTACTCTCTGCCTATTCAAATTATGGCTTATCACGTAATCCGCCAGCTCATTGGGTTGATTCATCCGTTCATTTATTATGGCTATGAATTGTTCCGCATACATATGGTCTTCGTACGGACGTCGAGTAACGTTAATTATGGCCGCAGTTATTTTAAAGTCGACCATCATATTTCTCCTGGCAACGTTAAAATATACATGGCGGAAGATTTTAAAATCCTTTTTGAATCTGCTGTTAATAGTTTCTACTACCCACCGGATCATAGTAATTAATCTAGATTTATTAGCATCTAGTGTCGTCAGTTGTTCACCTCTTCCTCTAGTGATTATACCCGCATTCTTCAATATTATCTATCGAATCCCGAAATCCACGATTCAGCGACGACGTCATCAGCTCTTAAGAACCCATGGATCATGAATCTTGTCGCATCAGGTCACGCATAATTGTTGCGTCAGAAGTGGTTGCTGTGTAAGGTCCCATAGCATCTACAATATAGCCATCCGTACATACAATTAAAAAAGGTTTTACTAAGTTCCGAAACTTATGAAGACTGTAAGTTTTTCGCTGAAAAAGGAAATTCGCACTCTTTTGGAGATAAATATATGTTCCATCTAATACTAGAATGGCTGCTGGTTCATTATGGTTACCACCAAAAAAATGGCTTGGAATAGCTAGGTTTCTGGCAACCACGTCTTCTCTAGTAATATGATTCAAGCCCAAACGCTGTGGAACAAAATCATTCCTCAAACATTCTCTTGCTATCGCCAACTTCCTTTCTAAGGTTCTTCTCGACATACCGAATTTTGTAGCTAAGCGGTCATCTGATTCACCGGTTCTTATTTTTGTTAGGTAAATTCCAAGAACCGTGGCAGGGCGATCTGATCTATCACGCAGTGAAGGCGTTTGGTTCAAAATAACATTAAATTGATACTTTGTAAGTCCTGTCCAAAAGTGAAGTTCATTGTCATGTATTTCTTCGAGATTTTCGAAATCATGGTTGCCTTGTCGTTCGTAACCCCATTTACATAACTTCATCATGCCATCAACATGAGAACTTTTAAATTTTTCTAAGGATGGAGTATTAATCAAGTCTTCCCAATTATTGTTCATAAAATGAGCATTGCAAACCCGAGCTAATTCTGGTATGTAAAAATTATGATTGTTTAAAAGTTGAAACTTAGCAAATGGTGGAACATTATGGGCCACCACATTTCTGCAGTTTGCAAAAACACAATGCCTCGCTGTATTTGATGCTCGCGAATATCCTCTAGGTGCAACTAAACCTGGACCTAACTGTGGACCCGCAACCTCTCTTTCCTCGTTTGCCTCTCCTTCAACTTGATGGGGCGGTTGATTTTCTATGGGTTGCGCAACCTCACTTTCCTGGATTGCCTCTCCTTCATCTTGATGGGGTGCTTCGTCTTGAACTGGTTGACTTTGTATGGGTTGATTCCGCAAATTACGGTCAAACCTCATCCAACAAGCATGGCATATGGCCCTTGTGCCATCAAAACTAATCTGCAACAATTGAAAAAAATACATGAATACATCGGAATAATATCACCAAGCTTGTTAAGACCAGTCAACGGTTTTATAACCTTCACCAGTTGCATTATTGGTTGACTTTATTCATTATTTTACGGTATATTATTTTATTAGTAATCGTATCTTTAAATACAGTTCGTGTCTACTCGGCGAAAAGTGAAGATCAAGCAAGAAGAAGACAGCAAGTAAGAATACGTCAGCTAGAAAGAAGACTGTACTCCATATTTTATTAAATCACAATCGTGTCTTTCTAGATCAGTGTAATTAGGCTTAATTCATAAAAATATACTACTCATATGACTATACCCAGTATTGTATATGCCTAACACTGTATCTGGAAATAAAAGGTTTATTGGAGTACACGGCAGTTTCATTCAAGAAATCAACTTGCTCTCCCTGTCTGCGGTACTTCGGGTTCGTGGGCAGTCTACTGGTGGGAAGCATCCATCCAGCTGGCGCAACTGTCTTCGGGGAAGCGGACGTCTGGAGCGTAGCAGTACGTACTTCGGCACGGGCAGCGTGTTCGTCGCACAGCGGTCGCCCTAGATCGCCCGCCCGGCTCCGGTCATACCTACCGGAGTCCATCATCACCGACTTTACATTTGTCATTTACATTTTCATCATTTTCAGAAAAGTTTTCATCATTTAGAGTTCTCTTTTTATCATTTTCTGGTTTATACCTTAAATCTTGTTTATTTTTCTTAGTTTCTTTTAATAAATTTTCTTCACAATTTTCTTTTTCATCAAATTCACATAAATGTTTTGTTAAATTTTTACTTTTATCTGATACTTTAGCTGCATTGTATGTAAAATTTGCTTCATTGAATTTAACATCCCTTGACTCAAAAATCTGATCTGTCATTGGGTCCCATAATTTGTAGCCTCCACCTGTATATCCTACAAATCGTGTTTCCTGCGCTCTTGGTTCTAACTTTCCTTTTCTAGGTAGAATTACTGCCCAAGCTTGACTTCCAAAGATTCGTAGATTATCATACTTAGTTTTACCATAGAATAATTTTGCTGGTACACCACCTTTCAGAGCTTTTGTTGGTGACCTGTTGATAGCATAGGCAGCACATCTTATGGCCTCTCCCCATAGATATTTAGGTAGACTTGTCTCTGCCATCATAGCCCTTACTCTGTCCATTAGCGTTCTATTCATTCTTTCAGCAATTCAGTTTTGCTGTGGGGTATAGCCACATGTATTCTATGTCACAATATGTAAGTTCTCCAATGCATCTTGATCGTGGCCATATTGTCGGTTTGAATTGGTTTCTGCTTGCTTTAGCTTCTAAACATGTGTTACATTTTTCTTTAGATAATGGCAAACCCAATAGTTTCATTCCACTATAGTTTAAGTGACATAATCTTCTGTGCCATGTGTTGGTATCATTTTCTGATAATAGAGCAGAATTTTGATCACAAATATTTAAAGTAAGAGTATATAATCTACCATTACTTTTGCTCAATATACGCTGGTTGTTGTTAGTGTGTATGGTTACTGAATTGTCCATGAAAACTACCTTTAAACCTTTTTCATTTAACTTCAAAACTGATAGTAAGTTATGTGTCAATTTCTCCACTAATTAAAATTCCATTGTTATTTTTATATTTTGATAGTACACAACAAATTTCCCTTTCTTGTTTGTTTTTAAGATTTCACCATTGGCTACATTTATTTTTATTTCATTTGTATATATAATTTCCATCATATATTTCTCATAATTAGAATTCACCGTGTGATATGAAGCTCCGGAATCAATTACAAAGGTTATATTATTTTTGAACTCTGAAATATGTGCTTCTACTTCCTCTACATAAAAGCCAACTTCACCAATATTTCCTATTTGTTTGTCTTTGAGTTCTACCTTTTCCTCTATATCTTCCTCGACTACGACCTCTTATATTTCTTTTTGGGCAACTTCTGGCAAAATGTTTGCCATTGCACAAGTAGCATTTAATGTTATTGCTTGCAAAACTGTCTTTAGCTTCTTCCAGCTCTCTTACAATTGTGTCAAACTCATTAAAGTGTTCGGCCATGTCACATTTGCTTGGTACAAATTTTAAGGTTAGTTACTTTTTTCTTAGGAACAGTGCTGATAATGTACTTTTTCTTTCAAATACTTTTTGCAGGTTTTGTACCATTTCTAATGCTTATTTCGCATTTCTCACGTATTCTTAGTATTTATCTGTGAGAGTGCAAACTATAATATTTTTAGCTCTTGAATCCTTGACTTTGTCTTCTTTAATATTCTTAGTTTTCGCGATTCATACTATTAAATAACACTTTTTAGCCGGATTTATCGCGTATATTTACATTTTAAATTTTGACTCGACGTTTCGGTGTCTTTCGGACACCGAAACGTCGAGTCATAATTTAAAATGTAAATATATATAATATCACGAGCGACTGACCACGGGGTCTGCAAAGACACCGAAACGTCGAGACATAATTTAAAATGTAAATATACGCGATAAATCCGGTTAAAAAGTGTTTTATTTGCCTTCTTTGTCAGTTTTCATAGTTTCATTTTCTAATACATCATCACAACCTTTTTCTTGGAGGTGCAATTTAATACGGAAGAGCCATGAGCTGAAATTAGTAAAACCGTTGAACATAGGCAAATTACTCTGGCTTGATGACGCCATTTTGTGCCCCGCCGACAAACCGCGTGCTATTGATTTTTTTGCAAAGTTCTTTAATTCCACTTTTATTCTACTTTCCTAGTCTATCCTCTGCTAATCTAGCTGATAATGAGCTCCTGGGCCCATAACCTAATAGAATTTGCTAAATATTCAATTAAATTGCAGAGCTATATTTTTACGTACTTTATTCACACAGCTAGGTAGGCAGTATTTTTTACTTGTTTTGCAAAAACCATAGGAACTGGCGAACACTTTAAATAAAGAATTTGATGTGATGACGCACCTGTAATAAAAAAGCAAGACAGTGAATAGGAATTTAAGCACTTACCGAAAACTACGGCACACGCGCACACTCATTCACAATCTTTGCTTAGTTTTAAGACGACCAGCTCACAACGTTCTTAAGTGTAATTTTTTTAGAACAGCACTGCACATTATATGATAGTTCTTAATAAAAGCAATTTAATTTGGAGCCCACGATGTTCCTTCTTGGCCATATTGTTTTCATCAACTTCGGGGTTTGCACGCAGCAAGGGCACGTTTAAGGATAGCACGACGCCTCGCGTGACAAGCTGCCTATCCTTAAACGTGCCCTAAGAGCGAGTGAGAAACTTGAATAAAATGGGAAAGGGTCAAGATAGGAAATATCGCTTTCACATCATTTAGTTTAAAAATAATTAATTTAAAACCAACATATACTATGGGATATAATTAACCTAATTCGTCAAAAAAAATTCGCTTCATATTTACTGCTGGACATAGGCCTTTCCCTTTCATAGGTCTCGCGCCGCCCTCATCCTACTTTTACGGGCGACCTTGACCAGATCGCCACTTCATCTTTCGAGGGGCTGGCTACCTACGCTGCGTCTTCAATGGCGCTTGATGACATTCGTTAGGTATCTGATGATCTCTTTATTTATATATCTCATCGCGTTTATCAGTTAATTTCTTATTTGTTGCTAGTATTTTGTATAATAACTTTGTAAATATCACATATTTTTTATAGATATTTTTATTAATCCAAGAATTGCAGCTTTTCTAACATAGTTGTGTGACGTTTGTGATGTACGCACCATTCATCGATGATCTTTTCTTTTAGATTTTTTTTTTGTGAATATAAAACAACCTTTCTTTTTCTTTAATGTCATTACATTCGTGAGTAATGTAATTCCAATCCTCCAAAATCTAACTATTCGGTAATGGAGCTGCTACACAAACCTGCGATGCGTCGTAAACTTTTACATTTGATGCATAGAGTTCTTCCAAAGACTATTTGTGATTGAATGAACTAGTTATGTGTCGTTGTGGGTTTTTTAGATAACGCAACGTAACGTTGCCGGCATTCTCACAACGTTGTACAAACCGTCTATTTTCAAAACGATCTATTTTGCAACCACCGTTCAATGTCTATTTTTTAAAATGGTTTATTATGTAGCGAGTTCGTTTTGCAGTTGTGATGAAGTTGTAAAACAAACTCGTTGTGAAAGTTAGACGTTGTCTGATAAAATTGAATCGTTATTGCGTATATCACGACCATAATATGTATACTACGAAAATAAAATGAATGAACTTTCCTTCATACTTTCCCCAGGCTTAGGACTGGCTGCAAAAATATATAAAGGTGAATTATCTATTTTTATGCAGGCGTATTTAAAAGTTCATTTTATATACATATTTTTATATGTACTTCTTCATTAAAATATTTACATATTTACATTTTCACATATTTTTTAAATTATTTACAATTTTTTATTCACATTTAAAAACATAATTTGGCTGACTTTTTTGTGGTCAAGCCTTGCACGCCGTTCACTTATTAATAGGCCCGTTTTGCTAAATATCCTCTCGCACGCGACTGAGGTTACGAGCACATTAGAATAGTCCCTAGCTATTTTCCATTAATTGGGGTATTTCGGTATCCGATTTTTCCACCATTCTAATGGGCAATTCCAGCTACCATCTTGACTGTGAATAGGGAGAAAGTCATCTTCTAAATATGGCGTGCTTCGCTGTTGAGGTTTTTTAGTGCCTAATATGTCATTTAGAATGGCAAAAGGCGAAAATTGGTCATTATGGTAGACAGGAAAAGCAAGCAGATCTGGTTCAGCTATTGGTACATTTTGTTTTATTAAATGCGCTGATTCTTTGTTTGTTTGCCGTGATTAATTTTGTCGTCCTCGCCGATTCTCCTAAATCTTCAAACCCCGCTGTCTTGTACCTGGGATCTAAAAAGGTGCACATGGCGAAAGTACCACTCCTTTCTACACCTTGAAAACGATTTTGTAGGCCGTCTTTAAGTTTTGTTAGTATTACAGTAGCGGGATGTACGATTTCGTCACTGCATTTTGTGATCTCTTCGTCGTCAAATAATTTATCACATGTTTTTATTAAGCAACGTGTCATCACGATCACCGAACTGCCAGTAATATATTTTTCACCACTCATTGAAGAAGTGACGTTATCAAAGGGCTTTAAGATTTTTATAAGTCTCGAAAGCAAATTCCACTCTTCGTTTGTTATCACTGGTAAGCTGGTATTTTCCATAACTGCCATGCTTGCTTTAATTGCGGGTTGAAGTTCTACAAATCGTTTTATCATGTGATAAGAAGAGTTCCACCTAGTTGCGACGTCTTGAATAAGTTTTTTTGGAATGTTCCCGGTTCCATCTTCATTTTGCTGATAGCGCAATAGTTTTTCGGAGGCAACCGTACTTTTTTTAAAGTGCCGTACAATTTCACTTTCACAATTTAGCTTTCACCTTATCAATTGTATCTTGAACAGATTTAACTGCATCGGACACGATTAGGTTTAAGGTATGGCCGTAGCAGCCATAGTGTTTCCACCCTAAATCTTCAAGTGCTTTAAGCACGTTAGCAGCGTTGTCACTGATAACAAAATTTATTTTGCCACTTATGTTCCATTCTCGAGCTGTTTTTTCTAAAAATTATTTTATGTTGTTGCTGGTATGCCTATCCGTGAAAAAGTCACAAGCTAATAGAACAGTTTTTAAATTAAATTCAGGGGTAACAAAGTGACCTGTAACAGCTATGTAGCTTTCACAAGCGCGAGATGTCCACAAGTCCAAGGTCAAACACATCGTCGACACTAAATTATCCTGGCTCAACAGATTTAGTACTTTCTCTCTAACTCTTTCGTACTCCTTTGGAATTAATACGGAGGATAATTGCTTCCGTGAAGGGAGTTCGTAGCCCGGAATCCATCGCGCGAATTTTTTAAAACAGTCTTCTTCAACAAGGCTAAATGGCTGGCATCCATCGATAAAAAGATTTAATAAATCTGCATTCACGCGTGATTTTTGATCCTTACTGATCTTTTTAGGTATGTATCCGTCTAATCTATGCTGAATAGGCCTTTTTAATGATACTGTTTCTGCATCCGAAACACTGGTTGACGATGTTCCCGTCTCAAGTGTAAACGCAGATATTGACGGTGCTTTTTTCGCGGTGGCTGGAGGTTGAGATGTTGCGGCGGACTTACGCAGTGCTTCTTCTTGTTGAATGTTCGTCACTTGGCTATAAGCCTCGATGTGTTTATTTTTTAAATGTGTCTTTAAATTCCCAATTGTTGTTTTATAACTAATTAATATGTTACAAATATTACACTTCGCTTTTTTTAGTTCACTATCTTGCTTTTCAAAATAGTCCCACAATAAACTACTATTTACACGCGACATTTTTACTGACTAAAGAGTTTTTAACTAGGTTGAAAAACTAAAAAACTGTATCTACTTATCGTATTTACAAACTTATTCACAATATGCATATTGAGTATTAGTAACAAAACAAAATTAAATAACACCGGCCGTGACCTATTGACACAATGGCAAAAGAGATGGCTAAAAATGTATGAGACAAAAACCCAGAATCGACAAGAATGAAACATATGTGAAAATACTAACAATGATACATTTTTATCGTTAACAAAAGAGGAACCCCAAAATCGATGTAGTTTCAGAGCTATGGACCAATAAAAATCTGTGCAAAAATCTGAGATTTCGTTATATTTTATTTTCATTTTAATTGTAGTATTATTGGTTTTATACTACTACGGATAAAAAAAAAACAATCAGTTGTCTTATTATTATTTTATTTTATTACTCTGTCAATTATTTTCATAATCTATACATACTTCATCTAAAAATGGTGCAGGCTGAATTATATCACCTTCATGTCTTGCCCAGGCAAGATAATATATTATACTTATAATATGGGCGCAACTACCTAAAGTACGGCACCCATGTATACAAGAACAATAGTATTCAGAGACCGCATGACGATTATATAGCACATAACAATAATAAGTTTTTGTTGTAACGTGCCTTGAATGAATTCTGCATCTTATTAAATTATTTTCTTCCTCGGCATTAATAGCAACTCTCTCAGCATGTCTATATACCTCTATTGCATAAACTCCTGTATTTCTTATATGTTCGCTGCAGTACGATCTAGCCAATTTCAGATGGAATGTACCAATTGCAAAAATCGACAGCTCATCTAATGTCAATCTGGGGAAATCTGTTAAATCAGGATGAGCTGCCTCCAGCCTGTTGAACGCAACATTTCTTTGTGCGTTTAATCGATTTTCAACGACATATTCGGCAAGTAGGTTTCGTTTGTTTATGTTTCTGTCGATCATTTCGATAAAGTTCGCTGTAAAATGGCTGTCGCTATATGCTTCTTGAGTTGCATTGATAAGTGCTGCAGCGTTTCTAAAATCTTTGATTGCATTAGGTAAAGTATTGTTAAAATAGCGATGTCTAAATATTTTAAAATCTCTTTTTATTCTTCCGTTAACTGTTTCCACAACCCATCTAACCAATGTGACTAATCTTGATTTGTTTGCAGCTTCAGTGCTGAGTTGAGTTTCGTGTCTACTTAATGATTGTGGTGTGTAGAGGGTAAATCCACAATCCTCAGCATATGGTAAACTATCTCGAAAACCTTTATTCAAAACCATCACGTCTCCTTCTTCCAAAAACCATCTTATTGGAGCATCTTCCATATGGTCGTTGTGGTTATCTAATATCTGACGCAATATTGAAGCATCGGACGTTCTAGCAGAGTATGGTCCTGTTACCTCTAAAATGTACCCATCTGCACACACAATCATGAAGGGTTTCACCAGATTGGTGTATTTATGAAGACTATAGCTCATTCTCTGAAATAAAAAGTTTGAGCTTTTTTGTATAAACAAATAAGTACCATCTAAAATAATTATAGCTTTTGTTTTATCTCGGTTCCCAAAAATATGATTTGGCAGAATTCTATTTCTGGCTATAACTTCATTTCGGGAAATATGGTCGAATCCAAGATGGCGAGGAACAAAGTCTTGTTCGAGACATTTTCGTGCTTGTTTTATTTTTAATTGTATGGTTGACCGTGGTAAACCGACAACCGGCACCAGTCGTCGATTAGGTATACCACTTCGTAGTTTGCATAAATAAATGCCCAAGATTGTATTTGGGTTAGAGAAATCTTGTAAAGAAGGTGTTTCTTCTAGTATGCTGTAGAATTGTTGATGACTTATACCAATCCAAGCATGAAGTTCGTCAGGATTTATTTCATGGATATTTTCAAAATCGAGGAACTTTTTTTTTTCTAAAGCCTTTGTGTATAACTCCACTATATCACATAAGTTCTCGCCTCTGAATTGGTCTTGACGGCTCGTGATGTTATCGGATAAGTCGTCCCAAGTCAGGTTCCTCAAGTGGTTTATACAGATTCGGGCCAGAGGTGGTATGTATAAATGACAGTAACTTAAAAGATATACTTTCATTGTATTGGGCACAGCACGAAGTTCTAAGCTCCCGCAATTATCAATTATACATCGTCTTGACGTGTTTGAAGCGCGTGTGAAGCCAGGTGCAGAAAACGGTGCACTTGGATTTACGGATGCTGGTGGAGCAGGTCGTCGTAAGCTGTAGTCTATGCGCTGCCAACATGGATGACAAATAGATCTTGAGCCATCGAAGACAATCTGAAATAAATAAACATGGGCCTAATGCAAAAAAAATGTAAAAATAACAAATAAGAAACAAAGATGACTTCTGTTGCTGTAACAAATAAAATAACAAAGATGAACTATAAAACCTTGTTCATATTGTCAGTTTAAAATCGAAAACGGACAAGTGTGAGTCGGGCTCGCCCATTAAGTGTTCCATAGCTAGAATACTCTCTCAACCATAGAGAGGCCCGCTCGGGATGGAGCGTCTATATATTATTATCTTAATCTCGTACATAGGACTAGCAATTAAAATAAATAAATAAAACAAAACTTTGATTAGATTTTTTAATTCAAAGAGCGATAATAACAATTTACTAATAAAAGATGAGAGACCTTTGCCCCGCAGTGGGATTATAAATCAGAAATTAAGAAAACTTAGTTATAAATCAGAAATCAAGAAAAAAAATTATAAACAACACGTCGTTGATATAAGATAAAATACTACTTTAATAATATTATATCAGTAAATATTTTGTATATTAAAGTAGGAAAGATATTTTTTTGGTAAATCGACTATAAAAAAAATCAAACAAAAATCTTCATAGGTAATTATAATTTGTGTTAACATATAATCACCGACATTATAAAAAAATGGAAAAACATTATTTAGAATGTTCACCTCCATGATTTTTATAAAAACTAGTTTTAAATGCCAAGCTTTTCTAAATAATAATTTTAAATACTTTTATAAATCAAGACAAAAATTTAAAAAAAACAATTTTTTCTGATATCGAACTTAGAACTACTCTTACATTTAACAAGTAGGTGTCTTAAACATAATTTTTCGGTAAATCAGTCTGTACATAATTTTAAATACTTTTATAAATCAAGAAAAAATTTCAACAATACAAATTTTTCTGAAATCGAACTTAGAACTACTCTTACATTTAACATTTTTTGGTAAATCAGTCTGTACATAATTTTAATACTTTTATAAATCAACAAAAAATTTAAACAAAACAATTTTTTCTGAAATCGAACTTAGAACTACTCTTACATTTAACAAGTAGGTGTCTTAAACATATTTTTTTGGTAAATCAGTCTGTACAATATTTTGTTAAATACCGTCCTATCTTTATAGGTATTAAGAATTATGTTAACATAAACATTTTTAATAAATGGCCTTTTTTCGATAAATTATTTGTAATATTGCCCTCCATGATTTTTTAAAACTCGTTTAAAGTACCAAGCTTTTCGAAATAATCATTTTAAATATTATTATAAATCAAGTCAAAAATGTAAACAAAACAACAAGTGGTAACAGATTCTTTCTCAAATCGAACTTAAAAGCTACCTTTGCAATTAACCATACCATGTAAACAATACTAGGATATCTGTGTCTGTGACAGACAATGACTGTTATTTCTCTTAGACATGGACAAAAATATCTTTCTCACAAGAATATCTGTGATCACAAAACTATTATATTTATAAGGTATTTGTATTTTAAAAGTAAATAACATTAATAAAATAAAAAAAGCAATTAACACGGTATTGCACATTCAATGACACCAATTATTTTAGCACATTATAGCTTGACAATAAATCATCATCAAAGTATTTTAACAAATATAAGTTTTATTATTATCAACAATATTAGACCGGGTCGCCAGAAAACATCCGTTAGCAAAATATGAGGTCCGCAATCTTTTTTATAAAGTATGCAAAGGGGTTCTAGGACTATTTAAAAACGCACGTTGCCACGCGCTGGAGTGATCACATCGCTCGGAATCTTTATGAAATTATGCGTTTAGTGCGTTATTAGTGCATAAATATGTCTATCTTCCGAGGATAACACGCAAAAACCAGGGATAAGGTGAGGGACACGTGACCACTCCAGCGCGTGGAAACAAGCATTTTTGCATAGACCTAGAAGCCCTTGGAATACTTATAAAACAGATTGCGATCCTCATAATGCAAACAAAATGCCTTCTGCGATCTGCATAACATTATAAGACTATTGACTTTCCATTATGTAACTTAGCTCGTAGCAGATAATCAAATTAGAGTAAAAGAAAACTTCTTCATTTACTAATTGTAGTTTAGTTTTCTTCATCACTACTAGTATTAAAGAAACTAAATTCTTTTTGTGGCTTTTGTGCCAAGTTTCGTTCGACTACTATAGGACCATCTGTATTTTTAGCTGATAAAATTTCTCGTTTATTATGTACATTTTCTTTCGTAGGTAAGTTAGACGGCGAAGAGAAAAGTTCATTAAAATCTTTTTTAAATTGAATGACGAAACATTATAGCGCGCTGTACTAGATAACATTTTTAACCTAGAGCTGTTGCGACTATAGTCAACTTTAACATTTGACAGTACACATATCTTAGAAGTAGCTGGCCTGCCATCGTCTGCTTTAATGACATGAGCCGAGGGCGATAGTCTTATGAGCTTGTTCCTCGCATCCGGTTCTGAATCCATGATATTTCTAGCACGATTTGTAAGAACATTCTCAGTTATACGAGGGTCAAACTGAAAGTTCTTAGAAAATCAAAAACTAAGCATTCTAGCAAGTTATTAGTTTTATTATAACTTTTCAAAATAGCGTCCATTCACATCAATACATCGCTGCATTCGATGGAACCATTGAGAAAAGCACCTTGCCCACTCGGCCTTAGGGGTCTCTTCGACGGCGTTTTGAAACGCAGCCACTGCTTCTTCGGCGTCCATAAAATGTTTTCCTCGAAGTTTTTCTTTTATTTTCGGGAATAAATAAAAATCGCAGGTGCTATACGGCGGGTGACCCAGTAATTCCACGTCTGAGGTCGCCAAATAGTCGATCGTTTGCCTGGCGGTGTGCGACGAGGCATTGTCGTGATGAAGGAGGATCCTGCTGCGAGGTCGTTTCTCTCGAACTTTTTCCAAGACAAGTGGCAAACAGTTGTTAGTGTACCACTCTGCATTAACCGTTTTCTGATCCTCTAAGACAACTGTCGCGTAATGACCTGTCTTTCCGAAGAACGAGGCCACCATCTTTTTTCCAACACTTCGACCTCTCTTCACTTTAGTTGGCAACTCTTCGGAAGGAAACACCCACTGAGCAGACTGTCTTTTGGTTTCCGGATCATAACAGTAAATCCAGCTTTCGTCACCCGTTAGTATGTCGAACACAGCATTTGAGTCACCTCCGTTAAATTTTTGGATCATTTCTCGGCATCAATCAACACGGCGGAGTTTTTGAGCCTCGGTCAAATTATGCGGTATCCAGCGGGCACAAAGCTTCCTGACCGCTAAATGTTCATGGAGGATTTTGTGCACTTGACTCATACCTATGCCTAGACTTGTCCGAATCTGCTGATAGGTCACTCTTTTGTCAGTCTCTATCATACGCCGCACAACACTGATATTATCTTCAGTCGTCGCTGTAGGAGGCCGTCCCTCACGCAAATCATCGGTGAGATTAGTTCGACCACGTTTGAATTAATTAAACCAGTTGTAAACTGTGGCACGAGATGGGGCTTCATCGTGAAAAGCCAATCGAAGTCTATCATAACTTTCTTGTTGACTTATATGACATCGAAAGTCATAAAAAATCATTGCCCGAAAATTTTCTCGGCTTAAATTCATTCTGACGTGCACAGACAATTTTCAATTTGCCGCCAAATCGTAAAACAAATGACAAATGAATGAAATGAATACTCAATATTATTGGTAAAGAGTTCTATTTTCAAAATTTAAACTTATTTTTTTAATATAATGCTTTTAAGTTGCCAGTTCTAAAAACTTTCAGTTTGGCCCTCGTAGATGTAGCAGAAGCAATTTTTATTTTTGACGTTGAAGCAAAGTCTTGACTTTTCGCGATAAGTGAACAAAAAACATCATCATCAGATGAATCGGATATTTTCTCTTTCGAAACTTTGTTATATTTTGAAATTGATGGAGAATTGTATTCTTTTTCTGGGTTCAACATACTACTGGCAACAGTTTTAAACTTCTTTGGGAAATCGAAAATAGTTTGATAGCTTTCATCATCATCAGATGATGACATGATAATTTTGCGTTTACGAACAGGGAGAAACTTGATAGAGCTATCAGAAGTTGAAGAATCAAAACGTGTTGGCGAGTTATTAAGTGAAACTGCTTCTTCTGATGATGAAATATTTTGATCATCGATTTCATTCACACGAATCAATAAGCAATATTTTTTCAATTCAAAGCAATTACAAAATCCTCTTACTTCGGAAAAATCACAGAAACAACTCAAAATGCGATAGCAAACTTCACCAGACTTATTAGCAGTTTGAATTTGATGAATTTTCATGGTTTTTGGTATAGCTGTTAAATTATTTAAGGCAAATTCGTTGTCGTTTTTAATATTATCAATATTTTTAGCATCAATGTAAAAGAGTTTAATACTAGTTTCGCCTTTTAACATTTCTATCGCACTATTAGCGCTAAGTACGTCAATTCCATACGATACTTTCTTATCCAAAAGTCTTTTTATAGTTCCACCTACACCATCAGCAGCTCCTTTTCCATGATAAGATTCAGAAAAATTCCAAGTAGCTCTAAAGCCTAATTCATGAGTAATTTTACTGAACAGAAAGAAATTCTTTTTTTGTTTATACTGAGTGCTTGGTCCATCAGAATAGACATGCAAAACATTAACTTCTGGTGTGGTTTTTTTTATATCGGCTAATACTGGCATCAAATGTGCCCAGATTGCTTCTGGAGAATGGTCAGTTGAGTCTGAAAATGTGCAATAAGATTGGGGTTTATAATTTTTTTTATAAACTACGCTGGTATGTAATGTAATTTGGTATTGTGAAGCCCCAAAGTGAGCCGATTGGATTTGTTCATGCATTTTGCATGTGTAATTTTCGGAAAAGTCGCAATGTAGCAAAACTTCATTTGACTGTAAACTATCTTTAACTTTTTTATAGCAGTTGTACTGGTGCCGTATGTTAAAAATATGCACTTTGTAAACAGTGAGTTCTTTTTCAAACATGGTGATTAAATTTGCCAAATTTCCATTTCTAAGATCTTTTTTCACTCTTTTCGAAGATTTAGGTTCATTATTTTTCACATACTCAATTTTTTGCACAACCCATTCCAGCCATGTAACAGTCTCCTCTTCCTTATGTTCAGTAAAATTGTATTCAACACATTCATTTTTACATTTTGGGCATTCATTAAACATACATTCTTTTGAATCAATTGTGCATACTGTATCTTTTATAATATCATCGAGTTCGTTATAAACATTCAACACAGACAATCTTTTAAGGGCCGTAAATTTAAATTCTATATTAGAATGTATCTTACAAACGCAAGTATTTCTATTTGAAAGTTGTGGGCTGACAACATAAAAAGGCTTATGTCTTATAAATGTGGAATAAGAAATTTTGCTACCCGTTTCTACTTTGAATTTTCGGTACAAGTTAAGCAAACTATCCAAAAGGTATCTTTTTTGCATTTTTACCATATTTCGCGTCTTCGTCTCTTTTTTGCCAGCAGATGCCCGAGATACGTCGTCTTGCAAAAAGAATGTTTCTATTTGTTCTTGGTGTTTTTTGGTACACTTATTGTCCTTTGGTTTTGAAAGTCTAATTTGTCCTCTTAACCCCAAGTAATGTCCTATCTGAGTTCGCATATTATATTTGCAAATCAAGTTTCTTATAACCAGGTTTTTCATAACATTTCTTTCAGTGTTATTTTGACAATCCCTGTAATGTTCTGCCAAAACCGTAGACATTACATTTTTTTCCAATAAAACTCGTTTTACTCTTTTTTTATCTTCTGCTGAAATACTATTCAATGTTTGCAAAAATGAATCTGATTTCGAATTAGGTGTCAATGGATCTATATTTTTATTATCATGTTGATGATCATCAGTGGATAATTTTTGACATTTTAAAAGCAAATCCCTTCTGTACACCTTTTTTTGTAGAGACGCTATTCGTCGTTTCATTTTTTCAATTTTATTGTTCTGTCTTTCTACTAGTTTTCTTAATTTATGATGCTTTTGATGATATTTCTTTCGAGATCCAAGTTCTTTTTTATCACTATTTGTACTATCTTTCACAGCTTGTTTTTTTTTAGATTTCGCCATGTCTTTCTTCTCATATCTTGTTGGCTTTTAGGCAATAATGAAATTTTAACGTATTTGCTTTTTATCCTTTCGCGATTTTGCCTTTGCATTTCTTCATATTTATCTGGATGATTTTTTTTGAGACGTTCTCTGTATAAACGTTGTCTTTCCGCTGGCGATAACTACAACAAACAAACTGTTTAGTCAAATTGTACTAAGTATCATTTCATACATGTTATATATATTGTTGCTTATTAGAATGAACGCATCTGTTTATTTGTCTGTCTGCCTGTATAAATATATTCAAAAGCATAAACCGCGGGTAAATCTACAGGCGAAAGCTAGGATTACTATAAATATTCATGCCTCCTAGTTAATATAACCTTAAGTTATATTAGGCAACTAGAATTTTTCCATTGTAGCGAAATATAACCACATGACTCTTCCCAGTTAACCTATTTGAGCAGCATGCAACTGTATAATGTTGATGTAATTCAGAAGATATTATTTCATTCAAAATTAAATAGAGAAAAAAAGTAACAATAAATGCTTTCATGCTGGACTGGGAGCGAAAGAAAAACATAGAATGTGCCAGCTGCTTCTCTTCCCGGGCAAACTGTAAAAGTCAGTTGAGGGATGGAGGTTTTACTGACATTTTTGTAGGCGATAGGCTGACCCCCTATCACTGCAAGTCTCTGTCCATCATTTCAATACCTCCGAATTTGTCAAATGTGACATCAGATGGTTTATAGCTTCTGGTGTTCTGCCTACCCCATCAGGGATATAGGCGTGACGTTATGTATGTATGTATGTAAAAAAAGTAACACGGTTTTGTTAAACCAGTGCCACAGTAGCAAGAAAACATTATATTTAATGTAACAGCAATGTGTAATGTGTATGCTAGATATTTTTATAAATAATATGTAGGTACGTAGGAGAAATCATCCAAATTATTTAATGTACGGAAGAAAAGGAATGGCTATCAAATGGAGGATTAGTTAAAAGAGTGTCTGGCTAAAACAATTAACTAACGTAAACTATTCAACCTCATTTTTGTAGGGAGAGACCAGCAGTTTGGCACCAGTATGATACTTTACAATACTAATTGTTGCCTGCAGCAGGTGCTACAGATCGACAGACACACATACGTACCGGTCAAAATTATACACCCCTCTTTTTGTATCGGGGGTTAAAACACTGCAATGAATATTATAATTTTAATAAACAATAGGTACCTATTTAATATTACATAGTACACATGAAATAGTTAAGCTTAAGACAACTCTCCTTGGGATTTTGATATACCTAGATATAACAGCAATTGTCATTTTGTAAATATAGGAGAAGTCACAGGATATAACCTATATTCCTCACTTTCCAAATGTGAATACGTCTTTACTTCATATTTGTTACAATTTGTTTGTAACGTCACAAATAAATGTAACAAATCCGCAACAAATATGAAACAAAACACGATGTGTAAATAACCTAAAATATTCTCAAAACAAAATGACAATGTTTTTAAGCTAACAGCCACCATTTCGAAATAATTCGTTGTCAAACCTTATGATATACATCAACACAGCATAAATCACTTACCAAAGTGTTTGAAACTGAAGTCATCAAAATGAACAAATTTTTGTTGAATTTTCACTGCACAAATAAAAGAGACGCACGTTGTTGCTAAACTGAACACAAACAATATGGCTGTCACGCAAAGCATTTAAGACCTACTGACGTTGTCTATGGTTTTAATGTTGCCAGAAATAAAATTTATTTTCTGCTATTTTTTGTGTTCACAAAGATGAATAACAAATATGAAAGATTTTATAGACGGCGCCAAAACTATTATTTTAATTAGTATAAAACAGTATTAGAACCAACAAGGTAATAAGATAGAAGTATTAAAGCAAACCACAATACTCATCAATAATTTATTTAAAACAACATTATCGAAGGGTTAAATAAGTATATTACCAATTATTAACTTGAATATATTATAAAACTAAACCAATATCCTATTCAGAATACATTAACAACTGAATTGAAATTATCTATTAAATACAATGACTACGATCAACACAATACAAGAAATATAAGGATAAGGTATATAAAATAACATCAATGAAAATAGATTATAAATCAGAAAAACTTAAGACAACATTAAGACCTCGCAATAATAATAATTTAACAATCATTTATCAAATATACTTAGCTTTTTATCACTTTAATACCGCACTGCACACACACAATTACTTTTACGACCTATAATTATTTTCACGTTGTTTCTTGAATCCCGACCGAATGGAAAAAGCCCCCGCCATTCTGAACACGTTCCTTTAATCGTTTCGTTTTCCCGCCAAAACATCAGGCCATGGATTTTTAATGGCGCGAAATTGTTGTCGTCCAATCAAAACATGGCAGTCATAGCTATCGATGACCGATGTCTATGGCAAGGTGTTGCCCAAGGGTTGCAGATTGATTAAGGCTTGTCACACTCGTCCATCCTGACAGCTTTGCGACCCTGCAAAGCAAGAATAAAGGGAAAACAAAATATGTGCTGCAATTGTAACTTATCTACTTATAATATCACCAGTATTCCAAAGTAAAACAGTCATAAATAATAATAATAAATATTTCTGACACTTACACGACATTATCAAGCCCAAATTAACTTGTGTTATGGATACTAGATAACTGATATACTTAAGAAATAAACATACACATTGAATAAATACATATTTTTTTTATAAAAATAAACTTAAATTATCCATGACTTGACGACTAATATCTGTGTGTTCCTCACACAAATATCCGCCGCCGCCGGGATTCGAACCCAGAACCTCTGGCATAGAAGGCAATGTATGCTACCACTACGCCAGCCCGTCGTCATTAATCAGTTATCTATACAAAAATTATAATATAAAATAAAATGCTGTAAAATGAAATAAAAAAAATATAATATATATTTATCAAATCCCATACTTGACTACAACATTTGTTTTAAGCATATTAATTACGACACACAGTGATCAACTCATGATTAACCTTAACACAACTTTTAATTTCATCAACACTACCAAAAATTTTCGTTTTCCATTTATTTCAATTTCTATAAATATGACCCTCAGTCATCTGTTTTTTTTTGCGTAGCATGACCCATAGTCATCACTCGCCCCAGCACGGTCTTCCACCGTCGCTCAGCAATAGTATGGACAACATACCACCACTATTGCAACTATATTAAATACCACAATATTTTGATATTTCAATAAACACAAATATACTTTCTTTCAGCGAAGTACGACCCGCAGTCATCAATCGCCCCAGCACGGCCTTCCGCCGTCGCTCAGCAATAGTATGGACAATCAACCACCACTATTGCAACTATATTAAATACCACAATATTTTGATATTTCAATAAACACAAATATACTTTCTTTCAGCGAAGTACGACCCGCAGTCATCAATCGCCCCAGCACGGCCTTCCGCCGTCGCTCAGCAATAGTATGGACAATCAACCACCGCTATTGCAACTAACTATATTAAAATACAAAATTTCATTTTTATTTCAATAACCACAAATAGAACATGACACCAAATATTTAATCCAAATATGCATCAACTATCAGTGTATTTAACCCTCTAAAAGATCAGTCAATTCCTCCGTACTATCGACCTGACTATCATCAGAACTTGTTTCATTTATCACTTCATTGCTCACGAATTTTTTTAAAGAATCTGATGAGACCATAGCTGTAAATCTCTTATAACCTTTAACTCCTTTTAAAGAAGATATAATATACCTATCTTTTCCTACGACTTTTGAAATTTTATAAGGACCACTGAACTTTTCTTTCAGCTTCCGCCTCACATTTATATTACGGTCTGCATCTCCTTTCCATAATACTAAATCACCCAGTTTATAAACTGTCGGAGTTTTTCTTTTGGCGTCAAAATGTTTCTTCATCACCTCAGCAGACTTTGAAATATTTGAAGAGGCTTCTTGTCTTACCTTTTCAGCAGATTCCTCATCTAAGTAGTTGTTACTTTCCATGGATTGATATCGGCCACGGGAGGCGTTGAACATAAGCTTATACGGAGAAAATCCTGTAGAAGAGCTCTGCATGTTATTCATACCCCATACAATGCTAGAAAGGCTGCCATCCCAATCACGCTCGTCGTCCACACTGGTATTGAGAGCATCAAGAAGTTGTCGATTGAACCTTTCGACTTGACCATTTGCTCGAGGGCATGCAACGGAGTTTAACACGTGCTTGATTTGATTGTCTAGACAAAACTGTTTAAAAGACTTACTTGTGAAACAGGTGCCACTGTCAGAAATAATACGCTTAGGAAATCCAAATAAAGAGAATATATCTTTCAACTCACGTACCACTTCCCTTGTTTTTGTAGTTTTTGTTGGTCTAGCCCAAACAAATTTTGTGAAAGAGTCTACAACCATAAAAAGGTAGCTGTTACCACACTGACTTCTGCAAAAAGGGCCCAAATGATCTATATGCACAGTATGCATAGGTTCTGGATATTTCTCAATTGGATGTAATCTACCTTCTGGACGACCATATTGACTTCTCTTATAACAACAATCAATGCAGGCGTTCACGTACTTACGAATAAAAGAAGTCATTTTCGGAAACCAAAATCTTTCTTTAACAATTTTTTCGCACCTCGCCGTACCTGGATGACCAATACTATCGTGAAACTTACGCAAAACATTCCATCGTGCATATTTTGGAACAATCAACCTTTCACTTCCATCCGCAACGATTCTGTATAACCGCTCATCTACCAGCTTGTAATTATTTAAAATATCAGCATCTGCGCTACCAGACTCTAACTTACATTTGATAAGTCTAACTTTTTCGTCTTGATTTTGAAGACACACGACCCAATCAAATACGTTTATGGTACTAATGTCCACAGGCTGTTCAACAGGGTTTCTACTAAGGGCATCAACATGACAATGAGACTTACCTGGTCGGTGTTCGATATGCATATCAAAATCCGGTATAGCTAACCACCATCTTGCTATGCGCGGTAAAAGATCCTTCTTTAAAAAAAGTGTGTCGAACAGCCGCACAGTCTGTAACAACTTTAAAACTCAGTCCAACCAAATAAATCCGGAAACGCCGTAAAGATTCCACAACAGCTAGTGTTTCTAGTTCGTATGAGTGATAAAATGTCTCGTCCCTACTCGTTTTTCGGCTAAAGAATGCAATAGGTTTAAGGTTACCATCAATCCTCTGTAACAAAATTCCTGCAAGACCTTTACTACTAGCATCCGTGTGTACCTCAGTGTCAGCACCCGGAACAAAAACTGAAAGAATTGGCCTTGAAGTTAATATCTTTTTAAGATTTTCGAATGACAATTGTTGCAATGTACCCCACTCCCAAGCTGCATCCTTTTTTAATAATTTGTATAGATCATGAGAGATTGTAGCAAAATTTCGAACGAATTTCCTGAAATAACTAGCCAACCCAAGAAACATACGAAGCTCATGGACGTTTGAGGGCTCTTTGTAGTTTGTCACTGCCTCAATCTTCTTCTCTCCTGGACGTATTCCTTCCTCTCCAATCTCGTAGCCTAAATAATTTATCTTATTTTGAAGAAAGAAACATTTATCGAGGTTTAGGGTAAGTCCTGCGTCTTGGATAATTCTAAGGACGGTCCGAAGTAGCTGTAGATTATCTTTTTCTGTAATTGAAGGGAGTAAAATATCATCTATATACGGTAAAACTGTATCAAAACGTAAGGATCCAAATATTTTATCCATAAGACGTTGGAAAACTGCGGGCGAATTTGCTAACCCAAAAGGCATACGCAAAAATTCGTAATGGCCTTCAGGGGTAACAAATCCTGTCTTGTGAACGGATTCCGGAGCAACTGGAATTTGATAAAAACCCTGTGACATATCTAAACTCGTAAACCATTTCTTTCCACCTAGCTTCTCCACCTGATCTTCTATAATAGGAAGAGGATATTTATCCTTGACAGTCAAAGAATTCAATTTTCTAAAATCAACACAGAGCCTGTAGTCACCATTCTTCTTGCGTACTAAAACTATAGGACTAGAGTAATTGGAAGAAGATTCCCGTATGATACCGTTATCTAATAAATCCTGCACTTTATCCCTCACAGCTGCCTTCTCTGTTAATGATAACCTGTAAGGGCGATAGCATACTGGTTTATCAGAAGTTAGTTCAATCTTCATATCAATTTTATTGGTTAGGCCTAAGTCACTCGTACTAGAAGAAAAACAATTCGAATACTCATTTAAAATATTTAATAACTCGTTATAGACCTCGGGATCAGCTGAACCACATCTAACTTTTGAAATATTTATACTAGAAATGTTGGCGACCTCTCTTTCATCTAAATCACTCCTGAAACTAACATCTACCTCTTCCGTCAGTAAACCTCGAGCAAGAATCTGTCCTTTATGTAGCTTCAAAGAGCAATCACTATAATTGCTGATGATAATATAGTTCACAGGAAACCGCTGGACAAAGGATGGAATACTATATATCACAGACCCATAAATACGCTTACAAGACTCTACGAATAATAAAGAATTTGTGAATACTGCTTCTCCTTCTGTAAAGGTGTCAATGAATACAGTCGTGTGCGGATCCACAACATAATCTGAACAACATCGAATTTTAAATTTGTTATTATCTATTATATCCATTTTATCTAGGTCAAACAACAATGGTTTGTCTTCTTCGCAAGTTTTCAATAATGACACTTTTGTACCACACACAATCAACTTATAATTAGGATCATTGAGTATCGGCTGGCCAATAAAAACATCTGCTTTATGAAAAAAATTTAGCACGACAGCATCTGAACTTATGTATAATTCATCTATAGTAAATTTGAGAACAACCAGACCAAGCGCCTTCACAGGAACTCCCCCTCTGAAACCGTTAATTAATAAATCGCAAGGCTGCAATATCAAACCTAACTTATTAGCACACCTTTCAGAAATTAAGTTTACCTGGGCTCCCGTATCTAAATAAGCTAGAACCGAAAACTTATCCACTACAATATTTTTAAAGTAAGATTTATTTACCTCAACAGAAATTGTATTAACTGATTTCCGGAAACAATTCTCTGTTTTGTGGTTAGTTCGTCCACAATGATCACATTTAATGACACCAGGGTTTTTCGGACAAAATCTTACAGTGTGACCCATCTCGTTGCATAGGTAACACTTGGTAACACTAAGTCCCTGACCTCTTCGTTCGCCCTGCTGCTGCTGCTGCGTAGAAATAGAAGGTCGACCCAACCCACGCTTTGGCAAAAACTGTCGACTAGGACCTTCAAATTTTTTGTCGTCGTTCATGCAAAGAAATCTGGAATACAATTCTCCAGGCGACCTAAAGTTACCCGCCCGCGCGGAAGACCGCATGTGGAAAGGCAATCCATCTATTATGCAAGCTACTGCTTTATCACCAGCAATTTCACATTTTGTTAATAACGTCGACTTAGCATAAAAATAGTGGGTCATAGACTCATTAGCAAGCTTTCGTCTTGCCAGCATCTCTTTAAGTGCCTCTGCAAAATCAATACTATAGGGAAATGCCTCCAACAAATTAATTTTCCACTGTTCCCAAGTAAGTTCATAATTACGTAAGGCACTGTGCCACATTTTAGCCAAACCATTCAAACGAGATTGCATATAATAGCTTTTCATACTGTCTGACCATCCATGAATAGCTCCAAGCTGCTCTATTTTATTAAGCCATTGTAAAGCAGGCAGTTCAGAATTTTCTGGATCGAATTCAGGCAATATGTCAGCCTTCACAATATTAGTAAAAGTTGGAACGTGCATACCGGATATCTGATTAGCAGTGTGTGTCCCTGCTGTTTCTGACACTGCTGGAGACTGCGGCCGCCAAGGACCCCAACGAGTAGTGTCACGAACTCGTTCCTTTCTTTGCAGTTCCTCTCGCCAAGTGGGGCTACGTGATCGTGACCGGCTCTTACTGCAACTCTCGGAGCGCCTGTGATCCAAACGTCTCATTGTATCCCACTTCTGAAAATATAAAACAGTATTAGAACCAACAAGGTAATAAGATAGAAGTATTAAAGCAAACCACAATACTCATCAATAATTTATTTAAAACAACATTATCGAAGGGTTAAATAAGTATATTACCAATTATTAACTTGAATATATTATAAAACTAAACCAATATCCTATTCAGAATACATTAACAACTGAATTGAAATTATCTATTAAATACAATGACTACGATCAACACAATACAAGAAATATAAGGATAAGGTATATAAAATAACATCAATGAAAATAGATTATAAATCAGAAAAACTTAAGACAACATTAAGACCTCGCAATAATAATAATTTAACAATCATTTATCAAATATACTTAGCTTTTTATCACTTTAATACCGCACTGCACACACACAATTACTTTTACGACCTATAATTATTTTCACGTTGTTTCTTGAATCCCGACCGAATGGAAAAAGCCCCCGCCATTCTGAACACGTTCCTTTAATCGTTTCGTTTTCCCGCCAAAACATCAGGCCATGGATTTTTAATGGCGCGAAATTGTTGTCGTCCAATCAAAACATGGCAGTCATAGCTATCGATGACCGATGTCTATGGCAAGGTGTTGCCCAAGGGTTGCAGATTGATTAAGGCTTGTCACATTAGTTTTTACTAAAATAATTTATTATATTACTATAAAATATCGAATTATATGATATTCTTCATAAGAAAAAACTATTTACTTTATATAATATGGCTTGTAATATATTTTCCTCATTTCACAAAGTTGATTATGGTTGCATAGGACATTTTCAAATGTATGAAAAAAAATCTACTTCGAATTATAAATTATTTCTTTTTTTATTATTTATGCAGAAAATACAATTATTTATATATTGAGTTGATACATGTTTTAGTAAATAAAAATAATAAATTCTTTTTAAAAATAGATAAAAAATGTCAAAATATTTTATCTATAATAAGACGTAAAAGATTTCTGAAATGTACAATTTTTTTTGCATTTCGCCCACATTTTCTCGTTAGTCTCTTTTCAGTCTCTGAAAGGATGCTTATGGTATACTAGGCGATAATAATACACTATGTACGATAAGATCGTACCCGGGAAAAGTACTTGTAAAAATGGATTCTAAGAAATGAAACTAAGTATAATTATAGTAAATAGTATTTATTTGAATGCCTTATATTAGTAAGGTGTCCAATCCCCACCATTGGCTATTATAGCCTGGCATCTTTGAGGCATGCTTTCTACTAATTTTTCAGCGTAGTCGCTGGACAATGACCTCCATATCTCCTTAATATGACGGCTCAGCTCGGCGGCGGTATTTGCATTTTTTCCACGCATCTTCAGCTTCATTAAGGCCCAAACATTTTCAATTGGGTTTGCGTCTGGTGACTGCGAGGGCCACTCCAATACGTTGACGTGATTTTCAGCTTTCCAGGCGGTACACAAACGGCTTCGGTGTTTGGGGTCATTATCCTCTTTTAGTACCCATTCTTCATTTTGTCTAGAGTACATCGCTGTAGCAGAAGGCAATAAAGCTTTTTCGTAGATTTTGTTCATTTTGACAGCATCTAGGGTCCCGGTAAACAAATGCAAATTACCAAAACCCCTTTTTGAGAAGCATCCCCAAACATGGACCTTCACTGGGTGTTTCACGGTTCTGACCAACAACCTGTTGTCGGCAGTTGACCAAGTCCGAGACGTTATATTTGATGCCCAAAAGGATGATTCATCTGAAAATATAACGTTGGTCCAATCGCGGTCTAAGTTTTGCTGTGCCCAAAGCAACCGATTTTCTACGTGCCTTTCGGTAAGGAGCGGTTTTTTTATAGTGCTCCGATATTTTACATTGGACTCAATCAACCTCCTTCTAATCGTATCTAAGGATACATTGAGACCTCTTTTCTTCAATTTTGCTTGACCGGAACGTAGAGATAACCGAGGATTTTTCTCAAAAAGTTGTACTATTCGTTTATCGTCGGCGAGGGTAGTCTTCCTCTGTTTGCCACGCTCTGGGAGGTCATCGACATTTTTAGTTTCCAAATATCGATGAACCCACTTCTTAACGAATGCTTTTGACTTTTTCATGTACTTTGCAGCCTGATTGTAGGAAAATTTAGGTCCTTTTGGGTGTTTGCACAAAAAAACCGCTTCGAAGCGCGACGCGTACGCAGCACTCATTGCGAGAAACGTGCTCCCTCTTCGAAAGTCGCGAGCGCACTGAGTTAAATGTCACAATGCATCTTAGACAATGAATCACTCTACGAATTACAACCACTTATTTGTCAGTCACTTACAATTTTTAGAACACTTACCCCGGGTACGCTCTTGTCAAACAGACTGTATATAGGACAGTGTACATATCTATCTAGGTTTTTTGTGTTATTATTAAGAAAATAAAATATTGTTTTCTTCATACATACGCATTATTTAAAGCTAACCTTTGGTAACTATTGGGTTAATGTATTATTTAAAAAATAACATACTGTTTGTGTACTTAGTTAAAAATATACATTTATACTCTCGTACAGTTATCATACAATGTAGTGTGTCACAGGCACAATAACGACGTAACCAAATAAAACTATTTAGGTACTTTAAGTCCTGACTTTTTTTTAAATTGAAATTGAAAATTCTTAATTCAGTATCTTTACATATTAACATAACAATTTGAACATTATGACTATCATACTTAGTTGGTTATGAACGGGAAGCGCGAAACATAATAATAATTTAACAAGCAGCAGTTATTCACTAAGATAAGATTAAACTCTTTATTACAAACAAGAGAAAAGGAAAGTGTATTTGTAATGTATGCGTGTGAGGGAGATGGGACACATTTTTGTTTTTTAAAATGTGGGTATTTGTTCTACGAAAGCATTTTTAGAACCAACGAGGTAGAAAAATGGCATAAAAATAATGGCGCGCTATTATAATGCGAGTTGCGGCATTTTTTGTGTTGAAAAGATAAAATAATAAATAAACTAACAAGAACCAAATATTTTAACCCGTATATACAGTGTGTCCGGTCACGACCTAGCGATAATTTAAGGTTACAAAATATACCTAATTTCATCGACAAAAACACCCATATATGGGGGTCTACCTCCCCTCCTGTCGGAATGGCCGCCATTTAATTTTTTTTTCATTCTTGTAGATACCTCTGCTGAAAGATGCCGATTCCTCTGGACAGAAAGATCCTACAGATGTAAAAAAAATGTTATTTTAAAGGTAATAATAGCAACTATCAAATAAAAATAAACATTATGGAAAATTTTTCCTACAAAATATCTTAAAACCTTCACAATGCTAATTAAAGTGAAAAAAATTGACTGTTTTTTATATTTTTCTTAACATATTTCAAAAACTAGCACATTGATACTATTTTTTTTACTACTGTCCTAATACTCAAGGATATTACTTACAAATTGACGTTAAAATTATTGTTCTTAATTGCATAACTCGAGAGTTAGGGCTGTTTGAACATGACCCTTTTACGAGGATCATGAATGTAGTGCGCTATTAATTTATCTAACAAACATTTATCTTCGATACCTGAGCATAATTTTTTATCCTACTTATTCACTGCTCTAAAATAATACAAATAATTTTCCGTCCTTGTCACATAAACCCTATTCAATGTAGCAGCTAGCTCTACATGGGTTTGGGAACCTCACAAAAGGGTCATATTCAAACAGCCCTAACTCTCGAGTTATGCAATTAAAAACAATAATTTTAACGTCAATTTGTAAGAAATATCCTTGAGTATTAGGACAGTAGTAAAAAAGTTAGTATCAATGTGCTGGTTTATGAAATATGTTAAGAAAAATATAAAAAACAGTCAATTTTTTTCACTTAAATTAGCATTGTGAAGGTTTTAAGATATTTTGTAGGGAAAATTTTCCATGATGTTTATTTTTATTTGATAGTTGATATTTCTACCTTTAAAATAACATTGTTTTTACATCTGTAGGATCTTTCTGTCCAGAGGAATCGGCATCTTTCAGCAGAGGTATCTACAAGAATGAAAAAAAAATTAAATGGCGGCCATTCCGACAGGAGGGGAGGTAGACCCCCATATATGGGTGTTTTTGTCGATGAAATTAGGTATATTTTGTAACCTTAAATTATCGCTAGGTCGTGACCGGACACACTGTATATGTACTTACAAAATTTGATTTCATCTTGATTACAAAGCGTAATATAATTATTACGTTTTTGATTACATTACCCTGTTGCATTTGTTATGACATAAACCTCGTACAGGAGGATTCAAAATATAGAAGCAATCTTAAAAAAATGATTTCAAAAATATAAAACAAAAATAACTGATTATAAGCTAATGAAAAGTGTGGTTTTGTAACATACTCAACTAAGCCACTGGTTAAAAGGTTTGGTACTCATTATATAGATATCCTTTTCAATAACTTTGTTAAGTCTAGTGCTTAAGATACATGAAACAAAATCAATTTGAGTAATAAAAGTACTTACTTCTCGTGGCGTTTCTAAAATGGTAAACATATGTTCGACGAAGTCTCGATGTGAATTCAAAAACTGGAGTGACAGAGTATGGTGTCGCCTTTGTCGAACAGACCGAATACACAAAAGACAAGGGTTACTTTCAGCCATTTTAAATAAATAAAGTCCAGTAAAACACGCGAGAGTATCAAATCACTAAGAAAAATCGGTGTCCAGAAAACCAAAAGCAGGGGTCAGTTTAAAAATGGACGGAATAAAACAGAGCGCACAGATCTCAACGAAAGGAAACGAAGGACTGCGAATTGAAATGGCGGTTAGTTACCTACCCAAACCGCTAGCGCAAACAAAAGATCGACGAAATATACGAAGCCAAGCTAAAAGGAATATTATACGGCTGATATAGCGATGATCATTGTTATACTCGTATTTGTTCGTAATCGTTCGAGTAAGCGCGCAGGTAAAAAGTGCCAAGTTGGGCGAAAAAGCTCTATCTCTTTCTTTTAAATTGGAATCCATTGTTGGAATGTATTGTTATGTACTCGGTTGGTTGCTACTTAACTTAAGAGGAGTTCCGAACAATATATACAATTATAGCAACAACGGTAACACCTATTTTAAAACACAAAGATATTTGTGTAAATGCATGAAAAGAACGAGACCCTAACAATATTATTTTTAGCTACCAGTATCTGTGGTGATTTTTAACATCTTATTGTTTGTCATATGTCTCATATTGATAAGATTTTGATATTTGTTTGCTTTTATTACAATGAATAACAACGACATCGGGCTAAATCATCCATACTTAAATCTCATACTTTTATTGGCTAATTGCTCTTAAACTACACCGATTTCGGGGTTGCTCTTTTGATAACGTCAAATATTACTAATAGTCAGTCTATTGGTATAAATATCGTTTCTATCGAAACTGGGTTTTTTTGGGCCATCTCCTTTGTCACTAATTATGCTTTCTTCCGTAAAGTGTTTGTATTCAGAGTCAAGGACAACGGAAGAAATTAGAAAGCAATTAAGTAAACACAGCAATTAACATAAATAGATCTTATTGGAATACAATAAGATAAATTATTGCTAATCCGCAATAGGTCAAAGTTAATGTTGGAGAAGTTTCCTACAAAAGCAAGAGATGGCACTGGGAGTCTATTAAATCGCGCAAGTAGTTTTCGTTATAAATACCATATTATGTAAAATAAAAGTTTATTTGTCAGTTCTAAGTCCCGTCACGCAAAATGAGGTCCTTAATATAATAAGAGGATTAAATAATACTAATTCAGTTGGGTACGATGGATTAAGTACAAAAATAATAAAAGCATGTGCAATAGAACTCGTCGAGCCATTAACCTATTTAATTAACCTATCCTTGAGCCAGGGAAAGTTCCCTACTCGTCTTAAGAAGTCAATCATAAAACCGCTTTATAAAAAAGGAGACCGAGAAGACCTCAATAATTATAGACCAATTACACTGATACCTGTCTTGTCAAAGATTTTTGAAAAAGTTATGGTTTATAGGTTAAACATTTTTTTACAAAGACACAATACTTTATGCGATGAACAATATGGTTTTCGAAAGAATAGATCAACCGCTATGGCCTGCTTTTCTTTGATTAAGAAGGTGACAGACTGTCTTAATAAAAAACTTTACCCAGTAGCGGTTCTACTTGATATGAGCAAAGCTTTTGACTTTGTGTCACATCAAAAACTCTTACAAAAGCTTCATATTTATGGAATTAGAGGAATCGCATTAGATTGGATGGAGAGCTACCTTTCAGACCGAAGCCAATGCGTTGAAATAGTGTATGCCAGTAAAAATAACTATAAAATTAACCACAGGTCACAATATCGCCCTAATAGTGTAGGAATACCGCAAGGTAGCGTATTAGGACCGCTACTGTTTATTATATATATAAATGACTTACCAAACTGTATTAATAATGAATTTAATGATAGTATTTTATTTGCTGACGATACCACTATACTTATTAAGACTCCTAATTTGAATGAACTTAAATGTGAAATTGATTCTACATTGACAAAGGTAATAGACTGGCTACATTCAAATGACTTAAAAATTAATTTCACTAAAACTAAATTGTTGCAATTTCAAACATATAATATGAAATGTCCTAAATTAAATATCGACTATAATAATGTACCGATTGACAATGTAGAATCAGCTAAATTTCTAGGTTTGACTATTGATAAATGGTGCAATTGGAAGGCACATGTGACATGTTTAAGAAACAAAATGGAAAGATATATTTATGTATTAAAACGAATTAGAGACATTTCAGGGGTCAAAATAACCCTTTTATCTTACCATGGTTATGTATCCTCTATTATAAGATATGGTATAATTCTGTGGGGCAATTCCGTAGACGTATTAAATATCTTCCGTGCTCAAAAAAAGTGTATAAGAGCACTATGTGGTGCGGGCTATCTTGATAGCTGTAAGCCTTTGTTTAAACAATATCAAATATTAACAGTTCCGTGCTTATACATTTTTGAAATATGCATTTTTGTACGAACACATGCATACTTCTTCAAAACAAATGAAGAAATGTTAAATGGTAAAGGAAGGCACAAGAATAAACTTTACATACCTGCCCAAAAACTGAACCTATATTCTAAAAATGTGTATTGTATGGCTATTAGAATATATAATAAACTGCCAAGTTTTTTAAAAAATATGACATTGAGAAATTTTAAAAAGGAATTATTTAATTATTTGGTCGAAAAATGTTATTATAGCGTGAATGACTTTTTAAACTGATATTTGTGATTTTATTGTACTACTTTGACATACATACCTTATAAATTTTGACATATTTTACCAATAATTTTTTTATGTTTGTGACCTTATAATTTAAAATTTTGAATGATATTTATGTTTTTCTTTTTTCAATATTAATGTTGGTATTATGTTATTGATTTAGGACATAGAAAAATTTGCACACCGTTGCACGGTTGAGTATGCTGCACCATAATGTTAACTTACCATGTAAATACCGACCATATTCAGCAAATAAATGATTTCTTTCTTTCTTTCTTTCTTTCTAAATACAGCACATAAATCTCATCTAAATGTGTTTTAATATACGGTCGGTAACGGAATCTTAGTGGACAAGTTAGTCCTTCGAACGGATATTTAAAGTAGTGGCGGCAAGTTATAGTGGTGTGCGGCAATAAGTGATACAGTTGTGCGGCAATAAGTGTTATGTGAGTGAACATAATGGGCAATTTGTGACCTGTGAAGTGATTATGACTCTCATGGATTTCAGTGTTTGTGGACTTGGTAACCGTGAGTAATAGAATAATTACTTAATAAGTGCTAAAGACTTGTAGTTAATATCAGTGAAAGTGTGATAAAAAGACTTTGAAAACTTAAAAAACTTCGTGAAAATACTTAGAGAATTTAAAGTGATTTTGGACTTAGAATATTTAAAAAAAATGGACTTGAAATTCTAACTTGAATTTCGGTATTTTTTTGGACTTTAAACAATTCATAAAATCAGTACTTTCAAAATGGAGAAGGTTAATGAAGCTCTTAGCCTACAAGACGAAAGATTTGAAGCCATAAAAAAGGCTCAAATTAATTATGGAAAATGTTCAAAGACTAAAATTACTATACAATACTTAGAAACAAGGTTAGAAAATTTAGAATCTTCATGGAAGAAATTCAAGACAACTCATGAGTTCATAGTGGAGAACACTTCAAAACAAACTCGAAGTGAAATAAATTACTTCATTGAAGATATATATGAGAATTGTGAGGAGACCTTTATTACGTACAAAAGTGATTTGAAAACAAAAATACAAGAATTATTGGATGCTGCACCTAAAAAAGCCACTGAAAACAAACAAAACAAAACGAACACTGAGATAAAATTACCGACGATTAACATACCTCAATTTTCTGGAAAATACAATGATTGGCCAACATTTAATGATTTATTTAATTCAATTATACATACAAACAATTCTATTGATAATGTACAAAAACTTCATTATTTGAGATCAATTTCTATAACAAGTCAAAACTATACACAAGCATGGGAAATACTAAAAAGTAGATACGACAACAAGAGATAAATATCAAATAGTATTTTCAAGAAACTATTTAGTATTAGAAACATACCTTCAGAATCTGCTTACCAAATTAAGTACCTACTAGATACAACAGTGGAATGTTTAAGCTCATTGCAGAATATAGGGATGCCTACTAACACCTGGGATGCAATCATAAATTACATAACTGTTTCCAAATTAGATACAGAGAGTCATCGTCTATGGGAACAACATATTGCAGCAGAAAAAGATGAACTCCCTTCCTTTGACATTCTGAAAGAATTTTTAGTTATGAGATTTAGATCACTAGAAATGATTGATCATACCAGTAAAACATCAAAACTAAAAAAAATTCACTCATTGTTGGAAGCTAAAGATATTTCTTGTAAGTTCTGCAAGGAAAAACATTATATTTACCAATGCAAGGAATTTTCAAAATTACAGTTTAAAGAAAGACATGAATTTGTTCAAAACAACAATCTCCGTTTTAATTGTTTAATACCTAACCACTCAGCTAAGAAATGTATGAGGAAGACATCATGTAGAGTATGCTATAAGAAACATCACTCTTTATTGCACCCAGATAAGATATATGATGCTGTAAGGGAAGAAAATCATCAGAACTCAAATCAAAACATAGTGTCACATTTTATACAACAACCCAGTCAAATAATACTAGCCACCGCACTTGTAGAAGTGACTTCGTGTCAAGGCCAACAATACGTCTACCGTGCTCTCATTGACCAGGGTTCACAAGCTTCGTTCGTAACAGAAGATCTGGTTCAAACATTGGGTTTGAAAAAGAAGAGAATCAACGGCGTGGTTTCAGGATTGGATGAAGGAAAACAACTTCACACCAAATATATGGTTGAAGTCAAACTAAAGTCAAGATACAATTCAACCTTCACAATTCATATTCTAGCTTATATTTTGAAAACAATTACAACATACTTACCACAACAATCAATCACAGTTTCTAATTGGCCTGAGTTGGAAAATATAACACTAGCAGATCCTAAATACAATAAACCGAACAAAATACAGTTACTGCTAGGTGCTGAAGTTTATAGCAAGATATTAGAAGCTGGTTTGATAAAGAGTCCGTCCGGATTAATAGCACAGAAGACACAGCTGGGCTGGATTCTTTCGGGTGATACTAAAACACAAACTATGAAACAAAACAAAATGATTAATATGCATATATGCATATGTGAAAATGATTTATTAAGAAAGTTTTGGGAAATTGAAAATGAAACAATAACTGGTGAAAGAACATTAACTAAAGATGAACAAAGATGTAAAGATATCTATAAACAAACTACAATAAGAACAAAATCAGGAAGATACATGGTAAACTTACCTTTTAAAGAAGACTCAGGATCACCTGTTGAGAAATGTGGAAATACAAAGGAAATAGCTATCAGAAGATTTTTACAATTAGAAAGGAAATTTGAAAGGAATCCAAAACTAAAAATGGAATACTCAAAGGTTATTAAGGAATATTTGGAACTTAAACATATGACCCTATTTAATGAAACTGATGATGATGCTATATTCTTACCTCACCACCCTGTGATCAAGGAAGAAAGAGACACTACAAAATTAAGAGTAGTGTTTGATGCCTCTGCGAAGGGTTCCAAAGGTCAATCACTGAATGATACATTACTCACAGGACCTGTAATACAAGAAGACTTGCGAACCTTAATTACTAAGTGGAGAAAACATAAAATTGCACTAGTAAGTGACATTACTAAGATGTATAGACAGATTTTAATTTTTAAAAAACATGCTAATTACCAATGTATCGTATGGAGAGACAATCCTGATGAAAAATACAATTTTTATAAGTTACTGACAGTTACTTTTGGCACTGCATGTGCTCCATACTTAGCAGTTCGGACTTTAAAACAAGTTGCAGAAGATGAAAGTCAAATTTATCCTGAAGCAGCTGAAATTGTGAAATCTTCATATTACATGGATGATTTGTTGACTGGAGCACCAAATGAAGAACAAGCTGTTAAAATATACAAAGAAATTAATGAATTATTAGCAGGTGCAGGTTTTCAATTACAAAAATGGTCCAGTAATTCAGATAAAATTTTGAAAATGATACAAGAAAACAAAGATGACATAAAACCATTTGAAATAAAATTATAAAAATATTTGGAGTAACTTGGGATAGAATCGATGACAAATTCAAAATATTTGTTAAATTACCAGAACAAACTACAATTACAACAAAAAGAAATATATTATCAGATATATCCAGATTATTTGACCCTTTTGGATGGCTGGCAAAAGTCATTATTCGAGCTAAAGTACTAATACAAGAACTATGGCTTTGTAATTTAGAATGGGATACAGAAATAACAGGAGATCTTAAAGTAGAATGGTTAAAATATAGAAAACAACTTGAAGGGTTACAAAACATAGAAATAGATAGATGGATGCATAATTATCCTAATAATGACCAAATAGAACTGGTGGGTTTTGCAGATGCATCAATAAAGGCGTTTGGAGCTGTAGTATATGTCAGAGTTATTAAAAATGATGAAATTTATGTTACAATACTGGAAAGTAAGACAAGAGTTGCTCCCCTAAAACAGATATCTATAGCTCGTTTAGAACTCTGTGCTGCAGTTTTATTATCGAAGTTACTAGCAAATGCAACAAAGATTTTAAATGTTTCGAAACAAAATGTTCATGCCTACACAGACTCAACTATAGTTTTAGCTTGGATACAATCGCAACCTAATAGATGGCAAACTTTTGTAGCTAATCGAATAACAGAAATTCTAACAAGATTAGACAATGACAGGTGGAATCATGTAGCTTCAGAAGATAACCCTGCAGATATTGCATTTCGAGGAATTGGACCATCAGAACTAAAAAACAAATAATTGTGGTGGAAGGGACCACACCGGATGAATAAGCTTAAATTACATAAAAACACAGATTTAGTACATAAAACAAATTTAGAAGAAAGAAAACAGCATAAAAAAGTATTTTTTAACCAAACAGAAGAAGAATACATACTAGTAAGATTTTCAAACTTAAAGAAGATGATCAGAGTACTCACTTATTGTAGAAGAATAATAGAAATAAATTTACTTACCTTACTGCTGAGGAAATGAAACAAACTCTGGACACTTGTATAAGAACTATTCAAGAAAGAGAATTTACTGAAGAATTAGAAGATCTGAAACAAAACAACTGATTTCTCTTACACCATTTATAGACAAATATCGTTTGTTGAGAGTTGTTGGTAGATTACAGTCAGCTGATATATCCTTAGATTATAAACATCCTATAATTATGCCAAAAAATACTTACCTTGTAACATTACTTATCCAAGATGCCCATGAAAGAGTAATGCATGGTGGCACCGCTTTGACAATGAATATTTTGAGAAGCAAGTATTGGATAATTGGACTAAAACCAGCTGTAAAAAAGTATATTAGTAGTCGTACTAAGTGCGTCAGATATAACGCTAAAACACATCAACCAATCATGGGTCAACTTCCCAGTGTTAGAGTAAATCCTGGGAGACCATTTGAAGCTTGTGGTGTTGATTTTGCAGGACCGATACAAATGAGAGTGTCAAAAGGTAGAGGGCAAAAAACCTTTAAGGGATACATCTCACTTTTTGTGTGTATGAAAACAAAGGCACTACACCTTGAAGCTGTGAGTGATCTAACAACAGCTGGATTTCTTGCTGCATTCAGACGATTTGTGTCACGAAGAGGTCATTGCTCAGAAATATAGTGACAATGGTTTAAACTTTGTTGGAGCTGCAAATGAACTCACAAAGATGTTGAATCAAAGCATGGCCAGTGTAGTAAAAGAAATAGCAGCATTATTAGAAAATGACGGAACATCATGGCATTTCAATCCAACTAAATCACCAAATTTTGGAGGCCTTTGGGAGTCTGGGGTTAAATCAGTAAAGGCCCACCTAATAAAAACGATTAGCAACAGTACTCTTACATTTGAAGAAATGGCTACTTTACTGTGTCAGATTGAAGCTGTACTGAACTCAAGACCTATTAGCTGCCTTAGTGAACATCCAGATGATAACACCCCTTTAACACCGGCACACTTTCTTGTTGGAGAACAACTTTTAATTGTACCAGAGAGAAATAACGATTTAAACGAACCAATCAGTCCAATGCAACGTTGGAATCTGGTACAAAGAATGATGAAAAGTTTCTGGTCAAGGTGGTCACGGGAATACCTACACCTTTTACAACAACGATGCAAATGGAGGACGAAGACAGACCCACCAAAACTGGGAGATCTAGTAATAGTAAAGGAACCAGACCTACCTCCTACGAAATGGTTATTAGATAGAGAAGAAAAATTACATGCTGGACCTGACGGTGAATTTAGAGTTGCAACTCTGAAATGTAAGAACTCGACTCTACAGCGCCCTCTATCCAAATTAATACTCATGCCGTAAAATAACATTAAGAACAAAGTTCTTGGGGGGCGGCATGTTGGAGAAGTTTCCTACAAAAGCAAGAGATGGCACTGGGAGTCTATTAAATCGCGCAAGTAGTTTTCGTTATAAATACCATATTATGTAAAATAAAAGTTTATTTGTCAGTTTTAAATACAGCACATAAATCTCATCTAAATGTGTTTTAATATACGGTCGGTAACGGAATCTTAGTGGACAGTTAATATCGTATATTCGTATCTGATTGCATATGCCCGTCTCTTTTAATATACGCTCAACGAGTGGTTGCGAAAGAGACGCTTGTTTGTTTCGTTCACACAAACTTATCTGTGATGTTTGTTACCAACCTATAAACGGCAACGCGCGCCGGGAAACGACGAGGACGACGTTCGACGTTGTGTGTGTTTTGTCGTTGTCAAAATCATCCATAACATTTGCGTTATCATTCAGCCACAACGTTGTGAAAACGATCTACGATATATAACGCCCACTCCTAGAATGAACAATAATGATGTAATGGAAAAAAATAAGTTTATTAGATATAGTGATTTCGAAAGTGGCGTAAACTATTTGTGGCATGAAATATTGGACAACTGTTGTTATCAGAAATCCATCATTTAAATCAGTGTCAACTAAACTACGAAGATGTCCCAGGAACTGTGATGGCTTGCGGTTACCCAATTCTTCTCGTGATTATAGTCACTTCAAAGTTTATCGTACTTTCCGACATCTGGCAGGTTAGTAATTATGTCTTTAACCTCTGCCGCGTATTTGTGATCTATATTACTACATTATAGAACTTGGTTCTATCTGGTGCAATATTACCCAAAACTGTCCCTCTAGCTGGGCAAACCACAATGCCGATTCTTCCCCCCAGAACTGTGGCACTTTAGTTTTTATCAAAACTACATAAAGAAAACAGTTTTTTGCCACGCCCATAAGCTATATCGAGTGAACTTATTAATCTGTTTTCAATTCACTTCGGGTCACCAATTTGTTTATCCAAACCTATTTGACTGCCTGTGAATAAGGAGTATTAAGTATATTTTCGTAACCTTCAACGACTATAATACCTATGCATCATCATCAGCTCGCAACAAATCTTTATTGCACTTGTTAAGCCTCCTTTTTCCTCTGATGACACGACTTTTTAAGTACAGTCAAAGTTGCTATCACCATATTGTGCATAAATAACTACTAATATTGACTAACTTCTATGTTTTATAATTACAACTATGCAGAGAAGTTAATCAATGTAATTCGTTTTTCAGGCACAGTGTAGTGAAAAATTACTGAAAATTTCAATGTGTTAATCAACTTTTGTAGCTGACTATACCAGGTGTTAATAATGCATCCTTTTGATTGAACCGCGAGCTTGAATCATGTGCTCTATTAGTATTGAAAGCTGTTGCAAATAGTTACTCTCTAATGCTAAATTGTTTAATTCCAAGGCCGCGGTGGACCTGCCATTGTATTATGACGTGTATGGAATTGAACTTCCGAAGCATATGCTAAACGCAATCATTCTCATAGTGTCTGTACATAAAAGTCCCTAATCTGAGCAGATACTTAACATAAGAATCCTGATACGCAAATAATGTTGATCAACCAAATAATATCAATATAATGATCAACCAACGACAACATTCAAGATATCAGGAATCGCACCCAATTGCTTCTCTTGTCATAGGATCCTGCCAGGGGGTACGGTTGTCTATGTTCATGGGCTTAAGAAAATACTCAAAATTCACCTAGACCTAGACGGGTTTTGAATTTTAGGTTATACTCGCAACAATTTTTATAGCTTAAATAAGTAGAAAATTTTACAAATTGACTTTATTTTAACAGTTTGGTACATAGTCTATAACATATTCAGTCTTAAATAATAAAATGGTAATAAAAAAATTTTTGGAGATCTGCAGGCAAAAAATAAAAGTAAGCACTTAAAACAATCTACAACTTTCTAAATTACCTCTACGCTAACATGCGAACAGGCTATCAGTCTTATTGAGATCAATGTTACATTTTAAACCTAGAAAAACATTGGGAAATATATTATTGACAAGCTGATAATTTTCGGGATTAAAAGTAGCCTATACAGATTCGGAAGAATCCCTCTAAGTAATGGTAAAAGAAATTTTGAAATCGGCCCAGTAGTTTTTGAGCCTATTCAATACAAACATACAAAAATACAAAGGTTTCCTCTTTATAATATTAGTATTATTGATAAGGCTTTACTTGATAGTCAAATACACTATTCCTGACACAAACCACAAAAATAGGAACCTATATCAGAATAAGAGGTACAAGGTTCATGAGCCCACTCTTTGGAGTCGCCACATTCAATCCAGTCTTCATCAGGTGGATCCACATACGGGTCACTACAAACCAAGCAAACATATTTTCTTCCGCGTTCCTTTTGAATACGCTTAGTATTAATTTTCTTTGTTTTGCTAGTGGAAGGCATATTCTGTATGTTTGTTTTTTTCTTTTCAACTGTCTTCACGCGTTTTTTTTCGACTGTCTTCACGCGTTTTTTCATTTCTTCTTTCTCTTTTTGCTTTTCTTTAATTGGTGTGCTTACTTCAGATTTTTGGATCTTTCGTTTACGATTTGTTTTATTTGGGCTCAGTTGTGGCATAGGTCAACACTAGCCGAAGAGAAATATAATCAACTGGTGTAGACGTGAAATTCTGTTTTCAATAGTGTTTTCAAGATTATGAAAAACTTCAGAAGGAATGGGCTTTGTCTCTTGCTCATCAGCCACTAAAGTAGAGATAAAGCGCTCATCATTCTCTAGCACTGAAGGAGAAACAGTTCGGTCTGGGTCAAGAGATGGACGATTATGAGAAGATGTTTCACCGTTTTTAAAAGCACACTGAGATAAATCAGTAACTGTTGTTGAAATAAATGCTCCTGATTCCAATGGTTCAGGGCGGTCCGTCAAAGTGGAAGGCAAAAAATGAGACTCATCAAAAATGTAACGATTTTTTGGCAAAATCCCAGTAGATTTAAACCCATTAATGGAATTTTGTGCACTAGCTACTCTCATATATGCTTCGCCAAATGGTCTTGATATCTCATATTGAGAAATTATTTGTCCTACATGGCTTTTTTGAAAGGCACCAACTGCTTGCTGAAAATACGTCTTCGAAGGACCATATACACACCGATCTAAGGGCTACTAATACGATGCGTCGTGCGAGGACGGAGTGAAACAAAAACCACATTATTTTTTGACGCGTACTCCAAAGCCCCAAGATATTTATGTGATTCGTGGGTGTCCATCACAAGAGTAACTTTTCTGGTGTTTTATTTTATTTTGGACGAGTTCCTTCAACAAAATGTCGAAGCCATTCCTAAAATCCCGTTATCCAGCCATTATGTGCAAGTAGCGTTGGTATTAGGTGAAGCTACATCCAACAATCTAGCAACCATCCTCTTCCTACCAAAAATGAGGAATGGAGGAACAAAAGATCCAGCTGCATTACAACAGCAGACAACCGTAGTTAATTTCCCTCTCTCAACGCTTGAAATTACGCCGATCTGTTTTTTTCCAGTTCTAGATACAATTTTTGGCGGCTTATTACTTGTAGTTTGTATCCCGGTTTCATCGAAGTTATAGATGCGCGTAGCATCGATGCCTTTGTAACTAATTTTCCGGGGATGATAAATAATACTATACGTTTACTGTTTAAAGAGTTTTTTATTGAGTTTATAGAGTTTATTATTGCAAAAAATAAGTAAAAGAATTACTACAGTACAAACAAGATATTTAAAAATTTCTGTAAGTTTACAAGGTGTGGTATTTCAGGTGCTGGTCTGATTAAATGGTTAAGCTGAAGGCTGGTCCAGGCTAATCCACCCGAACCAGTACACAGTATAATCTTAAAACTAAAATCAGTCTAGCACCGTTACAAAGAATTTTGAGGCTTAAAATTTAAAATTATATTCGGTACTTATTACTTATTAACTAGTAAATCCAGTTGTAGGTAAGAGAGGATACGAAGGTAAAGAGAAATTGTAAAAAAACACCTTTGGGACGGTTGTTGACAGTAAATTAAAACAAAGGGGTACCCGGCTCGCCGACCAATCCCGTTCAAGGATGACCGCAGGATCCCGAGCTGTGATCCGATGACAATTTAGTCCTTAGGGTTGTACTCCCACCAGGAAACCTCCCTGGAATTGACAACACCAGGTTGGCTTAAACACTATTCGAAACTTCCTATTAAATGAAATGGTAAAAAAGTTAATGAACTAACATTTCCAAGGGAGACCTAGATTTACTTTACCCTAGTATACAACTTGGCCAAACGACAAAGTAATCCCTCCAAGCTTACTCTACTAAATAAGATGTAATAACTTTAAACGCTAACAAAATGAACACTATCAAACTAAGCTAAGAGTAGGTAAAGGGAAGGCACACTAAAGCAAATCAAACTTATGATGCAACTGTATACATAAGTTAGTTTTAGTAAACTAAACTATAAGTAGTAGGGTTTCACTAAGATCCCTGAAGGGAAACGGTAATTTAAATCTTATAAATAAAATAAAAATGAAGTAATTGCAAAAACAAGTTAATATTTAATGAAAAATTAACAATAAAACACTGCTTATCAAGTAGGGGGTCCTGAAGGGAAAAAATAGAAAAGAATGACAAGGCTAATTTAAGTAATTTCAAAATATGGAACCACATGGTCATATTAACCCCAAAACACCCAATGTTTTAAATAGGGGCGGATCCGACGAGGCTGGTAATCAAAAATAAAAAAAAGGTTAACAAAGCAAGTAAACCATGTGGCATATGAAAAGTAATTAAATTTAAGTTGTGAAGGAAATTGCTTTAAAAATAGAATTCTGCAACATGTGAAGATCCTGAACTATTTTAAGGCTACAGGATTAACCACAACTTTAACTATGCACTGAGGTAAAGTACAAGACTACCTGAACCTAGCTTGTGGCCACAAGTGGTACATGGTGATCATAATATTAAGAAAACTCAATTTTACTTACCAAATGGGAGGTTTGACAACCCACTCTTCTCGCATTTCTCAACCGATTCTCATGAAATTTTTTGAATAGGTTTGTGAAGGATCTTTTTTGTTGTCATTCGAAATTTTTCAAAATGACGGAGATATTACGGGGATTTTACGATGTCATATCTTTACTACAGAGCCCAAATGGTTAAAGATAAGTGTCAAAAAACTTACGTTTCACTGAAGCCATTAATTTCAGAGTAGACAATTTATAGTTATTTTTGTTGCCAGTCCAGGAACAAAATTGTGCGAGGTAGTTTTAGAAAACCTTTTCCAAGGTACGATTCACAAAATCTCTTTCTCTACTTCCACTAGTGAACCTAAGAAGGTCACAACTACAACAAAATGACTATGTATTAATTGAGTCATATAGAAGCAAAGCCAGCATCATCCACTTTGAATGAAAATCCTATAGATGATATTTTGTTATTTATCCAACATACATTAGCTTTTAATAATTTAAGGTACATTTTCAAATAATGAAAGTAATAACAATATCCGTTTTAGAAACAGATATTCAAATAGAACTTGATTTTCAAGTAATTTTAGCAAAATTATTCTGGATGTTGCTGATTTTGCATTAAATGTGTGGATGATGCTGGTTCTGTATCAATCATAATCGGATATTGCTGCATTTGCACTAACATGTTTTAAAGTGTAGTCAAGACTAATATTCTTGATACTTTGTTTTTATCAAAGCAATTTTTTTCGATTCTTCATATAAATGTGTTAATTACTGAAGAACCGAAAAACAATCGGTTATCGATTTGGGTTTCTTTGGGAAAATTGTTTAGTTTTATGAGGAGAACGACCCTCATCAAAATCTGGATTATTAAATTTGCCCCTATAATTTTTTTAACAATTCACAAATAAATAAAAGTTTTGAATTAAAGAAATTTATTTTTAACAAAACTAGCAAAACATTACTTGTTTTTATTGATATCAATCACACATGTAAATCATCCACTTCTTCTTGTGGCTCACAAAGTTCTTCATTGTTTTCATCTTGGTCATTTTCGTTATTTTCCTCTTCTCCGTCATTGCTTTCATAATCCTGTAATAAGTCTTTGAAAAATAACAATTCCTCATTTTGCTGCCACTGATCGCCCCAATGACTTTTAATTAAAGTTAGGACATCTTTCTTCTTTTTAGCAGATATATTGTTTGTGGCACTAATTTTTTCGGGATTTATCATGGCACTTACTTTTCCTTGTTTGTTAACGTTTTTTGAAACACCATCATCCATTCTGTAGTGAAGATGGCCTTGGATTAAAATATTTCCCTCTCTCTTTGAGCGTTTCAAAATGTACCTCTTACATTGCTTAAACTTAAAGTGCCATGCGCCAACAGGTTTTAAAACACCCTGTGAAGCAGTTTTCCAATCGAAAACTTCACAATCACCCGTTCCCAGATTAGTCACAGTACTAAATTGTGAAATAATGTCTAAGTATTTTTGGGGATTATTTAGTACCTCATGCAGACGTACTTCCTTCTCAATCCTAGCGAAAACTCTGTCCGGTGGTATGTAAGAGTGTCCTACAACTGGGAAGACTAACTCAATTTGTTTAATATTTTGTGGGGCTTCTGTCATCCATTTTGACAGCATTGCTAGCATAATTGTATTTTTATTCTGACCTGCACAACCATCTGCTACAAGTCTTATTTTTTGACATGATGATAAGTCACTATTTTTCAATCGGTGGTAAACGGCCGAAGCAATTTCGTTAGCAGCTTTAGGATAAACATTTTCTGTCCAACAATAGGCAAATACATTTTCAGTGGTTAGCTTGCTTTTTGAAGTGCCTTCCACTATTGTAAAGTTGTACAAGTAAACATTTCGCAGGTAATACGCGACTTGGTCAGGGACTTTAAGTAAATTCAAATTTTTTTCACAATCAAATGAAAATATCTTTAGATTTGGATCTTCTTCCTTAATTTTCTCAAAAAATGCTTTAGCTCTCAATTTGTGTAATCTTTGAGCTATTATTAGATTATTCTTTGCTTCAGAATCGGTTGCACGTTTAATTTCTGATAAAAATTTTATACAAGTTGCACAAACATCTGTTCTTGGGCTACCAAATCCGAGATTATAGTTTGAGTTAAATATATTGCGAAAATAAGATTTCTTTACTTTCAAATCTGGGGTAGCTTGCAAATTATAGAATCTCCATAATTTATTTATAGATAGCTCGGATGCCAAATAATATCTTTTAGAATGACCGCGGCAGTGGTGAGGTTCTTGAAATGGAATTGAGTTAATGAATTTCATGACTGCTTCTTTTTTATGAGCATATTTCATTGAAACACGATCGCCTCCTCTCTTTTCTGTTAAAAGTTTTCCTGTCTCATAATATTCTTTCATAACACTCTGGACTCTATACTTCGTAATTTGCAAAGTTGTCAAAAAGTAACGTTGACAGACTTGAAATTTCTTTTTTTCTGACTGACTGTAAATATAATACTTTGTTTGGCATTTTTGCTCAGCATATATTTTTTTTGTAGAACGCCGACGTCTCACTTGTTTGACTTTGCAGTGTTTTAAAATAATTGCACGCTGAGTGAGTTTATCTGGCTTTGCATAAAAATTATCAAAAAAAGATTTGAGGTCGCTCATTTTCAACGACATACATTTAAAAGTTTTCTTATGGCGACACAGCAATCTTTTCGGAAGTGTTTTAGCAGAATATCTGGAACATAACAATACATTACATATTATTTATTCTTTCATAGTATGTATTTTAAACTGAATCAAAAAACTACTAGAGCATTTTGCAGTTCAATGTGCGCTGATCCGTAATAATCCTATGTTTCATATAAACGCAACGTCAAATTGATCCGTTATTTTATAAAATCCCCAAAGATGACTCTCTGACCAAATACATGCACCGGTATTGTAAAATCGGAAATAAGCAATTTTGTTCATCTCTGACCAAAGAACGAATTAACTTCAAGGATCAAAATTAGTTACTCAAACTAAAACTCACCGTTGTTTCTTAGCTATATTCCTTTTCCATTTTTCGGGTTCCGCCTTTCTCTTCCTACTGTTTTTATTGTCGCAAGGGCTGGGAAAACATTCCATGTTTTGATTTTTTGTAGATTTGTGACAAAATTATTCACTTTTACTATTTAATTCAATAATTAATTGAACACACGCGAAAACAAAACAAACAAAGTCGCCATACTAGTGGCGTCGAAATAGCGTCACCTGATTGGTCGAAAAGGATAATGCTGTTTTTGCACCAATTGTTAGGGATGTTGCTGTTTGTGCTACTAACTTAAATTTGAAATGTCTGTTTTTTACCGGATATTGCTGGGTTTGATACGATGTTAATGTTCAACCGATATATATATTGACGTTTCTTAACAAAACTGCATTCAAAGTTGCTACAGTAAAAAAAGTGGATGTTGCTGACTTTGCTTCTATATGACTCAATTATCAAAGTATTCATTCGGATGTTTCAGATGACAGTTGTTTTTTACAAAATCTCTTTCAGAAATTAAAACAAATCTGCTTTTGGTGTTTATGCATAATAAGGTGTAACAAAAAGGGGCTACTGATGGAATAAAACCAGCAGAATCTTAATCACCATACTAATTTCGAATAGTACAAGGGTTGCAAAGGAAACAATTTAGATGTTATTTGACTTTGAAAAATGAAATCACACTAGCATAAACAACCAATAAAGCTTACGATGACATACCAATTGCTGCTTAGTATTTTCATCAGCCAATTTTACATGTTCACAACCTTATTGAATTAGAAAAGAAAGAAAAGAAATTTATTCGGTGCCAAAACATAAATAAACATACAAATAAAAAACCATACAATTGTAATATAACAAAGCACCGAAAAGGCATTTACTCAGCATAAGTGATGGAGTGCGGACACACCAACACGCTGATCTTCCGTAAGGTTGTGAACATTGTAAAATTGTAATTGTATTTTCATTACACCCAAACAGACAAGGTGCATGTAATCAAGTGGAATGCGTTTTATTAAATCTATGTCTAATTTTAATAAAGGGCTTGGTTGAATATGATAATCATCACCATACCGATCATCGCGGAAACCTTGGTCTATTCGCAATTCAGAATTCAAATCATTGTAACAAACTCTGTTATTAACATAAGTTCCTTCAGTTATACATTTAGTGCAACCAAAATATGCATTATGACCTGTAGTGCAAAGAATGAAAAATTTTGCTGGTGCATCGCAAATAATCTTTAAAACAGTATTTATTTTCATGACAAAAACCATTTGCTTTAATATGTAAGTATTCTTTGATCAATTGGCTCTAAAACCTCATAGGGATGCTTTGGTTTTCGAAGATCATGCCAAACACCAATCACAAAAGGAGTTTTATTTGAACAAAGACTTCCCAATACTGGCCAAAACTGACTGCCTGAACTTTTAGGCAATGGTAAACCATCAATATTTATATTGAAACTGATTGTCAGATCGGATCTTTGATTTTCCAATGCATGACTTACAGCCGGTTTCTGAAACGCATGTCAAATATCTAATTACTTAACAGACTGTCATAATTAACAGTCTGTCAAATAACTGTGGGTTTCTGAAACGCTATTTAGCGTAAAATTAACTAATCTACTGTTAACAGATTGTTTATTTAGTCATCTGGCCACACTAAAGAAAATCTGAGATCTTCATTCATTCATTCACGTTTTATTTCTATCGAACTCATAGCTTTGTCTCTCTCTACTTTTTGACACAAAAAAAATCAACTTTTAGCCGTTTAGCGTTAAATATTTAGGAGGAAAAGTTGTGCACTTGTAATTTAATTTATCACTGATGATAATCGTCAGTTTTATTTAATATGTCGCGAAAAAACTACACAGAAAGGGAAAAGAGAGAACTCTTGACAGTAGTTGATAAGTAAGTTTACCTGTAGATATTTACAATTAAATTATCTGCTTATGAAATCAAATATTATTTAAGGATAAATACTAATATTATGTACCTACTTCTATTTAGATACAAAGCAATAATAGAAAATAAAAGCACCAATTCAGTGACGGCTGAAAAGAAGAACCTGACTTGGGAAAAAATTGCTCAGGAGTATAATTCCTCAGCAGAGAATCCCCGGACAGCGAAGCAGCTTAACACTGCTTATCAAAATTTAAAGAGGCTGACATGACAAAAAACAGCTTAGGATAATGTGAGTGCCTAACATCTTTACAAGCTACCTATTTCATAGGAGTTAATTTGAGTAAAAACAAATGTATGAAAAGCATTAAGCACAGTCTCAAGTCAACTTCTGTAGACGACAGCTTTCTCTATTTATTTTTTAATGTTACCTACTTATCTGTTAAAATTAATTTTATGTTACATTTTAGATGCAGAATTATATAGAGAAACAAAAACAAATAGATTTACAAAAATTCAAAAAGGACAAGGCTGAAGATATAAGGTTTGTATTAAATTAGACACCATTTCTCTTTGTTTGTACTTGGAAAAATAAGATTTTAATTATATGCAGTATATTATCTCAGTGAACTCAGTGACTTGCAGGAAAAATTTAAAGTTATAATGATATTATTGATATTTATTAATTACAAATATAAATAAACTTTCTATTATGTTAGAAATAGTGTTAATTATGTAATATGAAATAGTAATAAAATATAAGATAAAATGTTATAAATGTAAGCTACTCACCTCATAAAACGCATACCTACAAGGAGGCTCTCCTTATAACTAAATGTAATAGTTTTTAGTTAATGCAATAAATACTTTGTGATATTTATTTTTTTTGAGTATTTTAAATACTTTGTGATATTATATGGAAACATTCATAATTTTAGAAAGCAATAATGTCTACTGGTGGAGGTAGTTAAACACCAGTATTAAGTAAAGTTGGTGCACAAATGTTGGCATTGATGGGAGACCAGTTGATACCACTGTCCAACAAGTGTGACAGTGCAACTGATTATTTTGCTGAAAATAATGTTGATGAAACTTGCACTGACACAATACAGGACAGTAAGTAAAACTATTTGTGTACACTTTATTTTGTAGGTAAATTAAGAGACTGTATAGAGATCAGAATTTGGTATATGTGAACCTCAATTTATGTTTATTTATTTTAGAAAACGATGAAATTACAATTCTTACGGAGACACTTGGGGAGGACATTGCAATTATTACGGATCCACCAGTCGAGGAAATTGAAGCTGTAAAGCCAATTCAGAGAGTCCCACCAAAGAACATACAAAGAAATCAAAATAGCAAAATTTAATTAAGAAAGAAAAAAGTTGTAGAAAGTTCTTCTTCAATAAAAAGAAATTTTTAATAAAAAAAACTGGAATGTGCATTGATAGGAAAAAAACTAACTTAATGAATTATGAAATTGCATTAAAAAAAGTAAAACTAATGGACTTGGAAATAAAAATTAAGGAATTGGAATATGCTTCCAAGGCAAATAAAAACTAATTTTAATAATTATTTAAAACACTACTTTCTTCTTTATTTTTTATGTTTATTTTGCTTTGTACTATTTAATAATTTGTATACACTTCTTCTATCAAATCAAATGTCTTTTATTTCCATGTGTGTATTGGTTAAATTAAATGATATATATAGGTATATTTTGCCATAGGGGTCAACAATTTCTCCTGATAGTCAGCATTCAAATCTTTAACAAAGTTTATAAATAATAAGTCAATAAAATATGAATCGGTATATTAAATATTATATAAAAACACAGGCTATATAAATGAAAAGCCAAAAAGGGGAGTAAAACCATATTTCTATGTTTTCATCAAACTTAATTTTGTTTTAAGAAACCAAAATAAAGGCTGATTCTTAAGTATAACTGTATAAAGTGAAGGAGATAGCTAGTTTCTTACTCATTAAAATGAGTCATCGTAAAGCTGAGCGAACTGAAAAATTTTCATTTGCTCCTGCAGGCTGGGGAAGGGTTGTTATCAACTCTGTAGGTAAATCTATATCTGGCAGGTCCTCAACTACATCATTTTGACTGATGGCAATATTATGTAGCACAACACAGGCTACAATTATGTGCATAGCAGTATCCAGCTTGACCCTTAACTCCAAAGACAGACAGGGTAATCGCCTCTTTAACACACCAAAACACCTTTCTATAGGATTTCTGGTGGCTATCTGAGCACAATTATATGCCACTTCGCTTGGTGTTGATGGTTGTAGAAATGGGGTCAATAGATACTTACGGCAAGGATATCCACTGTCTCCCAGTAATACATAACTTCCGTAGACACCTATCTCAAAATTAGCATGGATGTGAGAGTCATTAAAAATTGTAGCATCATGAACAGACCCAGGCCACCTACATATTATGTCCAAGATATTTAACTCTGCATCACAAACTGCCTGAACATTCAGTGAAAAGTATCCTTTGTGGTTACGGAACAGTTCGGCAGATGGACCTCCAGGAGACTGAATTTTTATATGAGTGCAGTCTGCAGCTCCAATCACATTGGGAAGCCTGTGGCATAAAATCCGTTCTGAACCTTGGTGAGTTCTGCACCAGCCATTGGCATTTTTATGTATTGCCGTCTCAGTTTCGAGATTTCCAATGAAACCTTCTTAATTATGCGGCACGCTGTCGATTTATGCACTCTTAAGTTATCTGCAACGGATATTTGGAAATCTCCAGAGGAATAAAAACTTATAACCAACAACACTTGTTCAGCAGAACTGATAGCATGATTACGCTGGGTCATGGGTTCTAAGTGCGACAGTAATCCCATCAGTGTGTTGAACACAGATTTTGAGATCTTGTACCGCTTCTTAAATTTTTCATCATCATAGTGGTTTAATGGATGCATTCGTTCTCGAAACAGATGCACAGTTGGCAGACCTTCCTCGTCACTAGATAGCGATATCTCATCAGATAAATCGAGCGACCAGATTTTGAGATCTTGTACCGCTTCTTAAATTTTTCATCATCATAGTGGTTTAATGGATGCATTCGTTCTCGAAACAGATGCACAGTTGGCAGACCTTCCTCGTCACTAGATAGCGATATCTCATCAGATAAATCGAGCGACATTTTATTATAATTCCCTCTGTTGTAGTGTTGATAAATTATAACACTCTGTTAATTGATGGATTTTAGCTAATTGCCTAATTGACTGTTATCATCAGTTTAACAATAAAAGAAGCTTTCCGGAAACCGAAAACTAGCTTAATCAATCAATAACTAGAGATTTGACAGTTGTAATGACAAACTGTCACTTGGCGCGTTCAGAAACCTAAACTGCGTTTAAATAGAGATTAACAGCTTGTATTTTTTAAGATAACATGCGTTTCAGAAACCGGGCGTGAGACTTTCAGCTAATCCAAAGTAATGGCCTGATTCTGTCTGAGAAATATTGTTTGTTTTAATAGTTTTCAAAAGAGTCATGCAATCTATAAGAAGATTTGTTAATTCATCTACTGCTTTTACTTCCTTTAAAATTCCTAATAGTTTGTTAAAAGCATTGTGTGTTACATGAGTTTCAACAGCCCAATTTTGAAGTGCTTTATGAAAATTAGTTTCAGTTGTTTCTGTTTGATTAAATGAAGATGCACACACAAAGGCAGAAGTACAACTGATTGAGAAGATTGAAGATATGCAGGTGACTCAAACGATATAGCAGGCTGCACATTTGCAACTAATGGCTGTACAGGTGTAGAAGACTGTACATCTGCAGCAGATGACATGGGCAGTTGCCGAAGTTGGTGCAAACGATGTACTAGGGTCTATAAAATGAGATGTTTTCGGCATCGCTGCATCGTTGGAAAAACCTCTTGACTTTTGGATCACTTCCTTATAATGCTCTTTAAGTATTTAGCCGACATGTTGTCATACCTTTTTCTTCTTTTTTTATTTCTTTTTTATTCGTCTTTATTTACAGGCTTTGCTGCAACAATTAGATTTTCAGATCTGAATGGTGAGTAAACCACATTTTTTGTTGTGAACAAACGGATCAAGCTGATTTTTTGCTTGTTAACATGTATTAAGTTGTCAAGTAGTAACTAAATTTTTTACTTAATTTTAAGTGATTAAGTACGTGTAAACAAGAAATTTAGTAGCAAGTTCCAACTTTAAATTAAGTTGACAGCTAAACTACTAAATTAGAATTTTGTCAATGGTATATATCTAAGTTAAATGAAACACAACTGTATCCGATCGAGGTTAGTTTATTACTGTCGGTCGTAGCAAAGGTCACACAGCGCGGGTGCAGCCGCGTACCTACACACCATTCCTCCCACATCAATTTGAAACCCTGGTGAAAACAAATTATAATGAACAACTTAATTTTTGAAAAAGAAAATACAATTTAAAAAAAACCCCCTTCTCCCCCTGCTGCTCTGAAGGCGCAGCAGCGGCAGTGTCTGACGCGCAAGGCTGCTCCACCGCGACACTCGCTGGATCCTCAGTATCAAAAAAATGTTCTTCCTCAATTTCTCTATTTCCTTATACAATAGCTGATAATGAGGGTTCAGATATTAAACGTTCAGGTTCTGAGGCCAACCAATGTCTATCTGGTTGGTCAGGTGTCGAGTTTGAAATATGAGGCATACACTCTATAATACTTCCTTTAGACAAAGACTTATCAATTATTTTCGCTTCACTTTCAACATATTTTCGAATTTGATCCACATGTCTTCGCATTGAAACGTTGTATTCTTTGTAACGTTGTGGATTGGGGGGAGTGTTCAGTTTGTGCCCGGAGTGAAGATTGCTTAAGTTGTAAGTAACCAGACACTCCTACCAAAACACAGGTCACAAAATAAAGATTCTCTGAGCGTAAACACCCTAGACTCACCCTCGATCCTACTTATCCAAGATATAGCGGGGTAGGTCCTACTTAACAGGTCTTGTGATATAAAATAAAAGATGTTAATACTGATAAATATCACAGATTTTATTGTGTAATAGTTCAAGGCGAGTCCTGAGTATCTTTACACAGAGAGCGGTGAGAAAAAAGTTTAACTAGCTCAGGAGAGGGAGTTCACCATACTAAATCACCTCACCGTCTCTGTTATACATAAAAAGAACAATTTATATAGGTACTTTAAATTACCATGAAGCTAAATTAACAAAATAATTAATAAACTAAGGTTAGTGCTTAAGTCTACTTAAAAACTAACCGCAAGGATTATCTTTTAAAACAATAATTAAAGAATATTCTATCTCTTAATGTCACTACAATAACTAATATCCAGTTTCAATATCCAATATCAATATCCAATATCACCACAGGTACTTTCTTTCTTGATTTTATAGTTGTAAGTAGATAAAAGATTACCTTATAACTCCTCGGTCAACATTTTACTAAAGCAAATCTGCATGTTACCATGAGGATTTCATGCTCTTGTGTTAAATCATGTAACAAACAGCTTCAGCCACATTTAAAAACAATGAAAACTCCACCAGAGTTACTCCTGCAAAGCACCCTGGAAAGAATTATAAACTTGATTACCCGAGATGGTCAGATCTAGGTTATGTTTTTTTTATAGGCTTCAATTTGGAATAATTTAAGAAACGACAATTACCAACATTTGTGATGGAGCCTTAAAAAGATATCTAGCTGAATATTCGTTCAAACTAATAGGATTAACATCAGACGTGAAGATTTGACAATGTGACTTACCATATGGTTTCCAATATGGGCTAAAATTTATTTCTAACACAAACTGCGGCGACTACATATTATACGTATTTCACCTTATTAAATTTAAGGTTTATTAAATGGGACGATCACAACATCTAGCCAGCAAAGCCGGCCCAAAAAAAAGATTTCACATCTTGACAGCAGCGGTGCGTTCCGTCCGTCTTGAAGAAAAAAAATAATGTTGCCAATCTCAAAATTCTAAGGTCGCGAGTTTTAATTTTTTATAACCCACAAAACTACTACGTTACATCTTTAAAATAAATTTCAAACATTCGATTTCCTAGTCGCCGAGTTAGTTCACCTACAGACCATACACTTTTCCTTGCAATAAACCATTTTGCCCACACAGTTTCTCCTATCTGAAAAATTCTGCTTGGTTTTAATTCAGTAATTTCTATTTGTTGACTAGATTTATCAGGTAAAATTAAATCTAACCTAGATCTTAAAGACCTACCGAACATTAATTTGGCTGGTGTTTTCTTGGTAGAACTATTAATGGTATTTCTATATTCAAATAAAAAACTAAGCAATTTTTCATTAATTAATTGTTTTTGAGAGCAGCCATCACTAATAATAAATTTGATCATTTTTTTACAAGTTTTTACCGATGATTCGGCTAGGCCGTTGCTGGCAGGGTGATAAACTGGCGAAGTTAGGTACTCAATTCCGTTATTCTCACAAAAGTTTTTGAATTCAGCAGAGCATATTTTAACATCGTTATCAGAGACAATTGTTTGTGGTATACCGAAAACAGAAAAAATATATTTTAATTTATTAATTAGTGCAGTCGTAGAGGTGCCACGATCCATATGAACACACTCCAGTCACTTACTAAAAGCATCCACTACTATTAAATAAACGCTTGGCCCCAGTGACATGTAGTCGATGTGGATTCGAACCCAAGGCCCGCTAGGTCGCGGCCAGGGCGAGGGCTGCGCGCACGCCGGCGCCGCGCGCACCGCGCTGCATGTCCCGCACGCCCCTATGTACCTCTCGATGTCCGTGTCTAATCCGGGCCACCACATCCTACTACGAGCACAACTTTTCGTTTTGACTATACCGAAATGGGCGTAGTGTAATTCTTTTATCAAACGATTTCTAAATTCCATCGGTATTACGACCCTATGCCCCCTAAATAAACATCCATAAATAAGTTTCAAATCCGTTCTACAATTAAAATATGGTTGTATTTGTTTACATCGAATTCGTCGCGGCCATCCTTTATTCATATATTTGATAACGGTATTTATTATCTTATCAGTAGCCGTTGCATTGCGAATGTCCTTGAACTTGAGTGGCTTCACAGTGGCGTCAAGAAACAGTATAAAAGGCTCTTGACGACCGTAGAGATAACAGTGATAATGTTTTACTCCGAAAATTATAGCAGTGGCCTCTTTCTGGATTTAGCTATAATTTTTTTCACTAGCCGATAACGAACGTGAAGTGAAAGCGAGTGGCCGCTCCGTGCCGTCCGGTGCGCGCTGAGCCAGCACGGCACCGAGTCCGGCGGGCCCCGCGTCTACGGCGAGCACGAGCTGCGCGCGGGGGTCGAAGTGCGCCAGCACGCGCTCCGAGCCGACCTTGCGTTTCACGCGATCCAGCGCCTCCTGGTGGCGCGCGCCCCACTCCCACTTGCTGTCAGCTCGCAGCAGCTCATGCAATGGGTGCATTAGAGATGACGCGTTTGGGATAAAATTACGGTAGTAAATAAATTATACGCGATTAATCCGGTTAAAAAGTAGTTTTATTTAAATTATGAATCGTGAAAACTTAAGACAATACTATTACGGTAGTAATTTACGATACCTAAAAAACGTTTTACGTCTTTCACGTTCTTCGGCACGGATGCGTTAATAATGGCATCAGTTTTCTTAGGACACGTTCGTAGCCCGTTTTTATCTATAACGTAACCTAAATATGTTACGCTTTCCTGGAAAAACGCGCATTTTTCTTTCCGCAGCCTAAGCCCAGCATCATTTAACCTACGTAGCACTTCTTTCAGTCTAAATAAATGAATTTCTTTTGTCGTTCCTGTACAACAGATATCGTCGAGCCATATACTCACGCCTTCTATTCCCGAAAGAAGCGTTTCCAAGGCTCTTTGAAAAATAGCCGGTGCATTCGCTAAACCATACACAAGACGAGTATATTTATACATACCTTTGGGGGTATTTATTGTTGTAAGTAGCTATGATTTTTCGGAGAGCTTAAATTGATTATAAGCGTTACTTAAATCAATTTTTGAATAGTGTTCTCCTCCCCCGATCTTAGCAAACACCTCTTCGATCCTTGGTAAGGGGTATTTGTCAATTTTAAAAACCTTGTTCAACGTACACGAATAATCACCGGCTATTTTCACTTTACCGTGGACCTTAAGAACAGGGACAATCGGGGTGGCGTAATCTGAAAACTGTACAGGTACTAAAATAACCCAACCCTACTAATCTGTCTAGTTCCTCTGATACTTTAGTTTTTAACGCAAAGGGAACGGTTCGAGGTTTAAAAAATTTTGGCTCAGAGTTTTCTTTAAGATTTAATTCAACTTCAAATTTATTGAATGTCCCCAACTCATCCTTCCAAAGATTTGGATATGTTTTTAGAAGATCCTGGACCTCATCGACTGCGCAAATATTTTTACACATTACATAATTTAAATCGTAGGTAAAGCAAATATTACATTTTGTCATAAAATCACGGCCTAGTAACGGAGGGCCCCCGTCCCTTATGACGTAAAATTTTATCTGTTGATAATTGTCGTTGAATTGAACGTTACTTATAAAATAGCCCATAGGCGTAATTTTATGACCACTATACATATACATTTTTATATCACAGTCTTTTAATTTAACTTTTTTTGAATATTGTCTATATAATTTATCCGATATCACACTAGAAACTGAACCCGTGTCTAATTCCATTTGAATTTTAGTACCAATAACCATTACCGACAGTTTTATAGGATTATAGTTTATATTCACGTACCTCATATTAAACAAATCGCACACCTTGCATTCATGTCGATCTTCCGTGTCCGAATTCACTGACTCTAAAAATTTAACACTCTTAGCCTTAGCCTTACACACTTTCTTTAAATGGCCCTTTTCACCACACTTATTACACGTGAAGTTTTTGTAACGATACTTGGCGGCTTTATGGTTGCGCATGCCGTACACGGTGCAGCGCAGCTCGGCAGCTGTTCGCGCGCGGCCCACGCCGCCGCCCGCCGCAGCGTGCTCTGCCCGGGCGCCGCCTCTCCCGCTGCCCATCTTGAACACCGTCTCCTCCTTGACTGCCACACTGCCCCCTGTTTCCATGCGACGCGCCTGTCGCGCGCACCCTGCCTGTTGGGCCACTTCAAGAGCCTTCGCGAACGTCAACGTTTTGAGGTCTTGCTCGCAGAGACGGTCTCGTTCCGGCCCTACGCCGAACCCCAATACAAAACGGTCACGAACCAAGGTCTCCAACTCTGTGCCGAACTCACAGTTCACGGCTAATCCCCTCAATCTTGCCGCCCAGTCATCTGGACTCTCACCGTCCATTTTGATGGCCTCATAAAACTTTGCCCTATCAGCGAAAGTTGATCTTCTCGGCGTGAAATGGGAATTTAAAACGTTGAGTAGTTCACTGAAACTCACTTCTTCGACTTTATTTGGAAAAACCAAATTTATTACAAGCCGATACGTCTCATCGGACAAATACGTCAGTAGTATTCCACTCTTACTTTCTTCAACCACATTGTTAATTTTGAAAAACATTTGCAGCCGTCCTGAAAACACTTGCCACTGATGTATTTTGTGGTCAACAATGGTCAATGTTCCCACTAAACTCATTTTGGATAGGATAATTGATCCCAGATCGTCGCCACGTGGTATTTATCTAAGTTAAATGAAACACAACTGTATCCGATCGAGGTTAGTTTATTACTGTCGGTCGTAGCAAAGGTCACACAGCGCGGGCGCAGCCGCGTACCTACACACCAGTCTATTTTTCGGTTATGTTGGTGGGCAGATTTAACTCAATTGCAGATTTAACTCAATTAAGTTAAATCTGCAAGTGACGCGCTAGTATATTTTTCGCTGTGTTTTTTAGAAAATGGCGAAGTGGACAGATGATATATCGCTGAATTTTGAATATGAATATTTTTTTTAATTGCTTGTGTTATATAAAAAGCAAAAATTACAGAAATGAACGAACTAAGCCATTATAGATATAGTTCAGGAAATGAGTGATTTTGGTGAGAAAAGCCTCACTTATAATAAATCTAAGCACAGAATATACGACTTTTTTACGCTGTTGTCCATCTTGAATGAACTAAAGAGCTTAACTTCTTAAATAAGTTTGGACAATACTTAAAAATTGGCAACTTAAAATTAAGTTAAAATTTAGTTAGTACTTAACAACTTATACGTGTAAGCAAGCTATTGCCCATTTAGATCTTTTATACCACAATGCAATGACTATAATATTAACTTGCTAGTGTAAGGACGTGATTGTCCTTTATTAACATTAACTAATTATTTAGTCTAATAGGCTAATAATAAAGTCTTTGGAATGTCAATATAAACACACTTACACAACAAACAATAGATTTATTCCACAACACAAATTGTCCTTATGCTAATTTCGTATTAAATCCACTGTAAAGTCTATTAATCGATAATCACTATGTAAAGTACTTAAAAGTTGTTTATTAGCACACGCGTTGATATATTACGTAAATAAATAAATCGATGGCGGGCCGTGTAGTTGAGCGTAGGTTCCCCGTCAGAGTATCGATTGGTACTGCCGTGTACAGGCAAATTCCACAGCGCCAGCGCAGGACAAAGGACGGTCCAGACGCAGAAATGGTTAAGTGGTAAGTATTTTGATAATATTTGAAATAAATTAAATTAGAATTATTTTGTATGGGGAAATTGAAGATTTCTTACAATACAGATTAATTAGTTATAAAAATGCTACGTTACTTTAGAATACATATAAAATAGTGATTTAATGAAATTATATTTTAAAAATAAAAATTAAATGTTAGAAATGAAATTTACTAATAAAAATTATCTTTTTACGTTTTTCAGATAAGATAAAGAAGAAGAAGTCACGCCACATCACTACCCCGCCGAGACCGGTTCACGGTCGATAGTATTCTGGAAATCTTACTACTCTTCCACTTTTAGTTTTTTTTATAGGTTGCTGATCGGAGAGCAGAGGATGCTGTCCAGGACAGGAGGTAGGTTGACCAGGTGGCGAGATAAGTGAATCAGGTATGTTTGTCTTATCAACTAGAGGACTAGTGAAGGGTGGAGAATCGTTGTCTACCAGGTAAGCAGGTTTTAAGCGATCTATGGTGACAGTAATTGCTGTACCTTTAACTTCAATTTTAAATGTCTTTGCCTTCCTTTCCAGTACCTTATGGGGGCCGGTATATGGAGATTCCATGGATGTTGTAGCAGGACCTTGGCGAAGAAATACGTAGGCCGACGAGAAGATTTCTGCAGGTACGTAGAATGTTCTATTGCCGTGCCACGACGCTGGAGTTGGAGACAAGTTAGCAATATGGTTACGTAGGCGGGAGATGAAACTGGTGATATCCCGTACAGCATCTTTAACAGGAGAGAAAAACTGACCAGGTAGACGCAGTGGCTCGCCGTAAACCATTTCAGCAGCTGATGTCTTCAGGTCTTCTTTTCCAGGCGCTCCTTATGCCCAGGAGCACTAGTGGAAGGACTTCAGACCATTGGGGATTATTGTGGCATTTGATAGAGGCCTTCAGCTGTCGATGTAGCCTCTCGACCATCCCATTGGCAGCAGGGTGGTAAGCAGTGGTAGGGCGATGAGTGGCCCCAACCAGGTTGCAGATACTCTTAAACAGCTGACTCTCGAATTGTCTCCCTCTGTCGGTTGTTATGGTATGAGGACAACCGAAGCGGGCGACCCAGCCGGAGAGAAATGCCTTAGCGCAGCTCTCCGCAGTGATGTCCGTTAGAAGCCACGCCTCAGGCCATCGTGTGTATCTATCAATGACGGTGAGGCAGTACCTGTAATCACAAGAGGGTGGTAAAGGCCCTATAATATCCATATGGATATGGGAGAAGCGGTCAGTGGGCAAAGGAAAAGAGGATAGAGGAGAGGTAGTGTGACGGGTAATTTTATTTCTCTGGCATTCTGTGCATGATTGTGACCACTTTCTGCAGTCTCTTCTGACTCCAGGCCATACATCTTTCGGATACTAATCTTGACGTCGCATCTGGGCCTGGATGACTCAATTTGTGTAGGCTCTCATAAATCTGGCGTCTGAAGGCAGGTGTTACGTATGGTCTTGGATAAGCCATAGACATGTCACAGTATAAGTTTGCTTCTTCCCTTTCAACTCTCTCTAATTTCAAGTTTGTTCCTTTTTCCAGTAGATCTTTAAGTTCCCGATCATCGTCTTGTTCTTTTTCTAGAGCTTTGTAGTCTATTACGCTCGCAATGCTCTCAATACGGGAAAATGCATCAGCTACTGTATTGTCTTTTCCAGCTACATGTCGGATATCAGTGCAAAACTGAGAAATATAATCCAGATAACGGTGTTGACGTGGCGAGCAATTGTCCCGATTTGTTGTGAAGGCGAAAGTAATCGGTTTATGGTCGGTGAACACTATGAAGGTTCTTGCCTCAACCATATAACGAAAACATTTGATTCCTTCATAAATAGCGAGAAGTTCCCTATCATAGGGGCTATATTTACTTTGTGCAGGAGTAAGCTTTCGCGAAAAAAATCCTAGCGGTTCCCATTCTCCTTTGCAACGTTGCTGAAGGACAGATCCTATTGCGACATCCGAGGCGTCGGTGAATAGGGCAAGTTCAGCTTGCGAATTAGGATGTACTAGTAAAGTTGCCTTAGCAATCTTCAAATGCTTTTAGCCTTTCAGGAGTCATGTCGATCGGCGTTGATCCTTTGATTTTAGGACCAGCCAGGGCTTCATGAAGGGGGGCTTGGATCGGAGCTGCACCAGGTAACAATTTTCTATAAAAGTTCGTCATACCTAAGAAACGCCGAAGTTGTTTGGCGGTGTTCGGTACAGGAAATTCTCGGACTGCTTGTACTTTTTCAGGTAGGGGGCTTATTCCGGCTGCTGACACGTTATAGCCGAGGAAATCAACTTGTTTGGCACCTAAGACACACTTCGAAACGTTAATAAGTATGCCATACTTCTTTAGACGGTCAAACAGAATTTCCAGGTGTTGCAGGTGTTCAGATTCTGAGCTGGAGAAGACTAAAATATCGTCTATGAATCCAAATGTAAAATCTAGCCCTTGCAGCACTTCGTCTAAAAAACGTTGAAACGTTTGTGCAGCGTTTCGAAGCTCAAACGTCATGAAGCAAAATTCTAATAGTCTGAATGGTGTAGTTATCGCAGTTTTAGGTATATATTCTGCTACGGGCAGTTGATTATAAGCTTTAATTAGGTCAATTTGGTGAAGATCTTAGCTCCAGAAAGCTTATAGGAGAAGTCGTGAAGATGTCTCACTGGATAACCATCTGGGATAGTGGGTGCATTGAGAGCTCTGTAGTCACCACACGGTCTCCAGGTGTCATCCTTCTTTGGAACTATGTGAAGAGGTGAGGACCAAGGACTTTCAGAGCGCCGAGCAATGCCATTGGATATTGGATTTTAATTTTCCTTGATAATATCACAGAATGATTGTATTTCCTTATACTTCTACAATAATTAAACTACAGGATCTAGGCTATCCAATGATACCAATCACTGATTATAAATATTATATTATAATAACATTTATACATAAAATACCTAAAATATCGACATACTCCGTTCTAATAACTGATCTCCCTAGCCGCTATAAAATATGACAACATGGCCGCCAAATTAGGGTCGGTTCAGGTGATGGAATTATATAAAATAAATATGTCAATAAAACAACTTTTATTTTTTCAATACGAATAAAAATAAATAGAAATATTTCTTATTAACTTAATTGCAAAAATACATAGAAAGCTTAATAAAAACAACAAAACTTGACAAAATCTGGAAAAAAAGCCAAAAGTCTTGTTCTTAAAAACAGAATAAACCGACATATAAAACTCATTTTTATTATTAAAAAAATCTGGTATTAATATGAATTAATATATAGCTATATAAAAATAACAAAACTTGACAAAATGTGGAAAAAAAAAACAAAAGTCTTGTACTTAAAAACAGAATAAGCCGACATACAAAAACATTTTTATTATTAAAAAAAATGTGGTATTAATAAAAAACTAAATCTTTAAAAAAACTAGGGCTTATGATACGCCTTAAAGCAGCCATACATAGATTGACGTCACATTCCTCGCACTTCCATATTGTCCTTGTCTTTTTAGCACACATACAGCAGCATGTGTGTTTGGAGCATGTACGAATGGGGAAGTGGTTGCTTTCAACATTTGGTCTAGTCGCCTTCAGTCTTGTGTCACCTTTTACCTTGGTCGTCACTTGTCCAGTGCTAGACCTTAAGTTAATTCGTCGATATTCCGCTGTTAGTTCAATCTGTTTATGTCTCTTAAGCAAACCTTCAGCCAACACAGTCCGAAACTGACGATGGGATATTTTCCGGTAAAAATTGGAAAATATGACATAGTCATTGAAAATAGCAGCATTGAACAAACGGCGGAAGAGCTTTTTGTACCATACTTTGTTTCTGGGTCTTTCCATTGGGTGAGCTGACAGGAATTGGTCTTTCCTGTCAACTCCTCCCATGCTTTTGTTGTAGTCAAGGACTATGCTGGGCTTATAAGTCTGTCGGTTGTACTTATGGTGTGTTCCGACTTGGAGATTATAGTAAGTTGAGATCATACTAACTATGTTAGCATCTCGCCATACCATAATATCCAAATCGGAACAATGAGTGGCTACAACTTCACCTTGTCGGAGGTCTGTCTTTGCCAAAGTCTTGACTGAATCAGGAACAAATTCCCGGTTCAGTCTCAGTGTACCGTAACTATCAGTTTTTTGCTTTTTCAAGCTCCGCAATAATAAAGGACTATTATAAAAATTGTCCATTATGACAGTATGTCCACGGTAAAGCAGCGGCTCGATCATATTCAATTTTTGCCGTAGCATTTGTAGAGCGGTCTAGGTCAATATTAGGCGTGTCATTTATTTCGTCATCGCCAAAGCTGTTAGAAGCCTCATCAGCTGCTCTGGCTGCTTGTTTAGGCCGTCCGTCAGTGCCGTCAGTGGTAGTGGCCGGCTGATCTTTTCCAGCATACACAAAAACCTTCCAAAGATAGCCACTAGACGAATCGCACAATTCGTACGTTTGACGCCGACTTGTGCCGCCTTGGATGCGATCTTTTGGGCAAAACTTAATCTTCCATGCCACTTTAAAAGGGATTCGTCAATGGATATCTCCTGTGAAGGCATATACAGTGTTGAAAACTTTTCATTAAAGTAATTAACAACGGGTCTTATTTTGGCAAGTCTAGTTGTGTTCCTGACAGGTCTGCGGGTCAACAAAATGCAAAAAAGATTTTAGCAATAAAAACCGGTTATACGACATTATTTTGGATATATATGGCATTGTACCAAAACCATTAAAAGTGAAATAGGAATCTTCCTCTGCTAAGGGGTAAAGACCTTGTAAAATGGTTAACGACAAAAAACTCACCATTTCATTGCTGTCCGTTGGGATCCATCGCTTAAACCGCGAATTTGGAGCCAGCATGTTTTGCTCTCGCATCCACGCAATTTTTCGCTCCGCTTTCGCGTTGGTTTCCCTACACAAATAATCAATGAAACCAACGTCAAACATCTTATCGAAGATGTCGATCGTTGAAGTTTCATTGTTTACATCAAAAGTCGGTCCTGATGTACCTGTAAATGACTCGCGTTGTCCGAGAAAAGTAGACCTTTCCCTACTCCACGTGAAATTTTAATAATCGTTGACAGAAGATGAATTGTCGGGCATGATCTCGCGTATTGCTCGGTCATTGCGGTCATCTTCCCTCCCTAACATTTCCAACTGAAACTCTGTCAAGTCACTAACGCAAGCAGGTTCAGAGGCAGCATTTCCTTCGACAAAAGTTGGGATGAGGCAAGTGTCGTCGTCAACATCTAAATCGTCATCACTGTCTGGCATGTCAGTCAGTTGCAACCACTCTTTCATGACACTGTCAAATTGTTGGTCCTGAACACCTGAAATAAAAGAAAAGCAAGAAAGAGAATTGTATTGTCTAGGATTGTCTTTTATGTTTTTTCGAAAATAAGTTAATCTGTTATTTATAATTACTTATTCTGGATTGACGCAAAACATTAGATAGGGATGACAACGTGGCGACCTCAACTTCTGCAGCAATTTCTGAGGAAAAAAAAATAGATTGAGAGTTTTATTATTTATTTAAATATGCTAAGTATTATTCTGCTCTGATTCAGAAGAGCTGTTAGGTGAATTTGGAACAGTATCTGCTTCTGGCGTACCCATTCTATCCGCAGCTTCGTCAACTGAAATATCTCCACAAGGGTTAAGTTTCGGACACCATATGATTTGTTCAAATCCATCAGAAATGACCTGAAAAATAACGTCCTTTAGTATTCAGTACTACTTTCCCTGTAACCCTGTATAATACTAGTACAGAAATATAATAAAAACATTAATACTTACATTTTAAATATCCAACTCGCAGCTGCAACGGTCAATACGCGACACTTGAAATTAGATGCTTGGCATTAATTTTTTTTTCTATGGCAAGGCCTTGAGTTTTTACTTACCGTAGATACATTATTGCATACAGAGCCATCTTCATAAAACGTAAGGATCCTTTTCGAAACGTATCATAGTTAAAAATTCATAGACGGCAATGCATGCAGCTGGGCTGCTCTAGTCGCCCGGACGTTTAACCGGAAAATATTTTGGGCTGCTCTAGTCACCCGGACGTTTGAATGGTAAACAATACTTCAAAATATTGACATAAGTGTCAGATTTGCGTATAGGTTTGTTTATAATAGTGATTTTGTTTACGTTGTGTTAATTTGAGAAAAATATCGGAATTTTACGAGTTTTAAACATTCGTTGCAAAATGGACTGTTCTTCAAAAAAGAGAGTGCGGACCTCCAACTTGGATCAAGATGAAAAGGTAATTTCGGCAAGTTAAATACGGAAATAAGGAAAGAGAATTTGAATGAGCAGAAAAAAATAAAAAAATAAAAATTTTATTCATGGATTTAGAAAATGAGTACTGGCAAAAGAAAATAAATTCTATTTGATTTTATCCTTTTAGGCTCACCCATTTTCCCAGATGGCATTCCGGACGCCATAGATACGAAAAAACGGCTCCTACTCCTGGCACAGGAGCGTCTGAAAGAAATCTCTGCTCACGTTGCCCTGGTACTGCTGCGATCATGCCTTGCAGCTCCTAAGATCACCCACCTATTAAGGACAGCTCCAACTTGGTTGTACCCGTCTGAGTTGGCTTCTTTTGACGAAACGTTAAAACACACCGTCGAGCTGGTTCTCAATGTGTCACTTTCGGGTAATCAGTGGGATCAAGCCTCTCTTCCAGTACGACTTGGGGGTCTTGGCGTGCGGCGTGCCCGGGATTTGAGTTTGCCGGCCTTTCTTGCATCAGCCCACGGGGTGACTGACCTCGTCTCTGAAATTTGTGTACCTGATGGAGTCGGGGTCAGCTTACCATTCGTTCGTGTAGCTCTGGAGGAGTGGGTGGCCCGTTTTCCAAATGCTGCGGTTCCCACGAGTCCCACAATACAGCGAGCTTGGGATGACGTCGGCACAAGGATGATGCTCACACGGCTTATGGATGCGGCTGCAAACGTAGATTTAGCCAGACTCAGGGCAGTTTCAAGAACTGAATCTGGAGCGTGGCTGCAAGCGTTGCCTTCGCCCTACATGGGAACTCTGCTTGACAACGACTCAATGCGTGTGGCAGTAGCCTGGGCTGTGATGTCTGTGAACCTCATCAATGCATCTGCGGGTCCAGGGTGGAGGCGAATGGTCATCACGCACTGAGTTGCTGTCGTTGTGCAGGTAGATTCCCCCGTCACCACGCTCTAAATGACATCGTCCGGAGAGCATTGATTTCGGCGTGTATTCCGTGTGTCTTGGAGCCACCGGGACTTAGTCGCTCGGACGGAAAAAGGCCAGATGGCCTTACTTTAGTGCCATGGGAGCGCGGAAAGTGCTTGCTGTGGGACGCCACTTGTGTCAGTACATTTGCCGCATCACACCTCCAGCGCACAATGCGGTCAGGTGCAGCCGCCGCTGAAGTGGCCGCCATTAAAAAGCGTGAAAAATATCGCAATTTAGAGCCTAATTATTACTTTGTGCCCCTCGCTTTTGAGACCTCAGGGTGTTGGGGGTCGGAGGCATTAGCCTTCATAAAGCAGATTGGTTGCCGATTGAGGGAGAGAGGCTTAGATGCCCGCTCTGGGTCTTACTTGGCGCAGAGGTTGTCCATCGCCGTACAGAGAGGCAATGCGGCTAGTGTGATGGGTACCTTTGCGCCCGGTATGACTCGGGGAGGCCTCTTCAATTAGAAAATACTTAGGTTTATTTTTGTATATATTTAGGCACTAAGATTAGTTTGCTTTCAGTTTGGTTTTGGTTTTATGACTTTTTTATTTATTTTTTATTAAAAAATGTTTGATATTTGTATCATACATTTTTTGTTAAATTTTCGTTTTTGTATGCATTTTTTAGTTCTCTATAAATAAATATTTGACATTATTGGCAAAAAAAATTTAACCAAAAGAAACGTAGTAGTCATATTTTATATTGCTTATAATTAAGAATTACACTGAAAAATAATCTTATTAACATTTTACATGTATTAAGTTGTCATGTTTTATTTGATTTTACAAAGTATTATAATTAAAAGATTTAGAAATAATTTTCTATAAATACATTTCTTGCTATGTTTGACAAATTATTTAATTCCTGTTCACTATCTGACAAGTCTTCTTCCACATTGCTGTAATTAGAGGAATCTGAAAATAAAACAATAATCTATGTAACAATTATAAAATTAAAGCGCTTTTCTATTACTGTTGCGGAATTCATAAATTCAAAAAGTGTAATCAAAAAGAATAATCTATAAAAAATCCATTTCATACATACCATCTAAATAATCATTATATTCAATGGCCAAATTATGCAATACTGCACAAGCAACAATAGTAGTTTTGATTGTGCTTAGAGATCCTCCGATAACCTCAAGTAAAATCCTAAACCTTTGCTTTAAGACTCCAAAACATCTCTCTATGATTTTTCTTGTCCTGATATGGCTGTAATTGTATCGCCTCTCAGCTTCACTCCTTGGTCTTAATACAGGATTCAGTAAATATGAAGTGCATGGATAGCCAGTATCTCCTATTAGTTTGCCTTTAAATTCATGGTCTTCAAACCTACGTTTAGCGAACATTCACGAAAAATTCGTGCATCATGAGTGCTGCCTCTCCAATGACAAACTATATCGCAAATTTTTAAATCTGCATCGCAAACAACCTTTAAATGAAGTAAAAACTAGAAGAGATTAACTATAGTTTTATTGTTTGAAAGGTATTTTTTTTTTCTATTATAAATAATGATTTCCATTTAAATTGTTGCTAGGTATTTACTATTTAATGATTAACTATATTAATGATTACTATGTACTTGTATCTACTTAGGTACATGATTAGAATACAGTATAGGTATGGTTACCTGGGTATTTAAAGAATAAAATCCTTTCCTATTAATATAATACTGGCCAGCATCACCACTAACTTTTCTTATTTTAGTGTGAGTTCCATCTATTGCCCCTATTATGTATGGGAACCCACAAATTGATTGAAATTTTCGTATTGTCTCTGTTTCGGCGGTTAAATTTGATGGCATTTTTATGTAGTAACTACTCTTTGCCGCTAATGCAACAGCCACTTTTTTGCAGAGACGTGACAATGTCTGCTGACTTATGCCATGTATATCCTCACAATCTTCTTGTATCTGGAAGACAGTTCATCAATAGGATAAGTTAATATTGCCGCGCAATAATGAAAAAGAAATATTAAATGAGAAAGGAAAAATAAATGATTGCCTACCTCGTGCCTGCCCCAGTATCTTATTACAGCCATAACTTGTAATTCGATAGGAATACTGCCACCTCGATGGTCTTCTTGCAAATCATTCCTTAGTAAATCAATAATTCGTAGCATATTGTCCTTGCTAAATCTGTATCGTTGCTTAAATTCCACATCAGTCAAATCTTGAATCGGGTTCATACGTTTTTTATAATTATTTTTGTCTCCTTACCGTCCGTGTTCTCATGCTTAGTTCTTCATTTCATTAAGAAACCTTCTTAAAATGATATCATTTTCATAAATATCCATTTTTAAAATAACCTTTCTCCAAACACCACAACTACTAACAACTTTCACAATTGCAAAAGAGATGTTACACTGACGCCATTTTGTTACTTGGCGTTTTAAACAATGGTCCGACCCTGATTTATTTGACAACTACTTTAAGATGTTACTTAGCAACTGATTAACGCTAAGCAACGTTTATGAGTAAGATTTTTTCTTAATTGGCTCTTAAGTGTTGATTAAATTTTAAGTGACGTTTATAAGTAAGGCCGTTATATTTAGAATTTAACTCCCACTCTTTCCTGATCTAGATGTTCCATGGATGTCGCAGAGTTGGACAATAATAATAATAATAATTTCTATCTCTAGCAAATTAATTATTAGTACTTGGCTTCGGCCCGTACACTTATTAACCTCCTCGGAGAGCATATATTTGAAAAAAGAATAATAATAATAATAATTAACTCTTTATTGCACAACTACAAATAAATGTTTAGACAATCAACAGAAATAAAAACTTAGAGTAGGTACAAGAGGTGGCCTTATCGCTAAAGAAGCGATCTCTTACAGACAACCTTAGGGTAGAGGATTTCAGGTGCGTAAGACCGTGTCATGTCGTACAATATATGTAATAAATATATAAGTAATAAGTTCTTATAAGAATATACATACACACATATATATCTATATACATACACATACATACATATACATAATATTTACAATAACCATAAATATTTGTGAAATACATATTTTATAATAATAGGGAAATGCATATTAAAATTAGGGCAATTCTTCAACTTTGGATAAGTAATGCATCTTCACAAGTTTTTTGAAGGTAGGTAACGTTTGTGCAGATTTGATTTGCAATGGTAATTCGTTCCATAAACGTACCGCGTGGATGGTAAATGATTTGCCATAGAAATCTGTCGAGTGCATCGGCATCAATAGCTTTAAATTATTACGAGATCTCAAATTACGCGTATGTGCGGAGTGAATGTAATCAAACTTTTCTGACAAATACCTCGGCAAAGCAGGATTGAACAGCGCGCGATAAAGAAGACAGAGGATATGAGTATTCCGGCGAAAGCGAATTGGAAGCCACTTGAGTTTATTGCGGTATTCTGATATGTGATCATATTTGCGTAAACCAAATATAAATCTAATGCATAAATTTTGTAGCCGCTCAAGTTTGTTTAGTTGGGCTTCAGTAATATCCAGGTAGCAGACATCAGCATAATCTAAAATAGGAAGGAATAAGGATTGGGCAATTGAAGTTTTCGTAGGTATTGGCAAGACGTTGCGCAGACGTTTCAACGAACCAGTGGCTGCAAACATCTTCCTGCTCACTTCATCAATTTGTGGTTTCCAAGTCAAATTGTTGTCAAGCAAGACCCCAAGGTTTTTTACACTTTTACTCCAGTCAATGTTAATACCATTGAAGTTAATTTTCGGACAAAGTTTAAAATCAATTTTGTTATACATTTTTGTACTACCAATTATAATCGCCTGTGTTTTGGTTGGATTAACAGTCAGGCCATGCCGGTAACTCCAGGATGATATCATTGTAAGATCATCATTAATGGTCTTAATTGCTTTTGGCAAGTCTTCCAGGCTGGACGTGAGATAGATTTGGAGATCGTCTGCATACATGTGATAGGAAGAAGTAAGATTTTTTGAAATGTTATTAATAAAAACAGAAAAAAGAAGAGGAGACAACACGCCACCTTGAGGGACACCAGATTCGATAGTAGTCCATGTTGAGTAAACATCATCAATACGTATACGTTGTTGACGTCCACTCAAGTAAGTATGAAACCAATCAATCACAGACGGAGATATGTTAAGAGAGCGGAGCATCTGTAGCAAGATGTCAAAATCAACCGCGTTGAAGGTTTTGCTGAAATCTAACAAAGCAAGAACTGTAAGTTCCTTGTTTTGTAGGCCCAAACGTATGTCATCGGTGACTTTAACAAGTGCTGTGCTGGTGCTGTGGCCAGATTGGAATCCGGATTGGAATGGATTATGTAGGTTATTTTTGGATAGGAATATACTTAGCTGTTTATTTACTAGTCGTTCAAGAACTTTAGACTGGAAAGGAAGTATGGATATAGGTCTGATGTCGTGGAATGTGATAGGAGTAGATTTCTTAGGCAGAGGAATTAGGTGAGCGTTTTTCCATTGGGACGGGAAGTGGCCGGTAATTATAGACTTGTTCAGGATTTGAGTTATAATCGGAAGGAGAAAGTCTAGTAAAATAACTACCATTTTGCGACTGACGCAATCAGATACGATTGCATCAGATGAAATAGAATTAATTGCCCACTTAACATCACGTTCAGTGAATTGTGTGAAGGAAAAAGATTCGTAGTTTGGGGACGGTAAGGAGAAAATGATTTTTAATGTGGTTGTTTTAATGTTGGCGTCCATGCCAGAAGCAGATGAAAAGTGTGAATTCAGTAGATTCAGATCGAAGTTATCTGAGATGCTATTGTTCTTGTTTATACCGACCCCTAATTTTCTGAGGAAGTTCCAAACCCTTGCGGGTCTTCCATCTGAAACCGATTTGTGAATATAGCGTCGTTGTGCGTCCCTACACATTGTATTGCAGCGATTCCGGAGTTGACGGTAGTTACGTCCATTCTCTGCGCTGGGATCATTTTTGTATTTGTTGCGAGCACGATTTCGCTTAGCCATGGCAGCTTTGATGTTATCACTAAGCCATGGAGCAGGAAGATGTTTGATCTTCACAGGGTGTACTGGCGCGTGCCAGTCATAGAGCTGAAGGAGATAATTATTGAAAACTTCAACCTGGCTGTCCATCGTATCAGCATTCACAACTATAGACTAGTCAAGTGATTATGCGTCTTTTAGCAGTTTGTCATAGTCAATAGTATTAAAACTTCGTAGTTGAAGGATTTTAGGCTTTGCTTTGGGTGTTTTGATCTTGTAAGACAAGAATAAAAGGTTATGATACGAAAAAGCGTCAGCCTCAATCTGTCCATAGTGGACGACATGATCTAGGGAGGAGACAACAGTAAGGTCTAAAAGGGAAGGAGCAGAATTCGGAAAAAAATGAGTTGCACCAGACGGCAGAATATTAAGGTTACAAGCAGATATGAGGGAATTAAGTTTGTTCGCACGGGGATCCTGTTTCAGAAGACAAGTATTGAAGTCACCCATAATGATGGTATGATTAAAAAAAGGAACATGTTCTTCTAACAAAGTTTCCAATGATAAAAAGTAATTTATCGTACAGTTTGGACTATACACAACTCCAAGTAGGATTTTAGAGCGGGAAAGTGTCACTTCAATCAGAAGGTGTTCTGCTAAATCAGCAGAGGGATGTGTAGACTTACTTAACACCCTGTGTGGTATGTGTGAACGTAAGTAGATGGCTTTTTTTGAAGAGGGTAGACAGAAAAAGCAGCACAAGTTTTATAAAGCTCCTTTAATTTAATTTAATATAAAAGGAATTACACAATAATTTTACAGTAAATCACTACCATATGATTTTTTAAAAGTGCTACATACCAGCTTTCACATTGTTTATCCTACAAATTATACATTGTGCCACTTATCTCACATAACCTTAAAGCAATGGTGCTCATGAAGGAATTAATGGATTTAAAAGACATTTTTGGTGCACGGATGACTGAATTCGAAAGAATCCTAAATGATACCAACACTGCGGCCCCTCCTCCTTCACTGGCTGAAGAGTTTGCAGCCTTCAAGAAATTTGTTGTATCTACACTCGGCAGCTTGCAAAGGCAAATACAGCTTTTGGCTCGAGAAAGCGACAAGCTTGACATGCAAGGACGGATGAAAATCTTATTGCTACATGGTGTCCCTGAGGATAAAACCGAAGATCCAATCTCATCAGTTGTTGGCCAGTTCCAGTCAAAACTTAAACTTGGCTCCATCTCTGCAAGTAACATAGCTCGCTGCCATCGTTTGGGTCGTCCAAGGGAAGGTAAGCCACGGCCGTTACTGATTAAATTCCGTGATCTTGACGTCAAAGAGTCGGTCTGGTCAAAGAAAGCTCTGCTGAAGGGCACTGGCGTCACTTTGTCGGAATTTCTGACTAGGCTTCGACACCAGGCATTTATAGCGGCTCGGCAGCGTTTCGGCATTTCGAGAAGCTGGACACACGCAGGCCATGTGTATGTTCTAGGTCCCAATGACGTACGCCATAGAATTATCGTTGAATCCGATTTATTGAGCATCCCGGAACTTGGAGCGGAGCCGACTGTTGGCTCGCAATCGCAATCTACAAAGCCGACAGCACCGAAAGCAGCGTCGAGTACAAGAAGACGGATAGTAAAAAAGTAAACATACTATAGCCTAGATTCATTTCTGGTTATCTTTTTTCTAAAACGTGTTATGTGATTACGTGACTGGGTTTTGTTTACTTTTTTTCTTCTTTGCTTACTAACAAGTGACATCTGACATTTAATGACAGTTTACGGTATGATTGACATTGCGTTGTGTTCGTGCTGTCCGTTCAAAATTGTAAATGAGTTTCGTTCCATGATGTTCGTAAATAATGTGTATTAGTAATTTTTATTTGTAATTCTCCTCTTGCTATGTTACTTTTTTTGTTATTTTTTGCTTGATTAATGCTGGTTAGCTTTACCCTACGTTTAAAAGCTAAATTTGGATAATTGTGATATATATATATTTATTATTACCTATTTAATATTATTTTTTGTATTTATATATAAATGAATACTTCTTTTTATGATGAAAGTAATGGGACTGATGATGTTTTGTTTCCGGAATATGTCTCAAGTTCCTCTACAGAATTAGACAGCACCGGGAGTTTTTACAGTACTTCAATTCCTCTTTCATCCCAAATAGAGTCAGAATTCTCAGGATTACTGAAAAATTTCAATGTCATACATCTCAATGCGCAGAGTATTCCGGCACACTACCCTGACATGCTGGCATCCTTCGACTATAAGGGAATACATGCCATTCTTATTTCCGAGTCTTGGCTGAAACCTTGTCTCCCATCATCATCTTACTCCTTGCCTGGCTTTCATTTAATACGTAATGATCGCCAAGAGCGCTCAGGAGGCGGGGTTGCGATTTATCTGCGGTCGCACATCCCACACAAGGTGGTCAATGCATCAACACATTCGTCATTCAACTCTGATGAGGCAGAACATCTTTTCATAGAGATATCTCTCGGCCTTACTAAAGTGTTGTTAGGTGTGATTTATAGTCCTCCCTCAACCCATAACTATTTCTCTTCTTTAGAACAAAAACTTGAACTTTTGATACCATCTTATGATCACATTATACTCATGGGGGATCTTAATACGTGCCTTTTAAAAAATGACAATCGGTCGCGCACCTTACGTTCACTTGTCAACTCGTGTAATATGAACATTTTACCTTCGGCAGCAACTCACCACTTTCCAAATTCTACGCCATCTCTTCTTGACCTCATAATCGTCTCCTCCCTAAATCATGTCCAAAAATTTGGAAAACTAGACGCTGATGCATTTTCTTACCACGATCTCCTCTTTTTATCTTATAAGATACGCCCTCCAAAATCTAAACCGAGAACCCTTCTGCAAAGAAATTTTGGTGGTATTGATTTAAATAACCTTTTAGAAGATGCTCAGAAACTGGACTGGCATGGTGTTCTGAATGCTGGAACAGTTGATTTACAAGTTGAAAAATTTAACTCTTTGCTTACTCAGCTCTATGACCACCATGCCCCAGTACGACCTGTTAAAATAAAGCATCTTCCTGCTCCTTGGTTTACTGACGACATTAAGGCACTCATGGCAAGACGCAATCGTGCACGGCTGAGATACAAGAAAGATCCTACAGAGCACAACAAAGACAGATACCGGGAACTGCGAAATCGATGTAATACCATGTGTAGGGACGCACAACGACGCTATATTCACAACTCCTTTACTAATGAAAATCCAGCTAAGGTCTGGAAGTTTCTTAAAACATTGGGTGTAGGCAAAAATAAAAATAATAATATCCCTAGTAACGTTGACATAAATGTATTAAATAATCACTTCTCTTCTACTTGCCGCATGGACGCTTCTGATAAGTTCATCACATTAAACAATATTTCATCTTTACCTGCCCCATCATTCGATTCTTTTACTTTTTCTCAACTTACTGAAAGTGGTGTTAAGAGAGCCATCACATCTGTTACATCAAATGCAGTTGGCTGCGATGGCATTAGCCGTAACATGATTATTCCCCTCCTGGATTTCCTCACTCCCATAATCACTGCTATATTCAATAATTCCATCCTATCCAACACTTTTCCTAAGCAATGGAAAAACGCTCAGGTAATTCCTCTCCCTAAAAAATCCTCTTCTAAACTCTTAAACGATTTTCGACCTATTTCTATTTTACCTTACCTATCCAAAGTCCTAGAGCGCCTTTTACATCAACAATTAACGCAGTTTGTTACTAAGAATAATATTCTTAGTAACCACCAGTCAGGCTTTCGAACTGGACACAGCACTACAACAGCTCTTGTTAAAATATCCGACGACATTCGCAAGGCAAAAGAAAATACGAAGCTCACAATACTAGCATTACTAGATTTCAGTAATGCCTTTAGTTCAGTCGATTTCGATATTTTACTCCAAATTCTACGGTCTCTTAACATATCTCCTTCTGTAATTGATTGGTTTCATACTTACCTGCGTGGACGTCGGCAACGTGTTTACACTGACAATGCCTGTTCATCTTGGGTTCAACTCGAAGCCGGTGTCCCGCAGGGTGGCGTGTTGTCTCCTCTCCTCTTCTCAATTTTCATAAACTCAATTACTTGTCATTTATCTTCTTCCTACCACATGTATGCAGACGATTTGCAGATATACCGCCATAGCTCTCTCGAAGATCTACCCATGGCCTTAGAACTTATTAATCGTGACCTTGCTAGCATATCAAATTGGAGCAAATCACACGGGCTTACAGTAAATCCCACTAAATCACAGGTCATAGTTATTGGCAGCACCAACTTGATTAACCGATTAAACTTGAACACAACTAATCCTGTGATATTTAATGGTGTTAAAATTTGCTACAGTGACTCTGTCAAGAATCTGGGCATAATATTTGACAGGACATTTTCCTGGAATTTTCAAGTTGAAGAAGTGAGCAGGAAGATGTTTGCCGTCAATGGTTCTGTAAAACGTTTGCGCAATCTTTTGCCAATACCCACCAAAATCTCGATAGCACACACTCTCTTTTTTCCCATTCTCGACTATGCCGATGCCAGCTATCTTGATCTCACAGAAGAACTTCTAAATAAACTTGAGCGGCTCCAAAACCTTTGTATACGTTTCATATTTGGACTCCGAAAATATGACCATATCTCCGAATACCGTTCTAAACTCAAGTGGCTTCCAATCCGACTTCGCCGGGATACACATATTCTTTCCTTACTGTACCGAGTGCTGTTTAATTCCGCGTCTCCGAGCTATCTCAAAGACCTATTCCAATTCCGCCACGAGGGCCACGACAGAAGATTACGATCTGCTAATAATTACATGCTAAGCACTCCTGTTCATAAATCGCACTGCTTTAATAACTCATTCTCTGTAAGAGCCGTGGTCCTGTGGAATAAGCTTCCTTATGAAATAAAATCTGCCTCTTCGCTGAACTCATTTAAATTAAAACTGAAAAAACATTATTTAACTTTAGCGCAAGATTAATAGACGTATTCGTTATGTATTATGTTTATTATATATGTTATATTGTAAATTATGTATTAAGAATATCGAGTAATTGTATTTTATTGTATATTATTTTTATTTATATATTTTATTGAGCCCACATATTGACTCATGATAAAATGTCCCTACTTTCTTTTGTTTGTAATTATTATAAGTTTTTGTTATGTATTGTTTAGGTTGTCTGGTAGAGATCGCTCTAGAGCGATAAGACCGCCTTTTGTACATTGTCATCCTTTTATGTTTATCTGTATTTTTTTTAATAAACAATAAAGAGTAAATAAATAAATAAATAACCCCACCACCGGTACGATCAGTGCGATCGTTGCGAAGTAGGATAAAGCCTGGTAAGGCGTATGACGTCGAAGGTAAGCAGGGTTTGAGCCACGTTTCAGATACTAATATCGCTTGTAAACTCTTACAGTCAAATGAAGTCAGCATATCAGAGTAGTGTGCAGGAATACTCTGAGCATTAATGTGAACAATATTGAAATTTTTCGGTGAATCCGAAAACTGTGAATCTATGCTAGTAGCTAAAGGGACAAAAGCGCTTTGATAGTTCATTAGTTGTCGAAGAATTATCCATTATACACCTAAATATATAACAATTTGTAGTAAAAATATATTAAAATAACAATATATAAATAAATCTATACTTAAATATAATATTTAAGAATCTTAATAAATTCTAAATACCTATATATAAATATAACTTGTCACTTATTCCACTACTAAAATCCCACCAGCAGTATTGAAAGAGACCAGCCACTTAATTTAAATTAATATTCTAATTCACAGAATTTAAACAAAAATAAAAAGAATAAAAAATACAAATTAAAACACTGCTTAGCGCTTCAAGCGCTGCAAAACTATGAATTGACCTTATGTCAACTTTGAGATGTCAATTATGTGTCAATTTGCCAGTTGATTGACGAACAGAAAGAACAGCCGGCCGACAATTAAAAATAAAAACAAAACAAATGTAAACTAACCTATCTTGAATCGCATCTCGGAATGAAAAATATTTTTTTAAGCTGAGTTACTGCTTCCGTGCTACGCGTTACTTCGCTGCCTCATTGGTCTTTGTCGTATGTCTAGTGTTGCGTTTTGCAGGACTATTTATTGACGACAGAATCTCCGCACTCGGAATGGCGTCCAAATCAGCTTTTGTGATAATTTGATATTTGGTTTCATCGGGTCCAATCACATTTATGCAACCGCCTCGAGTCCAGCATTTGGTGATTCCGAAGCGCTGTCTTGCCGCAAGAAAGGTATCATGACGAAGTCGTGTGAGAAACTCGGACAACGTAACTCCTGTGTTTTTAGGCGAAGACTAACTTGACCATACCTTGTCTCGAAGTTGAAGATCACGGAATTTAACCAGCAGTGGTCTCGGCTTACCCTCTCTAACCCTGCCCAAGCGATGGCAATAACTAATCACTGCATTGGTAACAGAGTCGAGTTTCACTTTGTGTTGGATCACTTTAACTGCAGCTGAGATGGGTTCCTCACCTTGATCCTCCGGAATACCATATATCATCAAGATTTTTCTACGGCTCTGCATTTCAAGCCGGTCACAATCACGAACTAAAAATTCAATTTGATTCTGCAACAGGCTGAGTGTTGACATCACAAAGGATTGAAATGCTGCATACTCCTCTGGCAGATCCGATGGCACTGTTGGATTTTTTGACACTCCTTTTCAAATGATAACATCCTGGCATTGAACATTTCTTGCATATTGGAGAAGGTTTTGTGAATGGATTCCATTGTGAATTTCTTTGTTTGTCAAAAGTTGTAAAAAAGCAGTTTCAAAGGAGACTTAATATATTGCTGGTAGGTTTGTGTGTCTAGCAACACATACCTATTACATTATATTTATGTATAATTTGCAAGTTTTGATTTAAAATAAAAACCTTAAGAGCAATTGAAAACTGTTGTGTATTTCTCGACTCGAAAAATTCTATTCAATCCTAATTCATTTTCTAAGCAATGAATTTCCATGTCTATTTTCCTAACTTCCTTTTTCTTATATTCTTCTTGCAGATCTAACAATGCGTTTTGTTTAATTAAACTTAGTTTTTTAATGTAAAAAGGTCAATAAGGTCTTTCATTCTTTTTGGGCCTACCTTGGGCTTCTGATTTGGTGGAATATTTTCTATGTTGCTACTTTCTTCAGGTAGTGGATCAGAAATTAATACAGAGTCACTGCAAGATGACTCGGCGATGGGCAATCTATTAATGTTAGGTGAGTCCCACCCGATGATTTCTAATATAATTGTATCTCCATAGTCATAAACGCAAGATGGGCCTCCACCTGAGCCAGTTCTTTTCCTGTTAACTCTTTTTTTCTGAAACCAAAGGTATAAAATTGTAAATTTTAAAAATCCTTGTCTTTCCTACGGAAATCTAATTTTGATAACTAATGAACTAGAGGTGACCTAATAACCTATTCATTTTTATGGAGATCATTCTAATGGGCTTAACCATGATCTCTGTGAATGCAAGGCTGATATTTTACTACTCTTCCCGGCTTGCAGAAATTTATATATATATTGAACCTTGGTCATAAGTTAGAGAAAAATAAAAGAGTTTCCTTTGATTGATAACATTTTTTTTTTAATTGGCTGTCACATGTGGTTACAGTTGTTACTTGGAGTTAAGGGTTACAAGTTATAACGTTATCTGTACCAATCTCAAGGAAACAGGGTCGTGATAAAAAAAAAGAAAGGTTCGCGTGGTGATATTATTGCTACTTGAAATTTCTTACACTCAGAAGAGACAAAGTTAACATCGCTTGTAATAGCTATTCGTGTGGCTTTTGCCTGGTGGGTTGCAAGATGCTCCTATGGTTAAGATAGAATAGATGATACCTCTATGGCTGTCATGTTCCTTGTGGCAGTTACCAGACCAAGCCTGTAAGATGTTGCATACGAGCAGCTCTAACAAAATATAATCCGAAGGATACCATGGTCATCATCTCAATCCTCCAGAAGATATTTCAAATAGAAAGTAATTGCTAATGGATCATTACAAACCCAAATAAAGGGAAGTATAATAACACAAAATCTAAAAGAACAAAAACCCGCTGAAGGCCTCTCGCTTTATAGTTTTGCTCAAAGCCTCAGAACTCCCACCCGCCGTAATAAAATATGTTTGTGTCAGGAATTACTCATGCTGTTCTGCTGTATTAATTTAATGCTTTATCATTTAATGATGTCTAAATTCATGAGCTACTTTTAGCTCCTCCAAATTCTGTTTCCTTATTCTATCCATCCTCGACCTCGACCGCCGACAAAGAACGAAATGACACCTCCTCGTTCACTCGGAACTCTCACTCGAGACCACAGATCACACGCTCCCGTTTAGCCATTCCGATCCTCCGGTCAGCATACTAATTTATCTTCCCGAATGTCCATTATTAAGATATTAACTAATCTGATTATTTTTGAATAAGAAATAAATCCTGAATTATTATTTTAATTGTAATATCGATAAAAGTAGCATTTGAAATGAGAAATTCTAACGATGGCGTTACACTACTTTTCCCATAGAAATCAATCGATTTCATGTTATTTCGATAGGTGTCGCTAGAGATACAAAATCTCGGCTTTGCAATATACGAGACAAAAGAAACGATGGAAATTGCGACGTTACATGAAGTAATTTGGTTTCTTGCAGAAACCAGCTAATTATGCAGCATCAGGTCAATATATACCACATTCTAGCTAAACTATTAAAACTATTGCTTACCAATGTTCTTTTTCTCCTGTTTTGCCATGTAGTGTCCCGTAAATGTTTCCAGTCCTTATTGTATAGTCTTAGACTTTTAGCCTTTTCGGTTACCTCCTTCCATGCAAGGGAAAAACCTCTTGTTCGTGGGAAAAAGTGTCCGAAAACCTGCCAAATAATTTTTCTTTTGCATCTTTGATTAAAGATAAGAATTCTAGTTTTCTTTTCCATTTACACAGTCCGTCTTCAGGAATAGAATTCAAAACCTATCCAACAGCAGCGAGGCGCCAAGCAAGGTGATGTTTTTTTACCTAAGCTGTTCACCGCCGCGCTTGAAGATATCTTCAAGCTTTTGCACTGGAAAGGACTCGGCATCAACATCAATGGCGAGTATATCACTCACCTTCGATTCGCGGACGACATCTTAGTCATGGCTGAGACCCTGCAAGACTTGAGTAAAATGCTCAATAACCTCAAAGGAGCTTTAAGTCCAGTTAGGTAGATCCAACTTTCAGAAAGCGGTTAATCGTCGAATCCAACTTGGCTGGGCACCGTTCGGGAAACTCCGTAAAATCTTCACGTCACAATCGGCGCATTGTCTGAAGATAAAGGTTTTTGACTAATGTGCGTCATCGCTAGCAACACACATTTTTACTGAGACACGGGCGCTAACTGTAAGCCTAATGAACAAGCTCAAAGTCGCTCAGCGAGCATTAGAAAGGCTATGCTCGGAGTTTCCTTGCGGGATCGAATCAGAAATAAGGAGATTCGCAAGCATTTGGGGCTTTTGGGCTCTATCGACAGAAAGCAACGGGCGGTCTGCATAAGAAGGCCCAAAGTCAGCTTCATTTAATATATATTGGTTAAAAGGACAGATTACTGAGTAACGGAATCTCGACTGAATATTTCGAGGCGTAAAAGCAAGAGGAAACGCTGTAGCAACAATCGAAGGAATATGGTATATTGTCATATTTTGTCCGGGGTTATTCCTCATCCAGTCATACAACCATTGAAACAAATACGTTGGGATTTACCTCCTTTTTCCTTTTGAATCTTATTAAAGATACATGACAGGGTCGAACATATTTGCCGCGGCGGGAATACTACGCCTATTTAGGATTTCTTCATAATTCGCTCCTTTAATAATAAATTGAATTATTTAATAAACTAATTATCAAATTTTTCTTGATTGTTGGGAAATCGCGTTTAAAGTTTTGAGGATTCATCTTTCTTCATATTTGGAAGATTATTATTGAATGTGACCGATAAGTAGAAATGTAATGAATTTTCTCGTATTGTTATTGAAATTTTCTTTTAATTCGCATACTTAAATAATTCCCAAAGTGCACAGCTGTTATAATATCTATGCTTAAAAAATATATTAGCGACTTTTTTCGTTTTATGATAAATATAGAAGAAAATATTTTAATTTAGAAGTGAACTAAGTCAATTACTGCAGTAACGTTTTTAAAATATGAAACATACTTACATAGCTTTTCGATATGATTCGGTTTAGTAATAAAAAATAGTATTTTTTTAGTATTAGTAATGCTGTAAATTTTTGAAAAAAAAATAATATTTTTGAAACCACAAACCATCTTGTAGAACTACGTCGTAGTATTATCAATGAAATGCCGCGTCATAGTAGCTTTGTTCATCAACAGCGACTATTTTTAAAGAAGTTTGTGGTTCCATAATTTTACTTCTTTGTACTGGGCGAAGCTAAAATAAATATGCAGGTACGTTTATATCGTATCAAAAAAAACGAAAATGGCTGTTGACTAAAAATCAACCTTGTATAATTTGAAAATTTTCATAGAAACTTTATATAACAACATCAAAAGCAACTGAGTATTTTTATAAATGACAGTCTTTCTCTCATATTATAATACTAATGAGATAACAAATTATTATTAAATAGAACACAATAAGTAAAAATCTACATTACCTTTCGTATTATAAAATCGAATTAGAAAAATGAGCGTAGTATGAAGGGATCAACCTGCAGGAACGATGGGTTATTGTGTGTTCTTCTTGTTTTATAATTAAACAACGTTCCTGCTTTATAAATTACTGATTTCATCTTATAATGTAATCACATATAATGGAAACTGACATTTACCAAAAACGGTCCAGAGAACAATCATCTCTCCTCTGTTAGAGAGTTGCTTACATCAAATATTTACACATAGTATGTAATATAAGTGGTGACGTTTTCGCCACAAATCCTTTAGATAATAATGACTTCAAATCTTTCTTTTTATTAATACTTAATTTTTGTTTTGAGATATAAGCTTTTTATAAAACATTTTTAGTTCCAGGTTTCATCTTTCTTCTTTTATTTCTAACGTTTACCTCTTTAAATTCTTCTTCTTCGTAAGAAGTTTTATATTTAAATGTAAACGGAGCTTCTTTGTTAATCATGAATTGTTTCATATCATTCCAATTCACATTTTGACTATGCGTATTGAAATTATAACTCCACTCCTCTTGAAGGTCTTTGAGATTTACAAAAGAGTCATAGGTCATTTCATGGGCAGTTATAGGTGGCCTAGTCTTCATAGATAACTAGAGGTTGTTAATTTCGTCCCCTAAGCTCTCCTTCCAGTTGTTGCAACCCCAGTGCCTCCTGTGCTGCTGCTGACATGCCCAGGTATTTTGCGTCTGCGGTGGACAAGGCCACCATTTGTTGTTTACGTGAGCCCCACGAGATAGCGCCTCCCTGCAAAATAAAGATATAACCGGTGCACGATTTGCAGTCACGGATGTCTCTTGCCCTGTCTGCATAACAATAGCCTGTGATTATACTTTCACCAGTCTTAGTTGAATTTAAAGCAGTATATGTACAAAAAAAAACTGTTAAAACGCTTGTAGTGGCTAATAAAGAAATTTATTATTATTGTTTATTATTATAGACATATTATTAAAATTACGCTCATTATTATCTCTAGTGATGCACGAACGAAAGGGAGGAGGAGAACGCCTCCAAACCGTCATTCGTTCATCTTCATCGGTTGAACTATTATAAGGTTCACGTTCCCTGCTGATATCTAGGCCTGAATTTCTTTGTAAAGATCGTGGCCTTACTTTACTCTTACCACGCTTATCATTAATATCCATGAACTTGTGTTGATCATCATCAGTTAAATCAATATTAAGGAAACTTATTAATGACGCCGAGCTTTGATGTCGGACTCCCCGTTATTATGAGGTTACCGCGACACCTCCCTTCTCGGTTAGTTTGTAATGTTTAGTGCCCTGTAAATATCTCAGTATCCCTTTCACAGCAGCCCAGTGTTCTAGTTTTGATTCCTTAATCTACTAAGTAAGGAAAATTGAAATGTCAGGCCTTGTCCCTTGAGCCACATATAGTAAACAGCCTATAGCATTCTGAAAGGGGCAGTCATATGGATCTTTATTGTTCTCATTAAATTTCAATCCACTTCATGGGTGTTTTTACTGGTTTCTAATCTGTCATATTAAATATTGATAGTATTTCATTTATATACTTCTCCTGTATCTTTGTCTCTATTTATATTGATTTTCTTGATCAAGATCTTTCATATTAAATTTTTCACATACTTCAGTAACTGCTGGCTGAGAGCTGAATATCATTATGTCATCGACCCATACTGCAATATAAAATAATCAGCTGGTGTCCCCGATCAATAAAATTAATAAGTACATACTCAAAGTGTAGGTACAACTGAAAATTTCTATTAAAAAAAAATATTAATAAAAGATATTATCAATATTTAATAAAAGAAAGAAATAATAATTATAAGAACTTATAATTTTTGGATGTTTTTATAATTAACTTCCCAACAATATTCATCTAAGAAAGCAGCTTGTCGTGGAATATTATTTTGATGCCTAGCCCAACCAAAATATTTGGTATTTTCCATCGTCATCACATGTGCACAGGTCTACACTGTACCCTTACGCAGCTACAATAATACGCAGATATTCTATCTTGCCAATGAACCTCTACACAATTCAATGAAATATATTTTTAATCCATTTTGTTGGTTTGATGTCACTTCTACAACAAATGTCCCATTGGTTCGGATATGTTCCCCATCATATGATCGGGCTTGTTTTATTTGGTATGTACCTAAAGCAAATAATATTAAATCATCCATAGTCATTACAGGGAACATATCCAGTTGAGGCAAATCTTTATCAATACTTACGAAATTTGCACGAAGACATAACTTTATTAAAAATATAATAGGTACAGTGCATAATAGGCGGCCTTATCATCAACAGACAATCTCTTCCAGACAACCCTGGGTTGTGTTAAAGGATAATTTAAAGTGACATAATTTAAAAGATACATTTGAGAACTTAAAAACTAAAGAACTAAATACATATAAATAATATATGAATACATAGGTACATAAACAATTTAAGAACTATTAAGAACTAAACTAAAGCAATAATTGCAAAGTAGGTCATCATTTGCCGCCTAAAACATTGTTAATATAATAAAAACTATGTAATAAATAAATGGATACTTAAATCAATATCAAAATTACGGAATAATAAACTAATCTCATGATAAGTCCAACTTTCAATTATAGAAACTAATTCGGGAGACATATCAACAATCAAAAATGATTGGAAATTATATCGCAAAACAATATTGCAGTTGAAGCAAGACGCCATGATTCATCAGTCTGAAACAAATAAAAAAATATACTACTTTTAAACCGTCTTTCATGAAATAAAACAAACAGGAAATGAGTTGTCTCAATGTAGTAAAATCATTTTCAAACGTCTTATCTGGCCCTTGCTTTCTTTCGTTAAATTTATACCTCTCAAAAAATTCATTAAGCTTAGGATTACAATACTTCTCAATAGCAGCGATCACTTTCATATAGCTTTTTGAGTCTTCGTTAGACATTTTGAACGTCATCAACACTTAAGTGAACTCAGGGCTCATCATATTTCTCAGAAGTAATAGTTTCACATTATCTGTTGACTGTTCCCGGCCTATACTTAACGAGTAATAATTAAATAGACATTTCCAAAATCGCCACTCCGACGCTGCGGTAGGTGATCGAAGATCAATATTTGGTAGTAGTTTCACCGTGGTAGCCATGCTTCAACAACGCGTGCAATCGAAAACTTCTAAGACTTAATCATGAAATATTCTGCAAACTTGCTTGCTGCTTCACATTGTCGGCTGCGCCATGTTTTATATATTGACTATATTAAAGAAAAACACTTGATTTAAAAAGCTAAACAAAAATATTGTCTTAAGTTTTCACGATTCATAATTTAAATAAAACTACTTTTTAACCGGATTAACCGCGTATAATTTATGTTTTACATTTTAACTCGACGTTTCGGTGTCTTTGCAGAACCCATGGTCAGTCGCTCGTGACACATTAATTTCAGAACAGCTATCCTTAATATAAACAACAACCAACCTCGTCATTCTGGTTGTGAGGATTTAATGAAGTATAATAAAAGTAACTTTCAATTGTGGGTAATACAGGATTTCGCAGTAGCCAACATTCAGCAAAAAAATATAATGTCAAATTGCAATTTTAATCTGTATAATAAGATTTCAAAGTTGGAAAAGTTAGCCCCTATACTAGGAATATTCTGTGAAATTATTTTAATGGATTTATTTTTGTCAAAGTTGCTTAACAGAAACTCGGCGTTTTCAGGGGATGAGAGAGTACTTTCACAAATTTTAAAATTATCTATTTGGTGTTCATGTATTTGTATTAGTCATTTAAAATCATTATGGAAAGGTGTGCGCAGTAAAAATCCGATAGTTAGGGCGTTTGTCCACCGCCGCCGTCACCGGACCGTCACCGAGAACGAGATTATTTCGGGCCGAGTTTAATATGACGTAACGGCGATCGTTTGTCCATCGCGACCGATTTCGCTGGTTTAGTTTGTTCCAGCTGTCATGCGTGGTAGTCGCGTTTTCGAAGAAATAAAGTGATGGCTAGGTTAAACCGGCGACAACTTCTTCTACTGTTTTTGTACCTTCGAAGGCGCAGGCGATGCAAAGAATTTTGGGTTCATCCGCTAATACGTGAAAGATACATCACAGGGGCGTCTTATATACACCACGCCAAGTTGCGGCAGCATGACAAGATTTTTTTTAACTACTATAGGATGTCCACGACTACGTTCGATTATATCCTATATCATATTAAGGATAGCATCACACTCCAAAACACGAACTACAGGATATGCATACCACCAACTGAAATGTTAGCTGTAACGTTGAGGTACGTAGTAAAATACTACTCCATCACCGCAACTAGAAGACGCACGTAGTGTTGGGAAGGTCTGTACAGTTGGTAATGTCAGTCTGCGTCACTAAATGCGTCTTCTACTTGCGGCGATGTGTAGGAAGTAATACTTTTTATATTTTAATACTTATATTTATTTGAATAATAGTATGAACTTATGAATGACAGGTAGTCACCTTATATGATAGTATGAGTACCAGGGTCAAATTTTATAAAGCAACAAGTTACAATTCTACAGACAAATTGACATTAATGACGCAGTCTCGAACAATGCGGATTCCGTCAATGTTGCCAGTAATTTACCTGTAGCCCCGAAAATCCCGAAAATCCTCGACCTCGACCGCCGACAAAGAACGAAATGACACCTCCTCGTTCACTCGGAACTCTCACTCGAGACCACAGATCACACGCTCCCGTTTAGCCATTCCGATCCTCCGGTCAGCATACTAATTTATCTTCCCGAATGTCCATTATTAAGATATTAACTAATCTGATTATTTTTGAATAAGAAATAAATCCTGAATTATTATTTTAATTGTAATATCGATAAAAGTAGCATTTGAAATGAGAAATTCTAACGATGGCGTTACACTACTTTTCCCATAGAAATCAATCGATTTCATGTTATTTCGATAGGTGTCGCTAGAGATACAAAATCTCGGCTTTGCAATATACGAGACAAAAGAAACGATGGAAATTGCGACGTTACATGAAGTAATTTGGTTTCTTGCAGAAACCAGCTAATTATGCAGCATCAGGTCAATATATACCACATTCTAGCTAAACTATTAAAACTATTGCTTACCAATGTTCTTTTTCTCCTGTTTTGCCATGTAGTGTCCCGTAAATGTTTCCAGTCCTTATTGTATAGTCTTAGACTTTTAGCCTTTTCGGTTACCTCCTTCCATGCAAGGGAAAAACCTCTTGTTCGTGGGAAAAAGTGTCCGAAAACCTGCCAAATAATTTTTCTTTTGCATCTTTGATTAAAGATAAGAATTCTAGTTTTCTTTTCCATTTACACAGTCCGTCTTCAGGAATAGAATTCAAAACCTATCCAACAGCAGCGAGGCGCCAAGCAAGGTGATGTTTTTTTACCTAAGCTGTTCACCGCCGCGCTTGAAGATATCTTCAAGCTTTTGCACTGGAAAGGACTCGGCATCAACATCAATGGCGAGTATATCACTCACCTTCGATTCGCGGACGACATCTTAGTCATGGCTGAGACCCTGCAAGACTTGAGTAAAATGCTCAATAACCTCAAAGGAGCTTTAAGTCCAGTTAGGTAGATCCAACTTTCAGAAAGAGGTTAATCGTCGAATCCAACTTGGCTGGGCACCGTTCGGGAAACTCCGTAAAATCTTCACGTCACAATCGGCGCATTGTCTGAAGATAAAGGTTTTTGACTAATGTGCGTCATCGCTAGCAACACACATTTTTACTGAGACACGGGCGCTAACTGTAAGCCTAATGAACAAGCTCAAAGTCGCTCAGCGAGCATTAGAAAGGCTATGCTCGGAGTTTCCTTGCGGGATCGAATCAGAAATAAGGAGATTCGCAAGCATTTGGGGCTTTTGGGCTCTATCGACAGAAAGCAACGGGCGGTCTGCATAAGAAGGCCCAAAGTCAGCTTCATTTAATATATATTGGTTAAAAGGACAGATTACTGAGTAACGGAATCTCGACTGAATATTTCGAGGCGTAAAAGCAAGAGGAAACGCTGTAGCAACAATCGAAGGAATATGGTATATTGTCATATTTTGTCCGGGGTTATTCCTCATCCAGTCATACAACCATTGAAACAAATACGTTGGGATTTACCTCCTTTTTCCTTTTGAATATTATTAAAGATACATGACAGGGTCGAACATATTTGCCGCGGCGGGAATACTACGCCTATTTAGGATTTCTTCATAATTCGCTCCTTTAATAATAAATTGAATTATTTAATAAACTAATTATCAAATTTTTCTTGATTGTTGGGAAATCGCGTTTAAAGTTTTGAGGATTCATCTTTCTTCATATTTGGAAGATTATTATTGAATGTGACCGATAAGTAGAAATGTAATGAATTTTCTCGTATTGTTATTGAAATTTTCTTTTAATTCGCATACTTAAATAATTCCCAAAGTGCACAGCTGTTATAATATCTATGCTTAAAAAATATATTAGCGACTTTTTTCGTTTTATGATAAATATAGAAGAAAATATTTTAATTTAGAAGTGAACTAAGTCAATTACTGCAGTAACGTTTTTAAAATATGAAACATACTTACATAGCTTTTCGATATGATTCGGTTTAGTAATAAAAAATAGTATTTTTTTAGTATTAGTAATGCTGTAAATTTTTGAAAAAAAAATAATATTTTTGAAACCACAAACCATCTTGTAGAACTACGTCGTAGTATTATCAATGAAATGCCGCGTCATAGTAGCTTTGTTCATCAACAGCGACTATTTTTAAAGAAGTTTGTGGTTCCATAATTTTACTTCTTTGTACTGGGCGAAGCTAAAATAAATATGCAGGTACGTTTATATCGTATCAAAAAAAACGAAAATGGCTGTTGACTAAAAATCAACCTTGTATAATTTGAAAATTTTCATAGAAACTTTATATAACAACATCAAAAGCAACTGAGTATTTTTATAAATGACAGTCTTTCTCTCATATTATAATACTAATGAGATAACAAATTATTATTAAATAGAACACAATAAGTAAAAATCTACATTACCTTTCGTATTATAAAATCGAATTAGAAAAATGAGCGTAGTATGAAGGGATCAACCTGCAGGAACGATGGGTTATTGTGTGTTCTTCTTGTTTTATAATTAAACAACGTTCCTGCTTTATAAATTACTGATTTCATCTTATAATGTAATCACATATAATGGAAACTGACATTTACCAAAAACGGTCCAGAGAACAATCATCTCTCCTCTGTTAGAGAGTTGCTTACATCAAATATTTACACAGAGTATGTAATATAAGTGGTGACGTTTTCGCCACAAATCCTTTAGATAATAATGACTTCAAATCTTTCTTTTTATTAATACTTAATTTTTGTTTTGAGATATAAGCTTTTTATAAAACATTTTTAGTTCCAGGTTTCATCTTTCTTCTTTTATTTCTAACGTTTACCTCTTTAAATTCTTCTTCTTCGTAAGAAGTTTTATATTTAAATGTAAACGGAGCTTCTTTGTTAATCATGAATTGTTTCATATCATTCCAATTCACATTTTGACTATGCGTATTGAAATTATAACTCCACTCCTCTTGAAGGTCTTTGAGATTTACAAAAGAGTCATAGGTCATTTCATGGGCAGTTATAGGTGGCCTAGTCTTCATAGATAACTAGAGGTTGTTAATTTCGTCCCCTAAGCTCTCCTTCCAGTTGTTGCAACCCCAGTGCCTCCTGTGCTGCTGCTGACATGCCCAGGTATTTTGCGTCTGCGGTGGACAAGGCCACCATTTGTTGTTTACGTGAGCCCCACGAGATAGCGCCTCCCTGCAAAATAAAGATATAACCGGTGCACGATTTGCAGTCACGGATGTCTCTTGCCCTGTCTGCATAACAATAGCCTGTGATTATACTTTCACCAGTCTTAGTTGAATTTAAAGCAGTATATGTACAAAAAAAAACTGTTAAAACGCTTGTAGTGGCTAATAAAGAAATTTATTATTATTGTTTATTATTATAGACATATTATTAAAATTACGCTCATTATTATCTCTAGTGATGCACGAACGAAAGGGAGGAGGAGAACGCCTCCAAACCGTCATTCGTTCATCTTCATCGGTTGAACTATTATAAGGTTCACGTTCCCTGCTGATATCTAGGCCTGAATTTCTTTGTAAAGATCGTGGCCTTACTTTACTCTTACCACGCTTATCATTAATATCCATGAACTTGTGTTGATCATCATCAGTTAAATCAATATTAAGGAAACTTATTAATGACGCCGAGCTTTGATGTCGGACTCCCCGTTATTATGAGGTTACCGCGACACCTCCCTTCTCGGTTAGTTTGTAATGTTTAGTGCCCTGTAAATATCTCAGTATCCCTTTCACAGCAGCCCAGTGTTCTAGTTTTGATTCCTTAATCTACTAAGTAAGGAAAATTGAAATGTCAGGCCTTGTCCCTTGAGCCACATATAGTAAACAGCCTATAGCATTCTGAAAGGGGCAGTCATATGGATCTTTATTGTTCTCATTAAATTTCAATCCACTTCATGGGTGTTTTTACTGGTTTCTAATCTGTCATATTAAATATTGATAGTATTTCATTTATATACTTCTCCTGTATCTTTGTCTCTATTTATATTGATTTTCTTGATCAAGATCTTTCATATTAAATTTTTCACATACTTCAGTAACTGCTGGCTGAGAGCTGAATATCATTATGTCATCGACCCATACTGCAATATAAAATAATCAGCTGGTGTCCCCGATCAATAAAATTAATAAGTACATACTCAAAGTGTAGGTACAACTGAAAATTTCTATTAAAAAAAAATATTAATAAAAGATATTATCAATATTTAATAAAAGAAAGAAATAATAATTATAAGAACTTATAATTTTTGGATGTTTTTATAATTAACTTCCCAACAATATTCATCTAAGAAAGCAGCTTGTCGTGGAATATTATTTTGATGCCTAGCCCAACCAAAATATTTGGTATTTTCCATCGTCATCACATGTGCACAGGTCTACACTGTACCCTTACGCAGCTACAATAATACGCAGATATTCTATCTTGCCAATGAACCTCTACACAATTCAATGAAATATATTTTTAATCCATTTTGTTGGTTTGATGTCACTTCTACAACAAATGTCCCATTGGTTCGGATATGTTCCCCATCATATGATCGGGCTTGTTTTATTTGGTATGTACCTAAAGCAAATAATATTAAATCATCCATAGTCATTACAGGGAACATATCCAGTTGAGGCAAATCTTTATCAATACTTACGAAATTTGCACGAAGACATAACTTTATTAAAAATATAATAGGTACAGTGCATAATAGGCGGCCTTATCATCAACAGACAATCTCTTCCAGACAACCCTGGGTTGTGTTAAAGGATAATTTAAAGTGACATAATTTAAAAGATACATTTGAGAACTTAAAAACTAAAGAACTAAATACATATAAATAATATATGAATACATAGGTACATAAACAATTTAAGAACTATTAAGAACTAAACTAAAGCAATAATTGCAAAGTAGGTCATCATTTGCCGCCTAAAACATTGTTAATATAATAAAAACTATGTAATAAATAAATGGATACTTAAATCAATATCAAAATTACGGAATAATAAACTAATCTCATGATAAGTCCAACTTTCAATTATAGAAACTAATTCGGGAGACATATCAACAATCAAAAATGATTGGAAATTATATCGCAAAACAATATTGCAGTTGAAGCAAGACGCCATGATTCATCAGTCTGAAACAAATAAAAAAATATACTACTTTTAAACCGTCTTTCATGAAATAAAACAAACAGGAAATGAGTTGTCTCAATGTAGTAAAATCATTTTCAAACGTCTTATCTGGCCCTTGCTTTCTTTCGTTAAATTTATACCTCTCAAAAAATTCATTAAGCTTAGGATTACAATACTTCTCAATAGCAGCGATCACTTTCATATAGCTTTTTGAGTCTTCGTTAGACATTTTGAACGTCATCAACACTTAAGTGAACTCAGGGCTCATCATATTTCTCAGAAGTAATAGTTTCACATTATCTGTTGACTGTTCCCGGCCTATACTTAACGAGTAATAATTAAATAGACATTTCCAAAATCGCCACTCCGACGCTGCGGTAGGTGATCGAAGATCAATATTTGGTAGTAGTTTCACCGTGGTAGCCATGCTTCAACAACGCGTGCAATCGAAAACTTCTAAGACTTAATCATGAAATATTCTGCAAACTTGCTTGCTGCTTCACATTGTCGGCTGCGCCATGTTTTATATATTGACTATATTAAAGAAAAACACTTGATTTAAAAAGCTAAACAAAAATATTGTCTTAAGTTTTCACGATTCATAATTTAAATAAAACTACTTTTTAACCGGATTAACCGCGTATAATTTATGTTTTACATTTTAACTCGACGTTTCGGTGTCTTTGCAGAACCCATGGTCAGTCGCTCGTGACACATTAATTTCAGAACAGCTATCCTTAATATAAACAACAACCAACCTCGTCATTCTGGTTGTGAGGATTTAATGAAGTATAATAAAAGTAACTTTCAATTGTGGGTAATACAGGATTTCGCAGTAGCCAACATTCAGCAAAAAAATATAATGTCAAATTGCAATTTTAATCTGTATAATAAGATTTCAAAGTTGGAAAAGTTAGCCCCTATACTAGGAATATTCTGTGAAATTATTTTAATGGATTTATTTTTGTCAAAGTTGCTTAACAGAAACTCGGCGTTTTCAGGGGATGAGAGAGTACTTTCACAAATTTTAAAATTATCTATTTGGTGTTCATGTATTTGTATTAGTCATTTAAAATCATTATGGAAAGGTGTGCGCAGTAAAAATCCGATAGTTAGGGCGTTTGTCCACCGCCGCCGTCACCGGACCGTCACCGAGAACGAGATTATTTCGGGCCGAGTTTAATATGACGTAACGGCGATCGTTTGTCCATCGCGACCGATTTCGCTGGTTTAGTTTGTTCCAGCTGTCATGCGTGGTAGTCGCGTTTTCGAAGAAATAAAGTGATGGCTAGGTTAAACCGGCGACAACTTCTTCTACTGTTTTTGTACCTTCGAAGGCGCAGGCGATGCAAAGAATTTTGGGTTCATCCGCTAATACGTGAAAGATACATCACAGGGGCGTCTTATATACACCACGCCAAGTTGCGGCAGCATGACAAGATTTTTTTTAACTACTATAGGATGTCCACGACTACGTTCGATTATATCCTATATCATATTAAGGATAGCATCACACTCCAAAACACGAACTACAGGATATGCATACCACCAACTGAAATGTTAGCTGTAACGTTGAGGTACGTAGTAAAATACTACTCCATCACCGCAACTAGAAGACGCACGTAGTGTTGGGAAGGTCTGTACAGTTGGTAATGTCAGTCTGCGTCACTAAATGCGTCTTCTACTTGCGGCGATGTGTAGGAAGTAATACTTTTTATATTTTAATACTTATATTTATTTGAATAATAGTATGAACTTATGAATGACAGGTAGTCACCTTATATGATAGTATGAGTACCAGGGTCAAATTTTATAAAGCAACAAGTTACAATTCTACAGACAAATTGACATTAATGACGCAGTCTCGAACAATGCGGATTCCGTCAATGTTGCCAGTAATTTACCTGTAGCCTGTAACTTGTAGCTTTATTAAATAGGGCCCAGGGGGCCTAGACAAATTCCCTTTTCCGCAGGCGTTAAGGAATGAGGAAACACAAAAATATATGAAAGTGACGTATGGTGAAGCTAAGCCAAGTGACAGCTGCTATATTGGGCGACAAAAGCCACTAGTCATTTTGTGCGGAATACCTACAACTTTATCGTTAGCGTTTCGTTAGCGTGACGGCAAAACACAATTCCATACATATGGCAGACAATTGCCACTTTTGACAACGGTTAACGCTTTTTTATCTTTTCTGTTAAACGCTATAATAGCGTGACCTCAGACCCTGCTGCTTGAGCTGAGATTCTTTAGTCATTGGCTAAAACAGGTTTCTTAGTTATTTTTAAGACTAAAAATAAGTTATTAAAATGCATACGTTGAGATTTATATGGGCTGCTAATAATGAAGAAGCGTTGCAAAGACGTAGAGCCAGGATCAATCGTCGAAATATGGAACAAATCGCGTAAATGCCGCAGTTGGAATTTATTCACCGATTTAAGCTTGACTATCAAAGTTTTAGGCGTCTTTGTGATGAACTTCGCCGACAAACTTCATTAAAAGGCACCAATGAAATAAGTTTGGGAATAAAGGTAATATTACTGCTATTGCTTTGATTCTTTGGCTGTCTTACTGTAAAATTTTAACCTCTACCTAAACACAATAAAAAAATACCTAGGTACCTGTTTCAGGTTCTGTGCACTCTCAGCTTTTTAGCTACTGGTTCGTATCAACGCATTGTTGGGCTCAGTCAACAATTAGTTCAAAGGACTACAAGTAGGTGCATACATCAAATGGTAGAGGCACTTAATCGCCCGAATATTGTCAAAAAATGGATTAGGTTCCCATCATCCCCACAGGACAGGAACGAGCAAGAATCCGACTTGAGTAGGTTTACTTATGCATTGTCAAGAATAATTTGCAGTTTAAGTCATGACTGCAATATTACTTAGGATACTAACTAAAATATAAATCTTAATAATTGCAGATTTCACAGAAGATTTAGACTCCCTGGCACAATTGGATTACAAACTTGCGCGCGATACAACTGTTGAAACTTGCTTGACACATAATTTGACAACTGCCTCACAGTCAATCACCCTTCAACCGCAGAGTTTTCCGCAAGATGTGCGGAAAGCGCGTTTTCCGTATCGTATGGCACTTGTCTGCCATTTCTGCTAACACTAAAGCGTGACGTGAGCGTGACGTTAAACGGAAAACGACACGCTTGGATTTTGTCTAGGCCTCCAGGTAGTTAGATTAAATTTACACACCTAAATTTTAGAAAAATCTTGGGAAAATAATTCGCTAATAGATTGTATTTGTTGCTGAGGTGTGAACTGCTGGGTTTCATTCTGGGGTGAAATCAGTTGGTTTCCTTGGTGAGGTGCATACTGCTGGGTTTCATGCTGGGGTGAAGTCAGTTGGTGGAAGTTACCATGATCGCTAGGTGTAGCGAAACGACTGCGGTTTTTAAATCTGCGAAGCAATTGCATAACTTCGATTCTAAAGTCAAATCTATCCTCGTCGTTCAATTGTTTGACGGATGGAAGGAGAGATATCATAAATGCACGGTCATCGTCAATTAATTCAGATTCCGATCCAGCGGAATTTGCCTGTATAGCTTTTAATATTTCTACATCGACCGCATTTAGCCTTTTCGTTCCCCTTCGATTCGTGGTAGATGTGAATGTGGATGGGGAAGGTCGGTCGAGGTTACTATGTGATGTTTGTTGGCTTTTGGGACGACTTTCAGAATCATTTTGAGTTGGTATGCTTGAATCAGTTTCGTCGGGTGTTACAGTCTTGAGTAGAAATTGTAGGTTATCACTGTAAATGTACTTTTTTTTGCGGCTTGTCCTGAATTAGTCTTAAGGGACTTTATAAATGTATCTCGAATATTACTCCACTTGTTCATGACAGCACTTGCTGAAACAATAAAATTTAACAATTAACTTTTATTACAGATACCTCGCAAGTGGAAATACCTTCACCGATATGTCATATACCTTCCAACTGGGTATCAAGACTATAAGCAGAATAGTGACACAAATGTGTCACCAAATATGGACTATTTTAAGTGGTGAACACTTGGCTGCGCCTACTACTGAGCAATGGTTATTAGCGGAAGGATTTAAAAGAAGAGCTAATTTCCCAAACTGCATCGGTTGTGTCGATGAAAAACACATACGGATTGAAAAATTTCCGAAATCTGGCACTATGAACTTTAATTATAAGGGATATTTCTCAATTGTACTTCTGGCAGTAGTTCATTCAGATTACAGATTCGTATATGTTGATATCGGTTCATACGGTAAAGACTGCGACTCCGCAATTTTTCAACGTACAAACTTCTATCAACTACTCACTGAAGGCAGGCTGAGTATACCTCCACCTGTTCCACTGCACTCATCTCAAAATAACAGAATGCCACATGTTATACTAGGCGATGAAGCTTTCCAGCTCACTGAACATTTATTACGTCCTTTTGGCGGTAACCATTTAGATGTGAAAAAACGTATTTATAACTATAGACATTGTCGTGCACGAAGATACGTTGAATGTGCATTTGGCATTATGGCCAATAAATGGCGAATATTTCATCGCCCTCTAAATGTAAACAAAAAACTTAGCAAAAGTATAGTTAAGGCATGCGTCGTTTTGCATAATATTGTACGTGAAAAAGATGGCTACAGAGGTGAGGATATGTTCATGTCTTTTATGCACGATGGGCTGTCTGATCTACCAAGGGAAGGAAGTGTACTGCATGGTGGGCGCACTGCTAATGACATAAGAAATAATTTTGCTGAATACTTTGTGAGCCCAGAAGGCTCCTTACCTTGGCAGATGAATAAAATCTAAACTTGTAATTACTTAATTAAAAACATAAATAACAAACTACCATGTACTTAATAATTTCGTCTTTGTTCTTCTGGTCCATATCCTCAAAGTTCTGCTCTAAAAAGGCACAAACATCGCGCCATGCATTTCTACGCAAAACTTTATCTTTGGACACTTCCTTGGTTTTATCCCACAAACATTCTTTACTTTCTATAATTTCTATTAATGAATAAATATCGTATTTAAATTTTTTCGCCATTTTTATTACAATGTTAATACTAATTAATGATAATTGATTACAAACAAAATAATAACTGAGCTCGTGTAAGATGCGACGGCGACGGCAGTGGTGGACAAGTTCATACGTGTTTTGTATGGCATATCGGCCCGTCAAAATCTCGGGCGACGATCTAGCGGTCACGCCGATCTACTCGCAAACCCGGCGGCCGGGATGACGGCGCTCGGGTGACGGATGTGCGGTGGACACGCGGCTAAGTAATGTAATGTAAATGTATGTACCGCTACTTCGGCGCCGTCATCTCGTTCTCGGTGACGTGACGGTGACGGCGGCGGTGGAGAAACGCCCTTACATCTTTGTATTTCATAAGAAAAGATAACTAGAAAATCACCTTGAAATGGTTAATAAATCTACAGAATTGATTTATGTATGAATATGTAGTAGCAAAAACAAACCAGCTGGTAGCTAAAACCCTCACCTTTTCTATATAAATAAGTGAAGATATGGAGTAGTGGTGGTCATTTGAATAGGTCACAGTCGAAAATGAGTACTTAATCAAATTATGTATTATCAGTTTAAATAATGTGAGATATTTCAAATTTAACCAACAACAAAAAATACTAAGGGAAGTATTCTGTGTATGAGATTTTAAGTTAAATGTTTTGAGCATATAAAAGGATTGCAGTTCAATAATTACTTAATGATTTTTATATATAGTTATATGGCATATGCAAGTTAATACAGTATTAATTTTGTATCTGTACATGTATAAGATATATTTCGGAACATAGTTAGGATATTAATATGGTAGAAATATCTTTGGATACCTTTAATGGGTAAATTATAAAAATATGATACAGACTTTTGTTGGATATTATCTTGGGTTAATAATTTTGGAAGGGAAAGAAAGTTATTAATTTTATATATTATGAGTTTGAGTGTAGGATGCAATATTGCTGTATGATGATGTGTGGAGTAGTACAGTAGGTATGTTATTACGAATAGAATAACAATAGTAATGTTTGTGTAAGTTAGTTGTGTATGATGGTACAGAATAAGATTGAATTTCAAATAAGTTATGTTATATGTTTTGAGACGGCAACAATTTTATGCGTGAGCCGCAGAGCGTAGGCCTATTTCACCGGTAGCTCGGGACTACGGAAGAAGCTGATTGGCGGGCGATAGATGCGAGCCCTAATTGATATAGTTGTCTTGCTCACTATAAGATGACGTCTCTGTCTTTAAGACCTTGCAATGACACTTCAACTTCAACAACTCAGTCACAAATTTTTGAGTTACTATGTTTTTAAAAAATATTTTTAAAGTAATACGGAGACACTTTTAGACACGTCCACGTAGATCCAATCAAGAATAGAATATAGATAGAATCAAGATCCGCTCCATAAATCTGGTTGAGTCAAAGGTAGAGCTTAAATTCTTCAAGCCAAATCGTTCACGATTTTTTCCAGAAGAGCTTTGTGTACTACAACAATAGACCTGACTTAATGTTTGAGTGCTATAAATAATGAGTAGGTGTGTGTATATCTTTCTTGTTTGGATGTGAGTTCATGTGTCAACTAGGCCATCCCCCTTCTTGTTGTTCGGCGGGTACCACAGATGGGACAGGAATGGAATGTTTTCTTAGTTTGGTGCGATCTAACTGTAGTAGGTCTATGTGTTACTTGAAAGAATTGATATTTAGTCCGGAATTAAAGATATTTAATAGTTCATCTAATTTATGAAAGTCTGGCTGATGGTAGTTGTGATTAAACACCCGGAATAAGCACCGAGTCACTTGTCCGACCTTAGCCAATTGAGAGTCTAAGTGAAATACTTTTTTATTGTCATATTTGTCCATAACAGAGGATCTTCCTTACCATAATATTTTTTGCTTATGCTTCAAGGTAAGATCTTTCCAAGAAAGTGAGAAAGAGTCTAAGATCATAGCCAGAGAAAGCTTGTGGAGATTCACGTCCTTTGAAGCAACCGTAGCCCAATTTAGAAATCCAGTTAGGAATGCTCCAAGATTAACTTTGCTGCCTGATGGAGCAGCTGGATGTTTATTATATTTGGAAGTCAGACGTAATATAGAGTCTATACAGACTATCATGAACAAATGAGGCAGCTCTTTATTAGTTCGATCATACGAAGAACGTATGACACTGCTAGTATTGCTGACACTCCTGCGTCTATGCCAAGTGTCTCTAGATCAAGTATTGCTAGATCATCTCCAGGATCAGTTATTATTTGCCTAGGAATACCTCGGTACATATTTAGTAAAGAAGCCTTAATGGCTCTTTTGAATTCGTCTTCTATCGACCGGAATGCAGGGAACATGTCTGAATTCTTGTATAAATTTCTTAAATCCGCTTTAGATGTTAATTCTTCATCATTTCTGTATTGGAATACTAGATATATCTCGGAACTTTGCGAAGACGTTAAATCGGTTGTTACACAAAACACCTTTTTGAATTGATATCCAACCTCATTCAATATGATGCTATCTCTATTTAGAATTATATCTAAGAATGTTTTATATATCAATGTTCCGTTAGGCTCTAAGATTCGGAAGATATGTTCTGATATGCAAGCTTCTATTGAGTTTGATGTATCATCGGAATTGCATTCCATGTCTAATATCATTATGTCTATCTTCATATCAAACTTGTGTTTCAAGTTTCTGAAATATTTCCAAGTGCCCCCGTCGGTTAAATCATTTGGATTTTCCCAGGATGTGGTTAAATTCACACATCTACTTGCAGAAAGCCCTAAAGCTGATATGGCCGAGGGAGGAGAGGTATAGAACCCCTCAAGTCTACATTCTCTGGAATCAATAAACTATTAAAGATAAATCTTGCTCTTGGATTTTTTCTCAATATATAGGATCCAATTCCTCCTGAGGCCACATAAAGCATCTTTATATCGTAATTTCATTCCAGAAAGTATGCTTTGTATATTGTAATGACTCCCTGTGGCAAATTGGAAACATCTTAATCCGGATATTAAAGGATTCTGTATCCTCGGAGCTAGCTCGTCTCCCCAGATCAGCCGAGTTTTATCTTGAATGCCAGATGCCTTGATGATTGACTTGCTGGCGTGTCGAACCTCTTCATCTACTCTTTATAAAGATTTAAAATTCATCTTGACCTTGGAGTAGTCTCTATTCGGATCCTTCAGATTGATTATAGCGTCCTTATAATAATAATAATAATAATAATAAAATTTCTTTATTCATGCCACAATCTTGAATGTTTTTTACAGAGTAATCTTATAGTCTAAGTACAAAATAATTACTATTTAAACATCATACAATAAGGCTAATATAATGTATATTTAAAGTGTTACTAGAGCCCTAACTAGATTATTAAATAATCTGTAATAAGGGCACTAGTTCCCTCTCCCTAGGAAGACATTTCATATGCTATCATATACATAGGTTTGTAGGTATAAATATGTAAGTATAAGTAAGGTGGCACAAAATTATATTAAAAGTAAATTATATTAAATTAACAAAGGTTAAGACTGCAATTAAGCTTATGTATGCAAATATGTTTAGTATATTAGATTATATTGAGTAGAAATATTATGCATTAAATTTGGTAGTATTAATAGGTACATGAAGGTTATTTAAGTGAGGGGTGTAATTAGTTTTTCGGTATCATCATAAGATTTCCCGATGAGCCAGGATGTTATAATATGTTTACATCGTGTGAGTGTTAAAGTGTGCTGTGAGGTAGCTTTGTTTAAGGTGTTATAAATGTACGGTCCTAAAAAGTAGTAATAATGTTTGGTAAAATCAAATTTGGGAAACGGTATAGTGCAAACATTGTGAATTCGTCGTGTTGTGCTCTCTATATAAGGAGTGAGTGCGTGGGTTAATAAGACTGTTTTTAAAATAAATAGTTGTCGAACTGTAAGCACCCTCATTTCCGTGAATAGTTGTGAAGTAGGAAAAGTACGTGGTTTAAAGGTGCTTACTTTAAGCAAAGCCCTTTGGGATCTTTCCAGTGGCAGTAGATTAGATTTATTTATACCACCCCAAGAAGTAATGCAGTATGATAGGATTGATTGGCATAGAGCAAAGTATGTAGTTTTAATGACTTTCGAGGATGTAAGATGGCGAAGAGTTTTAAATAGGAAAATAAGTTTGCGAACTCGGGACGATAAGGTATCTACATGTTGTTTAAAGTTAAGGTTACGGTCAATGATTACTCCTAAGTATTTAATGGAATTTGTAGATGATAAAGGTGAGCAGGAGTTGTGACAGGTAGATGGATATTTGCAAGAGTGGGCGATTAAGGCAAGGGGACGTGTGGGTTGGGTGGTGTTTCGGATGGAGTAGGAAATATATTTTGTTTTAGAAACGTTGAGGGTAAGGGTGTTGTTATTTAGCCATGTGATGATCTGGTTTAGTCCCTTTTGGGCAAAGAGTTCGACATCTTCCCACGTGTCTGCCGCAAAGGTTAAGACGGTATCATCAGCAAAAGATATGATATTTCCATTTTGAAGGTTTGTTTCTGCTAAGTCATTAATGAATACTAAAAACAGTGTAGGCCCGAGAATACTTCCTTGTGGAATTCCATAAGACACTGGAAATTGATCACTGAGTTTATTTTCAATTTTTACTTGTTGTGTTCTGCCATATAGGTAACTAGAAAACAGCTTGAGCTGGGCATCCCGGATTCCTAGTCTCTCTAACTTCAGTAGGAGTGTGGGAATAGGAACAGTGTCGAAAGCTTTTTGCAGATCTAAAAATATTGATATTACTTTTTTGGAGCTGTTGAGTTTATCTACTATTTCACCAGTTAGTTTTAGAACTGCATCGGAGGTTGACTTCTTACGTCTAAAACCAAATTGAGTTTCTGAGATTAAGTTGTTGGTCTCTAGATAATGGATGAGTCTAGTATTAATTAATCGCTCTAGAATTTTTGAGAGAGAAGTGAGTATAGCAATAGGTCGATAGTTAGTGATTTGGTTTCTATCACCAGACTTAAAAATCGGATGTACGATGGCTTTTTTGAAGGCCTCCGGGAAAAGGCCCATCTCAAAGCAATTATTAAATATATATGCTAGTGGCTCTGCTAGTATATCAGCGTGACATTGTAGTATGTAAGGAGATATGCCATCTGGTCCAGTAGCTGAATCTGATTTAATAGAGTTAATGATAGATTTAACTTCATCACGGTCAGTTGGGAGTAGTACAAGTGATTTAGGAAAAGTTTTAGGTGTGTTGTCGTTCTCTTTACTATTTGTTTTAATGATTTTACTAGCCATTGTTTCGCCTATAGTCGCAAAGTATTTGTTCACCAAATTTACTGATTTAATAGGGCAAGGGGATAGACTCAAAAGCTCTAATGGCGAGTCTTTATGTTTTTGAGTGTTCGTTACACTTTTTATGGTATTCCATATTTTTTTCGGGTTACTACCTGCTTTGATAAACTGTTCTTTATCATACTGCCGTTTAACTTTTTTTAGTATTTTGTTGCAAAAATTTCGATACCTAGAGTATTTCATTTTTAGTACTAAATTTTCTGGGTTTGACTTGAGCTTTTGATGCATTTCATCCCTGTTTCGCATGCATCGCAATAGTCCGGGTGTAATCCATGGTTTAAAAATACGTTTTCGACGCGTAATAGTAAAGGAAGTAGAGTGCTTTTTAATAGCAAATTTTATGAGAGAGATTAAGTGATCGATTGCATGATTTGGGTCTGTTATTTTGTATATGTTCGATAAATCTAGTGCTAGCATATGTTTGTGTAAGTCTTCGTAATTAATTTTTGTAACTGTATTATGCATGATACTACGTGTTGGAGTTTTGTTTAGAAAGAGGTATGTTGCAAAATGGTCAGTTACGGTAGAGTCGATAGCAAGAGTAATAGAGGGTAGCTTAGTTTTTAAAATGACATGATCGAGGCAGTTTGGACCACGGGTAGGCAGCTGATGTGCCGGTAGAAAACCTTGCGAAGCAAGCGTAGTTAAGTATTGCGATGCATGGGAATCGATGTCGGATGGAACTATGTTAATATTTATATCACCGACTATAACAACATTTTTCAAATAATTGAGTGCTTCTAAAGTATTACTTAAGGTGCTTAAAAAATTTTCTATGCATATAGTGGAGGGTGAGCGGTAAATGCCTAGTATCATTACATCAGTCCCTACTTTTATACTAAGACCAGACGCACCTCCGAAAGAAATTTCATTTACAGTGGAAGTTATGTCTGAGCTTATATATGCCACTACGCCATCACTTTGGTTTAAATGTTTTGTCGTGTGATAGGTGCTGTAGTGGGGTAAGGATGGTATATTAGTATTTGACGAACAGGGCAGCCAGGCTTCAGTTAATACAATTATGTCAGGTTTTGTGGAAAGTCTTTGCAACAAAACATGGAAATTATATATGTTTTTGTTTATTGATCTTATGTTTTGTGTGAGTATTTTAAGGGTTTTATTTGGGCTTTTGATATAATTTACGCAGTTTTCCGGCGAGCAGGTATATGAATCTGAGATATTTAAGTCATCTACGCTATCTAGGGTATCTATAAAAGAATCCACAGTAAATTATGATACAGCTTCCTTGTTTTATGTCTTTGGAAATAATTATAGGTGTATGAGTGTAGTGAATTTGAGATGCGAACTTGTCGACCGGTACGTTAATGAAATGTGAGTAGTTTTGAATGTGCAATTTAATGAAATGTAAATATGTATTTATAGTTTGGGTGATGTCAGAAACATAATATTTTACAACAATAAAAACGCGAACAGAGGTGAGTAAGTATGTTAGGTGTTTGATATTTGCAGTCTGATAAGAAAAAAATAACAAAAAATCGAAGAGATATTTTACAAATTCAATCGTTAATTGATTTGTAGCAAAACAGATAATTATTACTAAGCTAAATACTAATCTAAGATAAAATTTAAAAACGTTTAAGCAGTCATTGCTTTGGAAAAAGATCCTGTGTTTGTTTTTCAGATCTTATTTCGATTACCGGAGTTGTATCCGTCATACGAATAAGGACGCGTCCATCAGTGGTCCAACAGTGTTTTATCTTTCCTGTTTTTCTTAGTTTACGTCCTATGTAATAAAGGTGCGCGGCTTGCTGGGTAAGGTGGTCAGAGACATAGATCGGTACCGGAGGGCCGCTTGCACCAGCATGGGTTGAGTTTAATTTTACGCCTGTCTGAGATTTATTGAATGACCTGGCAATCTGTATGAATTTATTTTTTATCGTTGCGTTTGAAAGCACTACTATGGTTGGCCTATTGAGAATTTTCTTGCCCGGTACTCGGTAGACGTCAGTGATATCTTTTGGATCGAGTTCCGTGCTCATTGTCGCCATCAGTGTTTTTATATGCCCTATGAGGTCGGATTTTTTTTCAGAGGCAGACCCAGGTATGTTTCGAATCTCTACTTGAGTAGAGCGGTGAAGTCGTTCCAGGTATTCAACCCTGTCCTGCAGACTGTTTATTATAATTAAATTTTTTCTGGCTTCATCTTCTATTGTCCCTATTCTCAATAGTACTGTATCATATTGCTTGGATATAAATTCTACTGATTTTTCGATTTCCATATTGGTTTTTTGGATTTGTTTTAGTGAGTTTTCAATAGAATCCAATCTATTTGTTTGCTCAGAAATTATATCCCGAATCATATTCTCCATTTCCTTCTTAAATGCAGCTAAATCATCCTTTATGTCTTCGTGTCGGCGCTTTTGTTTAGATATAATTTGCGACTGCGGCGCTGATGCGTCTCGAGACGCGGCCGAACTCACCGAAGCGATTTCAGGCTCTGCGTCTATGTCAGCGCGCGCACGACGTTCGCGTTTACTCGGTGATCGTTGCATGGTTCGGATGGCGCAGTGTGCGTGATTTAGTTTGGCGTTTATTTTAGTTTTTTAAATAAATTTAGAAGTTATAATTTCGCTTTCACAGTCCAGGAGGAAGGTGATAATCTAACAATTGAAGAATTTCAATTATAAAAATTTTTTGTCGTAATACTTTTCCTTTTTTTTATAATCTGTATTTCTCAATATAACTTTTGTTGAGGATTTTAGCTCCTGGCAACAATTTACTCACTCAGTTATTAAGTTGACGGCTATTGACTGACGTCTGTTAAAATGTCAAAGCCCATTTATGCCGGTAAACAAACAGTGAAATAATTGTTGATATTGTGACGACATAGACCAAGTTTGATGTGGTTGGCCAATGATAATAACGGTAAATAAGCAAAAATGGACACTGACCGCCTTAGTGTAATACTTAATGATGAACTGCCTTGTGAGATCTTCGTATTTGTATGTGTTTAAATGCTTGTTGATTGCCGGCTCTCGTGATGAAGTTACACTGCTGGAAACCTGCGTATGTTCACTTGTATTTTCTTTTTGAATTCGATATAACTGGGAGTGCTTGTACAAACAATGTTTACGGTACGGGGACGCGGGAGGGAGGATGAATAATAATAATAAATTTGTATAATAATAATAAAATATAATAATAATAAAAAATAATAATAATAATAAATTTGTCACACGCTACTTATAATAATAAAATTGATAATAAGTAGCGTGTGACAAAGGACTCACCCCTCTCAATCTGGGCCTCGAGACATGGCAGACACCAGCGGTAGTAAGCATTTCTGATCGTGAGACCGTATGGAAAGAGAAAGAGCTTTACGGTATAAGAGTGGCTACACGAGCCACACGTATACCGTAAAGCCTCCGTGCATTGGCTGCGCTTCGGGGACCTCTTTGGGGAAACCGAAGGGTTTGTCTTTGCAATACAGGATCAGGTTATGGACCGATCGTAGTCTGAGGTGTTTTTGGTAGACATAACTATACCACATCACGAGAATCTCGTGAAGGCCGAGACCGAAAAGCAACGCAAGTACTTGGACCTTGCACACGAGGTGACCGAAATGTCGGAAGTTGTGTCCACCGAAATCATCCCGGTTGTAATATCCGCAAACGGTTTGACCCCAGCCACTTTGGTCAGAAACCTTGAAAGGCTGGGATTCGGTGGCGGTTCGCTTCCAGCACGCATGCAAAAAGCGGTTTTGCTCGAGACTGCCCGAATCGTTCGCCGGTTTCTGTCTCTCTTGCCCTGATCCCCGACCGACTGGTCCGATTGTCGGGTCTTTCCCGCCGAAAGGCGTGTAGCTGTAAGTAAACATAATAATAATAAATATTTATTGACAGACACATAGCAATAATTTAAAGACAAAGATTACATAAAACAAACAACAACATAAATGGACACAAAGTACATCACAAGGGGACAGATTCACAAAAAATAACAACAAAACATTACAACTATTGCCAGTGTTGAGCCGGCCAAAAGGTAACGACTCATCATAATGCTGCGACTTATGTCGCAACGATGTTTTTCAGTCGTGACCTCACGATAGACGCCCGCCTTGTATTTTAGAGAAAGTAATACCAAGCCCAATAGAAAAAATAGAAAAGTACAGCTTAATATAATGATAAATATGTTATAATAATTATATTGTTTGTTGGTGAATAAAATGATAAATATGAGACGATTAAAATAAGATTAAAAATAGAAAATATTAATATAAAGAAAAGTAAATGTTAAAATAATTAAATAAATTCCTTTCTTTAAATAGGTACTTAAAGGCAAAACTTTATGAAATTGTATTAAAATATCGTATTTCATTATAAATTAATTTAATTTATGCCACCGATTGTTATTATTTTTCATTATTTAATAAAAAAGATTTGAGTACTGACCTGAATGTTGATTGAGATTGTACTTTTCGAATGGGTGGAGGAACATCATTCCAACATTTGGTGGCACTAAATTTAAAACTACCGCGGAATGCTGCAGTCCTGTGTTCAGGAACAGATAGGAGATGACTACACGATCTGATATGAAATTTGGAACGCCATTGTAGGTTTTTGTAAAGATAAGTAGGTTTCTGAGTCTTGATGATATCGAAAAGGAGAGAGGATAATAAGAGTCTTTGCCGTGCTTTCATGGTTAGCATTTTTGCATTTATTAAGTACGGGGTTATGTGAGTTCGAGGAGGGATATTGAAGCAAAATCGAGCACAAGCATTTTGAATGCGCTGTATTAAGCGCTGTGATCTCTGTAAAGCGCAGGGACCGTACACCGCAATACAGTAGTTCAACTTTGATAAGACAAGAGCGTCACAAAGTCTAACTCTGATATCTATGGATATATGGTTCCTATGTATCTTGTAATCTTGAGGCGATAGAAACAGACACGAGCACTCTCAAGTATGTATTTCTCGAATCGAAGATTCGCGTCAAAAACTAGGCCAAGGTTACGAGCTTCGAGTACTCTGTCATTACCATACCTCTCAATTCAACATTAGGTGGATGAGTTTCGATAATTTTAGCTATTTTATTTTTGGATCCTAAAATCATGTACTTACTTTTAGTAGGGTTTAAAACTAAGCAGTTTTTGGAGGACCATAGAGCTATACGTGCTAAGTCATTGTTGAGAGACGAAATAGGCTCGGTTACAGTGTTTTCATTAACAGGGACGTATACTTGCAGGTCATCTGCGTATATATAGTATTGACAGTGCCGGATACCATCAGGTAGATCTGAAGTGTACAAAATGAAAAGTAGCGGTACACCTCTTGTTACAGGTCTTGAGCTCGATTCCTTCACTATTCCATTCAAACTTTCGATCAGGACTTTCTGGCTAAGGCCAGTCAAATAGCTATGAAACCAGTTCACTAAAGCATAGCCAAACCCATTATAAGATAGTTTAGACAAGAGGAGGGAAACATTAATACAATCAAAAGCGCATGAGAAGTCCAAAAGTGTCAAAATAGTAGCATTACCGTTGTCTTGGTTTGTCAAACTATTATCCACTACGTCTAGGAGAGCAGTGGTGGTACTGCTGCCCCGCCTAAACCCCGACTGGAGTTCTGGGAATATATTGGTTTGTTCGCTGTACTTCAGAACCTGTATATGTACATTTATTTCTAGTACCTTAGACAAAAAGGATAATATATGGATTGGTCGAATATCACTTACTGTACTTAGGCAAGCCACTTTGGTAACGGTTGGACTAAAGGTACTTTCCACTGGTGAGGGAAAACCGATGTAAGAATAGATTGATTAATAATTGCAGTGATTGCTTCGAGACTTTGCGGTAATGTAAGCAATATCATATCCCGTGAGATTGTGTCAATACCCCTAGCATTTTATTTATTTATTTATTTACTTTACTTAAACGATACAATACCAATTACATAAGTTAAAGAAAGTCACAATTTGTCATTATATATAAAAAAATTAAATACAATATCACCATATGTCAAAAGAATAATAATTATGAAAAAAAACAAAAGAAAAATAATAATTATACAATAAGAAAAAAAAAATAGAAAAAAAAGCATTAGATGTTATTGAAAGTATTGCCTTACCGACTTCGTGACAAGAGACTATGTGCAGAGAAAAAGTGTTGTTGTTCTTTTTATTGAACTCTAGAAGCGTGAGTAGAGATAAATTTACATCACACATTTTCCTAATTTTAATTTGGAATTATGTTCTTTACAATTTTAACTTTCAATGATACCAAAACCAGCCAGATACAAATAGTATAGCTAAAGAGATTTTATTACAAGTTCATACGTACTATAATGCGAAAAGACTTTTTCCCCAACCTATTATTTAAAATTAATGTTTTAAATGCTCCCTCATAACCTACACAATTTGGAGTAACGTTTCTTGCCCCTTAGCTTCGTTTACATCCAAAAAGGTTTTCGAGTGGGTTGTAGCCTACTTTCTTGGTGGGTGAGGGCACGGTAGCTAGTAGTCACTTGCCACCAGGCCGGATTAACCCCAGAGCAGATGGAAAGCTCCTAGATGTTAGAGAGGCTAGCTCTTCCTCGGGACGTGGGATGGCCAACTCAGAGGTGTGAGAGGTAACAAAATTTATATCTATAAGGGCGCCAGCTCCTCTCAACACACAAACGAGAACACAGACACACTATGAAATCAAACACAAAAGTATGGAGCACAGTTATATTGAGAAATCACTGATTTACATTGGTAGTACTAGATATGGTACAGGTCAGTTTAAGCTAATACATTTTACATTAAAATATAATACCTTGGCTTTGGCCTATTAAAAAGGTTTCATGGACGAGATTAAATCATCGTGTCTCTCGTCTCAATGCTGATGTCATTCCGGGGCGTAGCAATAGAATGGTGTGTGAGAAAAAAGAGTAACCATAAGAAAAAAAGAAAAACCCTGTAACAAAACACATGTAATTAGCATATGACGCTACAGCACCACAATACGGAAAAAACGGGTCGTGGAAGATGCCCAAGGTGATACATACCAACAACGTTGGGTTTCTCAAAGAAGTATTTCACTTTATATAAGATATTGAGGGATTACATCCCGTGGTGGACCTGAAAAGAACAGACAAAGGGATATATTTCGTCAAGATGGCTGATTTAACTCAGCACAAAAATCGATATGCCACAAAAGAAAACTCACCAATTAACCTCCAAACATCTTCTACAGTTTCAAACTAATGCCTCATGGCATTTTATAATAAAGCATATAAGCAAGTATATAATCGCCGACAAATGTCCTTGCGAACTCACGACTCGAACAAAAAAGATGGATGACAGAGCGCACAGAGTATTTATAGGCTTCGACATCCTAGTTCACTCACTCTGACCGTGGGACTACAAAAACCGTATTAAGCGCGCTCTACACTCTCCAAAACTATCAATCGAACGGGATTGAGAGGTACTAAAAAAAAAGCGTTACAGTACTCCTCTTCCTCCTGAAGAAAAATTTTTAATTGAAAACGGAGTTGGAAACTGGAAATTTTTCGTTGCAAGTCCCCTTGCCTCATCTCTAAAACTCAAACAAACCACTAACGCCTCAAGCTCCAGGAAGTTAAAAAAACGCAACATGAAGTACTGGAACAAAACAATTCTTCCAGATCCCATAACTATTTATTTCAACTAAACGCTCCAAAAAAAAATACCTGGCTGATTAGTCATCAACCTAATCAAACATAACCCAACACCAAAATTTACTTAGAGGACAAAAGATAGGATGGTTCATCATCCTCTCTCCAACTCATATAAACTTGTGAAAAAAAAACTTTCAAAGGAAACTCCTAAATGATTACCTGTGCGTTCAAAAGTGTATAAACATAATAAAACTAACTGTTTCAAAAGCACTAAAGGCAAAGAGATCAAACAACTTTATCTGGTCATTGACTCATAAAAACACTAAAGGCATATAAGAGATACAATAACTTTATTAGGTTATCTACTCGTAAAAGTAAGAGACAGGATTTACCACCAAAAAGGAACCTGCTCCTCAAGAAGCTAAGAGACAGGATTTACCAACAAAAACGGAACCTGCTCCTTATAAGCTATAAGATAAACATAATAACTAGACTTCAAACGCACAAAAGCAAATAGTGTAACTTTATAAGGTTATATATTTATGGCAGCAAAAAAAACTAACTTCAAAAATTATAAGAATAGTTAAACAAAACTATTTAAAAAAAACAAAAAGATAGTAACTTTATTAGGTTACTCATTATAAAAGTAAAAAAAATTAAAGAACAAAAAAAACTAAACTATAACCACATTTGGCTTAAGTTCGAACTGGCTCTTCATAAAATAAATACCGGGACATATTACCCAAGGTAGACTTTATATGAAGGGTTGTCTGGTAGAAATCGCTCCTCAGCGATAAGACCGCCAAGTTTTTATTTTTAGTGTAAGTGTTCTTTTTTTCTTTTACTTTACCTGTAAAAACTGAAGTGTAAATAAATAAATAAATAAGGGTGGTTGCTGGCCAGGTGGATCCAGAAGGGATCCTACCACCAAGCAGGGATTACTCGGATTAGTCGGACTTTTACGACACGCTTTATCCAGGGGCGGTAGAGCTATTCTGCAAAGTATGCCGGACCTACACGGCGGAAACCTCGGATTAGTCAGACTTTTACGACACGCTTGATCCAGAAGCGGTAGGGCTATTCTTAAGCCGACCCGTACACAGCTATAAGCTATATACCTAACCCTAACCTATCTTAAAGAAACGAATGAAATCGGCCGAAAGGAGAGTGCATGCATGCGATTTTTAATTTTGGCTTAGTCCTACAAAATTTGTGCTAATGCTACCTAACCCTAAACTTATACCCTAAACCTGTATACAGTTTATATAACTATCTGTACTATCTTAAAATTAAACACAGACTTAACACCTAATGTTGCCGGCATAAACTAAAACTAAACTAGAGGCAAGGCTTAGTTTGATACCTTTCAAATTCCATGGTACAAACAATAAGTCCTTGTAAATATTTACATATTTGGATAAGACCAACAAAAAAAAAACTCTGTAAAACAGGGTTGTTTCATAAATATCCGGTGGATGAGAACACCGGATAAGGTACTGAGGTTGAACGAGGTCAAACAGCTCAAGTATATTCAAGAGTCACTAAGGGACTAGTTTAAAAAGGAGCCAACATAATGGGCTTAAGCACACTATGGACAAGACACAGGGCTAGGATACGGAGGGTGAAAGATTTCATGCCTCTCAAGTATCCATAAAGAGTCATATAGGGACACATTGAGGAGGACCATAGCCATACAACTCAAGTGTTTATTAAAATTACCTAGAGGTTTTCCCTCCAAGGCACCTTGCTAGGGAGCACAGCTCACCAGTAGAAGAAGGATTTTAGAGAGTTAGATCCGGAAGATTAACGAGTTTCAACTCCGGTATCTATAACCAGCCAACAAGAAGGGGCTACAAAAAAACGCTGCGTATGAAGACACAGTACCTATGCAACTACTCCATGCCCTAAGAAAACAAGCTCCTCAAGACACGACTACAGTTTGGATGTTAATACGCAGTGGAGATAGATGCACATATACATACATATAGTAGGTATGCATAGTAGGACACCACAAAACATATTTAAAAGTGCCTACTAAATTAAAAAGAAAATTACATGGTGACCTGCTAACACCTTTAAAAAAAAAATACTTCACCAACAAAAGTATAATAAAAATTATCATATAATGTGCGAAATTGACAATGTGTCATTATAAAAAAACATTACTTTCAAGAAACAAAAAAAATATTTTACGCACAGTTCATTTGCAAACAAATTAAAATAAAATAATATTTTATAATTACTCAAAGAACTTTTAACAGGATTTTAAAGTATATTTATTGTTGTTTGCAAATACCAAAAAAGAAAACTAAAGTAAGGCAATTAAAAGTTGTTCAACGTTAGTCTGCCAACAACTAACGCCATCTTAAGTAGAATAGCGGAACTTCAGCTATCTAGCAAAATTTTAAACACCAAACGGCATCTATCGAAAAACTTTTTGAACTTATTCAACAACAGAATTTTAAATGATTTAAATAGTATTAGTTTATCAATAAAAACAGATGGCACTATGATCGATGCCACTTTACCCTGACTCAAAAAAAATGTGAAATATAATTCAAAGTTAAACTATTTAAGAATAATGAGTATCCAGACAATATAATGAAACGTCAACGATGTACTGACAAAGATGATAAAGACAAACAGCTCAGTAGAAAGTCGCCACGAATTATTCTTCACTACACAAACAGTTGGCACGATAGTCAATCCTCACTGAATATTTTACCAGGAAATTAACAGGACCTTTGCAACAAGAATGCATAACGCTATCACGAACAACTGAAGTTAAAAGAAAAAAAAAAACAAAACAAATTGCTAACCTTCCGAGACAGACTTTTAAGTTCGCTAACCGGATCCACCAACACAGTACCAAGTGAAAGCCTGATACTACACCGACGTGCCAGACTAAAGTTCACATCGCAACCAGTAGACATTCTGAAATTTATATGAAAACAAACGGTCAAACCAACAAAATCTCAAAAAAAGAAAAGACAAGTATGCCTCCGTCTAGTTGTATAATAAGGATGAGACTTAACTCTCCTTGTAAGTATTCAAAAATTATTTAAAATTAAATTCAAACTAAGATCCAAGTTCATTAAGCATGTGTATGTTCATGCCGAACAAATATAAAAACAAAATTTTAAACAAAATTCTTGTACCAGTATTGAGGATCTTACAAGATATTATAAGTACATTGCTCTCAGCTTTACTATGCTGATTACTTTAAGAAATTAACCAGATATTAACATTACATTAAGTTGCTTACAGCTTTATGAGGCTGTAATACTAAGTTATTACAAACAGAAATGTTTCACAAATGATTTAATGTACTACACTAATAATGATATAATATTATAACTCTAAATAAAAGGTTATATTATAGTTAAATACCACAGAACTAAAATATTATGAACTAAGGACATAAGAAGTATGTCTTCAAAGCATTAAAGAATTAAAGTTATTATCTCAAAACTCAAAAATTAAGTTATCAACAATCCATAGTTTTATTAGACTATGTTTTTACTAAAGAAATAACAACACAAAAACACATATAGAAAGAATGTTTGTTAAAGGGTAATTGGTCCACTAACATTAAAGAATTTCACCATTCTATGTTTTCAAGAAACTATAAAAGACAGTTAATTTAAATAAATTCCACAAGATTTTTTAAAGTATTTAAACTTGACACTTAGAATTATAAACAGCTCCCTAATAATGACAGTGTTAAGCACTAAACATATAGATTACCAAGTAAATATAAGTATTTAAACTTACCAAATCAAACAAAATTATTAAATATTCACTTTGCTATTGAAAATTTATAACAACAAGTTAGAAGTTATTGTCAAAACAAATTAAGTTTGCATTGTACTACTATGACAAAAAACAATGAATTTAAATTTGAAATGTTATATTATCAAAACCAAAGGAACTTATTATATAACTTGAGGTCTCCAAGAAAAGTAGACTTATTATTATCATACAATGAACAATTTAATGATTAATAGCTCCTTATCAACAAAATTAACGGCTATGTTGGATGCATTTAGCAAAAAGTAACCAAATCAATTATTATCAAAGAATTATTATTAACAAGTTATTTAAGTAAACAAGTTTTGAATATATCAACAAAAAATTCAATATTATGACCAAATAATGAATTCTACTTAATTTTAACAGAAAGGGGCCTAATATTGATTTCACAGGATGTCTGTTCTCTCTGAGCCCCACGTTGGGCGCCACTTGTAGCCTACTTTCTTGGTGGGTGAGGGCACGGTAGCTAGTAGTCACTTGCCACCAGGCCGGATTAACCCCAGAGCAGATGGAAAGCTCCTAGATGGTAGCGAGGCTAGCTCTTCCTCGGGACGTGGGATGGCCAACTCAGAGGCGTGAGAGGTAACAAAATTTATATCTATAAGGGCGCCAGCTCCTCTCAACACACAAACGAGAACACAGACACACTATGAAATCAAACACAAAAGTATGGAGCACAGTTATATTGAGAAATCACTGATTTACATTGGTAGTACTAGATATGGTACAGCTAAGTTTAAGCTAATACATTTTACATTAAAATATAATACCTTGTAACTTGGATCTTGAGGTTTGTAGAAGGCTTTGGCCTATTAAAAAGGTTTCATGGACGAGATTAAATCATCGTGTCTCTCGTCTCAATGCTGATGTCATTCCGGGGCGTAGCAATAGAATGGTGTGTGAGAAAAAAAGAGTAACCATAAGAAAAAAAGAAAAACCCTGTAACAAAACACATGTAATTAGCATATGACGCTACAGCACCACAATACGAAAAATACGGGTCGTGGAAGATGCCCAAGGTGATACATACCAACAACGTTTGGTTTCTCAAAGAAGTATTTCACTTTATATAAGATATTGAGGGATTACATCCCGTGGTGGACCTGAAAAGAACAGACAAAGGGATATATTTCGTCAAGATGGCTGATTTAACTCAGCGCAAAAATCGATATGCCACAAAAGAAAACTCACCAATCAACCTCCAAACATCTTCTACAGTTTCAAACTAATGCCTCATAATAAAGCATATAAGCAAGTATATAATCGCCGACAAATGTCCTTGCGAACTCACGACTCGAACAAAAAAGATGGATGACAGAGCGCACAGAGTATTTATAGGCTTCGACATCCTAGTTCACTCACTCTGACCGTGGGACTACAAAAACCGTATTAAGCGCGCTCTACACTCTCCAAAACTATCAATCGAACGGGATTGAGAGGTACTAAAAAAAAAGCGTTACAGGGTCTTGGTTAAAATTTCGTGTCAGAATAGCGTCAAAGGAATATTTGTTGGACAACAAATGCCATATAGCTTTGCAACCTTCGATAGTTCTTATAAAATTATTTATAGTTGGTACATTTTATCGTAACTGTCCCCATTTGTTTGTCCCAGTACACGCGGTCATTTCGCCACTCATAGCTTGTATAGCCACAGTAGGTCCCCTCACCGGCCACGGCTGCATATCGGGAGGGAGAAAGCGTCTCATTCTCCGTCCCACCCTTCGCCCAGCCTAACCGAAAACCTATTCTAAAACCTTACCTAAAACCTAATCTAACACCTAACCACTAAAACCTACCTAACCCCTCGCTGGATGAACCCCCCCGCCACGACAAGGCACACTCTTCTTGGGGGGAACGTATTTCCACCTAACAACTTTAATTTTATTTTCATTTGAGTATTGCATTTTTTTATTTAAAAGGTTATTTCGTATTCCCTTTAATATGTGTGGAATAGCAAACACCGGAATTAAGTTCCAATTTTTTTATTTTAATAACGTCACGGCGACATTGTTTTCCACATTTAAAATAAGCAGTTTTTGCTTCTGCTAGTGCGAATTACTTCTGCGACGTGTAAAATATTTGCAATTTTATTTAAAGCCTTTACGGCTTTTTTTAAATAGAGGAAGAGACAAAATCTATTCTTTTAAACTAAATCTTCTCCCTTTTCTTCTTTCGACCCGCAATAAATTGCATTCTAGTGAACAATTTACATGGTTCAGACATATATTGAGTAAGTTTGTCAAAATTTTTCTTGGCCGATAATTTTTCAACATGTTGCACTCGTATTTTGAAACTTCGCTTATTTCAAATCAAATCAAATCATTTTATTTGTACGAATATAGGATACATAAGATGTTTTATTACGATAACATAAATTTAGCTCGTGCCATATTCTACCATTGAGGCATGTACATAGTTATTTTTAGTATGTCATTTTTACAGAGTCAGTTCATTACACACAGTTATTTTTACGATTTGTGTATAGGTCCAAACATGATAAAAAGGTAGTTAAAATACAATTTAATTCGTTTTTTACCTACTTGAATTCTTTGTCATTGATGTAGTCTATTACAGTATAATAACATTTGTCTGCTAAAAACCCTTTCAATCTGTATTTAAACCTATTATAGTTATTAATTTCTTTAATGGATTTTGGTAATTTGTTATAAATAGTTGGGGCCATCCCAAAGAAACTTTCAGCAAACAGTGCAGTACTCCTGGAAGGAGCACAAATAGTATCCTTGTGTCTTTTACTATTCAGTTTTCCAAATAAGTTGAGATTCTTTTTTACAAATAGGGCTGTTTCCAGTAGATAGAGGCATGGGAAAGTCAGAATTCTAAACTTTTTGAAATAGGGCTCACAGGATTGTGTGCTTTTTAGGTTATATATAGACCGTATACAACGCTTTTGGGCTTTAAAGATTTTTCTTTATCCGTGGAATCTCCCCAAAATATGATTCCATATCGTAACACCGATTCCACGTATGCGTAATATGCCGATAATACGGATGTCTCGCTGACTACTTTCGACAATTTACGTAGTGCATATGAAAATTTATTAACTTTGCTACACGCACTCTCTATATGCTCTTTCCATTTTAGATTAGAGTCAACTATTAATCCTAAGAATTTCGTACATTTGATTTCTTTTATTTCTTGTCCGCAAAAGTCAATATTGAATGATGTTGAGTTATTATGTCTGTTTGAAAATTTAATAGTACGAGGGTGGATTGAAAAGTTGGCCTAGTCAAGAAAACAGAATAAAGTACATACAAAAATATTTTTATTTTTCGACGTAATCTCCATTTAGCTCTATGCACTTCTTCCATCTGCTTTCCAGAGCTTCCATACCTGTTTTAAAAAAAGATTCCTCAAGGTCTTCAAAATACAGGTTAACAGCGGCTTCGACCTCTTCATTCGTTAAAAATTTCTGCTCACCGAGGTGTTTTTTCAGGTTTGGAAACAGATGAAAGTCCGAAGGTGCCAAATCAGGAGAATAAGCTGGATGTGGCAACAATTCGAAACCACAATCACGAATTTGAGCCATAGACTCGACAGACGTGTGGACTCGGGCGTTGTCCTGGTGAAACAACACTTTCTTTCTCAGTAATCCTGGGCGTTTCTGTTTAATTTCTTCACGTAAACGGCGCAGAAGGGTGCTATAGTACGCAGAGTTTATTGTTTCGCCTTTTGGAAGGTAGTCTACCATAATGACATCCTTAGCATCCCAAAAAACCGATGCCATCACCTTGCCAGCCGACAGAATTGCCTTTGCTTTTTTCGGAGTTGGTTCACCTGATTTTTTCCATTGTTTGGATTGTTGTTTTGATTCTGGGGTATAGTGGTGAACCCAGGTTTCATCCATTGTCACAAATCTGTCAAGAAAACCTTGTGGATCAGCCTCGAACATCTCCAAACACTCGCGAGAAATCGTGAGTCGAATTCGCTTTTGCTCTACTGAAAGCAATCTGGGGACCCACCTAGCCGAAACCTTAGAAAAGCCGAGTTCATGGACAATGATGTTTTGCGTTCGTTCATATGAGATGCCTATAGTGTCTGCAATTTCTCTGATAGTCAATCTACGGTCTTTCAATATGAGATCACACACTTTATTGATGTTTTCTTCGGTCAAGACAAAACGACAACGTAAAAGCAGGATCAGTCATAAATATAAGATTAGAATTGGAAAGTGCGAAAGAAATACCTGATCAAACGGCAGCTTACTGTCTCCTACTTAACGATTGTATTGTGGAATATAAACCATTAAGTAATATAGTGAAGAGAATATCGTGAAATCACAAATAATTTTTGTTGATGTTCAGGGATTTAAAGACTTTAATAATTGTTTTATTATCAAAGAGTTATCCCTATCATACTCTGATAGAGAATTTTCACAAACATTTCATATCAAACCACCTTACTCTTATCATACACTAAATAAGGAAGAAAAAAAACAAGTTCGGTGGTTAGAGAAACAAAGGGGGTTGCGATGGAGTGACGGTTATATTGACTATCGTGAATTTAAACGTATCATTACACCTTATTTGAAAGATAAAAATATATTAACTAAAGGTGAAGAGAAAATAAAATGGATAAAAGAATTATGCCCAAGCTGCAAAGTGGTGGATCTGGGTGAAAAAGGTTGTCCTAAGCTGTCTAAACTACACTGTGATTATTCAAAAAATAAAGACTTAAATTGTTTATATCACACTAAGGAATGTGCTTTAAAAAATGTTGTGTGTCTAAAAACGTGGTATTATGATAACTCTGTGTACTTGTTTAATATTTTTCAATAATAATATTTCAATAAATAAAACAATGATTACGTACTAGAAATATCTTTTATTTACAATTTCACTTAGAAGTAACTTATATATCAAACTAAAAATTATCATAACACAGCTTTTTGGTAATTTTTTGGATAACATTTTCCGTTAGATCCATTATTTCATCAACAGGATCCTTTACAACGTACTGTGCGCTGAGTACAACCTGGTCTTCTGAATCTGACTCCATAGTTGTATCTGTCAAATCTTTAACCTTGATTTGTATCAGTTTTAGGCCTTTTCTTGGTTCTTTGGAAATCACGAAAGATTTACATGACATCCCTGCATTATTTTTGTTCTTCTTTGTCTTTTTAGAATAGGATGTTCGAGGTTCACTGATCCGCTTTTCCGCTTTGTTATGTTCTGGGTATTCTTCAGAAAAACCTTCTAGAGGGTCTTGTGCACATTGGAAGAATAGGTCTGGTGAATAATGGTTCATTTTCTGTAAAGACAAAGAGAACACATTAGAATATTTATAAAATATTATGAATAAGTTCATTATAATATTATAATGTAAAAACACTTACCAAACAAATAAAGCCGACTGCTCACTGGAAGTTGTAAATAAAAATGAAAAATTATTTAGGTGTTTCTGTAACGTCAGCTCGCTTAGGTCATGTTTTTACATGTGTTTTTGCACGTGTTACCTATATTTGCTGACTAAAATTTACTGGTAAGTAGGTTACGAAATTATTAATATGAATGCATTAAATGAAACGAAATATTGTTCAGCAATTATTTTATTTAATTAGGTACCTAAAAGTATAAAGTAAAATATAATAATATGATATATCTAATTAATCCTAAAAAATACATGATAATATTTACAAAAAAACTTTTAAAACAATACCTATATATAAATTAGTATCTACTTAGCACTTATTTCATTTATTACAGTTTAAGGTAAACCACCATAGCCCCATGCCCGAGTTGAAGTTTTATTGGATAAAATAATTCTTTTATCATCAGCGCTCGACAAAGCTATTTTGTTTACTGCTTGTGTATATATTTCATGTTTTATAGACCGAAACAAAATATTTTTCTTGTGAATTACTTTATTTTTGAGTAAAACATCGCTATAGTCACTCAAGGATATGTCTTTCATCACGCTTTTTGTAACACCCTTTGCCTTTTTTACAATTTTATTTTCCGTTTTTATGCAGTATAATTTTGAACGAAGCCCAACAAATTCAGTCATAATTTCACCCCCTAACTCATCTTTTAAAAGTCCGGGTATTTTCTTGTTTAACAATGGAATTTGGAACTTATTCATAGGATCATAATTACTGGTATCAAATTTATCCAAAAAATTTAATTTTAAATCTCTATATACATCGTCGGTCTGGATTCGATAAATAAAACTATCAGTGTCTGTATAGCACAGTTGCACTTTGTCACCGTAGAAAGGTTTTATCATAGAATAATGAAAATCATACATGTGACTTTTAGACAGCTCTAAAACAGTAAATCCTATGTATATTGGTTTATCTAAAATTACTTTTTCTGGTTTCATTTGAACAGCAACCAGGTTTTCAGAAAAAATTGTAGCATTTTTAAAATTGGGGCGTGCAATTAGTTTATCTGCTGAAATATATTTTTTAGTTTCATTAGTTACATCAGACCATCGATTTACTAACTTTACGTCTACTCTATGTTCGCTATCCTCCAATGTTTTTCCAAAAACTGCATTGTTCAAGAGCTTAAACAGATCTTGTTGAAATGGTGTTGTAGCTCCTTTCCGTAACTCTGTATTTAAATCTATATATTTTTTTAGAAATGCAGACTGTTTAAACGTTATAACACGATGAATTTTATTCAATATTAAACCATGTTTTAGGCATGTCTTCAAGTGCACATAGTGAGTCACATAATTAAATTTAGGATATAAATTTGGAATTAGTTTAGCAGATTTTCCGCCTGGAGGAACAAACTTCTCTGCACAGAATGGATAATCATTATGGGAGTCATGGATTTGTTCTGGATACAATAAATCTACTTCTAAAATGAAACCAAACTCTTCATCGTCATTTATCCGAGTAATATCGAGATTATTAATTTCAGACTCACTTAAAAACCTAAAGTCTGATGTAGGTAAATGTTGACACATGGAAAACCCGTACAAGTTGTTAACGTCGAACCAAGAAAGGTAAATATCTTGTTTAGAAGGATCATAATTTGTCATATATTTGTTATTTGCTTTTGCATGTCTAGTAGAACACAAACAAATACCTCCTCTTATTCCTTTTTGTATGAGGCGAATGATTTCTAAATCAGTAAGAAGTTCTAAACGGATTCCTGTTTTTAATAACATCGCATCAAATGACAAACTGGGAGCGGTAAGATAAAATGCGGGATCAAGTTCATAGTTAAGTTTGCATATTTTTCTGAAATTTTCAAAAATATCAGTAAGCAACAATACATCAGTTTTAAGGTAAAGGTCTGTGTACTCGCCCATATTTCTTATTTTAAAAGTGGACCAAACTAAAGAAGCATGATTGTAATCTTCGTTACTTATTTCGTTTCCTGTTAGAGAATTGTAAAAACTTTTTTTAGGGGGAAGTTGTTGTTCTGAATATGATTTCCAGTTAGTCATAAATTCGTAAGGGTATACTCCTTTACGAATTAACAATTTAAATTGTTTGATATCCGGGAAACACTTTTTTAAATGAATAAAGTCACCAGTATCTAACCCATTGGCTAACTTTTCTAAGCTGGCACTCAAAAATTTAAATGAATCCACGAATCTTATTTGAAAGAATTCATTTTCAGAAATTTGTAAAAATTTTGTAAAAGATACATAGTTTTCCTTATTTTTGGGTATGACATGGACCGGGCCTGAGACTTCTGCCAGCTCTTTTATAAATAAGTGACAGTCATATCCTGATAAATTATGGAAAAAAACAGGTACACGATTAGTGACAGCATATTGTAAATTACAGTGATTATGAGCAGCCCCTCGATACATTCCTGTCAAGTGGCAATGGTCTCGAACTTTATCAAAAAATAATAAATGGGTACAAATATGACAGTGGGTGGCTTTACCAAATGCTACGGCATCATTTTCAGTAAAATTCATGGAAACAGTGACTTTCAAAATTTCACGTATTTTTTTCATGTCCTCATAAAGAAATTCAAGAAACTTTTTTATACAGTTTTTACCTCTATAAATTCTGAGACGATCTTGGTTACTATCAAACGAACACACTATACGATAAGCAAACGCTGCAGCGACGTGTTGTTGACGGTTAAATGTATAACTTGAAGTTGGATCAGGCTCACCGCCTGAAAACGGTTTTAATAAAGTTTCAAAGTCAGCATATATAACAAATGGAGTGTCTTGTTTTCTTTCAAAATTTTTAAATTGTAAAAACGTACCTTTTTCAGGTAAAACAGTAGCAACACCGCTGCAAATATGTTTTTTTATAATTTCTTCCGAACGAAAAAATAACAAACAATCTTCGCAGAAATACAATTTACCATGATGTTTAGTAAGTTGACATCGCACAAGACGTGATAAGTTTTTAATTAGAACGTAATGAGATTTATTATTTTTCTCTAGTAATAGTAAATTAATTCGAATTTTAGCTTTACGTTCCGATCTATAGATCGGACCAACAATATTATTATTTTTCTGTAAAGAATACACATTAATACTTATATTAGTATTATTAAGTTCAAATGTTTTAATGTCAGACAATGAAACCGGAAATGATATGCCTTGGGTATTCAATACTTGTTCAAAATGTGGGTACGACGATACCCGATCTTTATTTGTCTTGGCTGGATGAAGAGCCGCAACAACACTCCAAAAGAAGCAGTATTTATCACTATTCTTTACATTTACACACGCTTTTTTGTTTTTAAGTGCAGGTGGCAAATCAACGAATGAAGAACCAGAACCATTTAGTGGATCGTATTTATTGATATTAACTTCCAAAAACTTATTATTTAAAAACGTCCACCCGCTGTCGCGCTCTTGAAACTCTTCAACCTTTTTTTTTATTATATTTTTAAACGATTCGAAAGTTACATCAAAATTAAAGTTACTATGTAAAACAAAGTTTTTTGTAGCAAATGATTTAATTTGTTGTTCATTATCTTTGAACAAAAGAAAATAAGCAAAATATTCAAAATTTACCTTTATATTTATATGTCTTTTTAAATTTAAATTTATTAAGTCAGATAGTCTGTTTCGAATACTTAATAAAAACGTTTCTGGTAAGGCGTGGACAACTTCCTCAGATGCTAATATTCTATACGTAATTATTCGCCCCTGAAACGCTGAACCAACTTTAACTATACCTTCTGCTTCGGGGGTGAGACTGTTATTTTTGTGAACATTACTTCTTAGATGTCCAACCCAATGCCGTTTAGCCACTTCGGACGAACAAGCATTACAAAAGGGCATTTTTAAGCAAACTACTATATACTGTAATCAATGAAATAAAATGTAAACTTATGTCATAAAATGTCAGAATGTATTGGTTTTTCAACTACCTTATGTAGATATAACTATTTTTGCTAAACTGATTTCATAAAAAGTACAACAACTAAATAACTTAAAAATAGTTAAATAATTTTTAAACTTTCTGCTAAAGGTTCGTAGCAAAAAATTCAAAAACGATCAATGATACATAAAATTAACTTTTACTTTAAATTAAACGAACGAAATGAAAACCAATTTTTATTAATTTCATAATTTTATATATATCTGAGATAAAAATAAAATTGTGAAATTACCAAGATTACCTAATAAATGTAACTATATTTAGGGAAATGAAAAACCAATACATTCACACGAATTTTATAAAAAAATAATTTATTTACCTATAGCATAAAAAGTAGATACGTTAAATGAAATTAAAATTAAAAATAATTTTTTTTATTTAAAATATCTTATTACCTAACCCTAACACCTTAACAATTTACTTTATAAGCGTTGCGTCGCCGAATAAAGTTTTTAACGTATTTACAAGCCGCTGCAATTTATCCCACGGCACCGTGTCGATATCCAGCAGCACCTTTGCCGTGAGCAGCGCTATCTTGTACCGCTCCTCGGGGCGCGCGCGGGCCGCTTCCTCTGCGTTGTAAATTCGCACCTCCGCGTAGTATTCCCCCGAGAGGGAAGCGGTGCGGTGCAACACCCCTGCTGCCACACGGTTTGTCAGAGAGCACTTGAGCTCTCTGTTCGGTGATGTGCCTGATGTGGCACCAGCGTCCTCGGAGAGCGCTTCGAAAAGATCGAATTCGCTCTTTGGTCGGTTTGGTTTCTTGGAGGATCTGAAACAAAACAAAAAACATATTGCTTAGATATTTCATAATTAGTAAAGATCGAAATTAATAACATTACATGAATTTAGAAAAAATAGCATAATTTATAAATGAGATAAAATACCATAATCTATAGTAATAAAATAAAGCTAATGAATGTTTTTTTTGTTGGCCTGAACACGCTAAACCCAGAAACTACCAGTTGGATTTGAAAAATTCTGATTATCATAGCTCAAAAAATAAAAACTCATAAAAATTAGTAATCTTACAAAACGAAAAACAAGGATAAAAAATATAATTTTACTCACTTTGTAGTTGGCTTGGTAGAAGATTTTTTTTTGGTTACGCCACTTGCTCCCGTCCTCAACACCACAGACTCGCAGTCAGAGTCAGACAGCCTGTAAATAACATTTATTATATTATTTTAAAAATTATAGAATAGTTTATTGCCTATAGGACATACTTTAATTCTCGAGATAAACAAAAAAAATTAGTATAACATTTGAGTATTTTAAACTCATATAATTGTAAAAAAAATGTGGGTGTAAAAAAAAAATTTTTTTTTAATTTTCAAGAAATAAAATTCAACTTTTATTCAAAAAAGGTGACTGAATTGAAATGGAACGTTAAAAAAGAAAAATGCTAATTTAAAAAATAGTAATAAATTAGAAAGAATTGTTAATTTAAAGTATCGTAACTTACATCGTAGTTTCAAAAGAAGCTGAAGAGCTTACAGAAAAGAACAGTGTAGTTGGGCGAGCGCGACCGTGCAGCGGGAGCGGGGCGGTAACAGCGAGCGGCGGCTGGGCAGCGAGCGGCAGCGGCGGTGGCTGGGCAGCGAGCGGCGGCGGCGGGGCAGCGAGCGGCGGCGGCGGGCCAGCGAGCGGTGGGCAGCGAGCGGCGGGACAGCTAGCGGCGGCGGCTGGGCAGCAGGGTCCACAGAGTAACTGGTATCTTGTGACTGAAGGCAGCAGCAGGAGCAACAGCAGGGTCGGAGGCTTTCACAGTAGTAGTGCTTGAAGACTCGGTATGAATAAAATCACGCGGAATGCCGTATTTAAACCGAATTTATTGATTGTCTTGCAAAATTCAACAGGGCTGTCACTTTCGCAAAAACAAACATGCCGATACGTTTTTTTTTTTTTATAATTGTATAGTTAAAAAAAAATTAAATCATGTTCCTTTATCTTTATATTTATTACTACCGTTATAGAACCTTAATAACGCATAAAATAGGTAAGTTGGAAAAGATATCATTTCAATTTTAAAATATAAATAATACCGAAGAGTTGTTTGAAGTAAAAAAAAAGGTTATCTGAAAAGAATAAGGCGATAAACGCCTCCAAACTGTTAATTTGATTTTTTGTTTTATATGATTTCATTTAAAATATATTATAATTTAATGTTGAGATGCACTTTAATACTTTCGATCCATAAGGTTATGCGTTGAGAAAAACTAAAGAAATAAATTATAGAACAGACATATAAAATCCACTCACAACATTGTGACAGCCCTAGCGTATTTGAAAAACGCTTACAAATGTTTATTAGGTTCGAAGAAAAAACTACACCTGTAGATTGACCTAATTTAAACGTGGGAAATTAAATATTCACAAGATATTATTAAACTCGAATAAATAAAATATTTAGGATAAAATAATTACGATACCTATTTGATATCGGTACCATAATAGAACTTTAAAAATAAAAAATCTGATTTCTCGAAAAAATACCATTTCAATCGTAAGGTCCCTGGTTCGATCCTGAGAACCGTCATTTATACCAGTGAGTTATTGAACTTATCTATAATGATCTGAGTGCTCTTAGAAATTATTGAATCGTTTTTAAGTAACGTAATGAGCACCGTAAACGATTTTTTAAGTAAATAAGAGTAATAAAAAAAAATATATATATATATCAAAACTAATTTATCCGTTAAAATTTTATTTATTTATTTATAAAAATATATTAACACAAACTTACTTATAAAACTTGTTAAGGAACGTCAGTGGAGCAGTGGTAAATGCACTGCCTTGTCAATAGTGATGCGACCGGGTTCGAGCCCGATGACCATAATTTGTATCAGTGAGTTTTTCAACTTATCTATAAAGATCTGCGTTCTCATAGAAATTATTTCGAAGGTTTTTGTATACCCTGTTTGTAGTAGGTAACTACTTACTATTGCCTAATTGTAGCCTAATTAAAAAAATCTCTAATTAAACACACCAATTGTATGGACCTAAATTAAGCTATAAAGCTTGTGTTATGAGTAGCATACACTGAACTTGGTCGGAACCTAAATAATTATCTATCTCAGCCTGGTAACGTCCACTGTTGGACTAAAGCCTCCCCCAAATATTTCCATAATAGATTTAATGTAAATATTCTATGATAAAGGTACCTATTTCATTGTTTTACTCTACTATTTTATTTAATCTCCAAATTTTATTTTCGCTAACTTTGTACGATAATAACTTATACCCCAGTTAGCAACTTTAAATTTGAAGAAAAAAAACCCTTACATAGCGAAACATTTTTGTGTTTCAGTTAAAATCAAAGTTTTTCCTGAACTCGTAGTAGTATAATATGACAAACTTTTTGCTGAATTTCATAGATCTAGGACAGCGGGAAGAACCCTATTCCTTGAGAGTGTTGAAATAATATACGTTTTAGGAATTGTAAATGGTCATAGCTCTCAGAAGTCAACATTTCTTACAGTACTTTCGTACTCGGTTCGGTTTTAAATCCATCAATTCCTGAGATAAAGGGTCTTAACAGACTGACAATAAAGTGATCTTATAAGTTCCATAGAAATATTATTTAAAAAAAGTATTCAATTTAACAAAGACAAATAACTTACAAGTATAGGTAAAACATCAATTCAAAAACATGTTTTGCGAAGAAGTTTTATGAATTCTTGTGAAATTGCCGCATCAGTATACCTGATATTGAAACGTGTAAAACAAAATTGCTGACGGAATGTCTGCATTGTATTTACCTATGTGTCGTGATTAGCGTACGGCAATATAATTAATTTATTACAATAACTAGTATTTGCCCACGATTTCACCCGTGAAAACCTCGATCCCGTGAAATACTATACCTATTATAATAATATGTATTATCTCAAACCATTCCTTTAACACTCGTATGCAAAATTACAAATAATTCCGTCTACTAAATTTGCGTATAAGAGTTACAAACGTTTACACAAAATACATTTAAATCTTTAACTCGAAAACCTAAGATATCAAATACATATAAACATACATTCAATTCTTTCGGATTTATAATATTAGTAGGATAATTTACGTTACGAGAGTATAAAATAAGTTTGATTCTTTAATGAAATTGTTTTGATATATTAATTTTAAATATTAATTAACTAACGCTTCGACGATGTTTCGATTTAATGTGATTTTTACAAGTTAAATAATTTCATACAAAAAGTTCACTTTCTCATTCTACTGCGAAACTTCAACGTCAGGTTACATTGCTATTGTCTAGCGTAAGGGATCAATGTAGGTAATATTTATCATTGCATTTGAAAGGATGTACGTACCTATCGAACATCAACAGATACCGTGATCAATAAGGCGGTTCCCAAAGAGAAAATACGTTTAAATCCGCTAAATCGAAAAACCTAAGATATTAAATACATATAAACATACATACAACATACATTCAATTCTTTCGGATTTATAATATTAGTAGGATAATTTCCGTTACGAGAGTATAAAATAAGATTGTTTTAATAAAATTGTTTTGATATATGTTATTTTAATTATTAATTACTTAATTAACCGATTTCATAATATCTTGAAAACTACTGATTCGATTTTGATAAAACTTGAACAGTTCTCTGATTTAAATGAAAACTTGTCTTATGAAAACTATTATTAACTGACTTACAGTGTCTACGCGTAGAAAAACGTGTACAAAAACGCATACATTCTCTTATAATTATTGCCAACCTCAGTGGTGTGGTGGATTAAGGCGCTGAGAGGTCGAGGGTTCGGAGCATAAAAAAGTTTCCGTATCTCTTTACTAAGGCTTACCATGGGGTCATGTAGTTGGAGTGATTATCTGAGGATTTTATTATTTGATTTATTTATTATGAAAGGTTACAATGGCTTCATAAAGTAATAATAAAATCCTACAGTACTGCGATAAGTATGGTCGAGTTGATAACATCCTTTTGAGAAGGGGGTGAAAAAAATATAATTCTAAAAATATATGAGCGAGTGAATAAATAGTCTACCCAGAAATTAAATCTAAAGTAGCATGAATTTCGATGACAAAACAGCAGTAATAATATAGGTATTTCAAAATGCTGACCAGGCATCCATGCTTTGATTGTTTAAAACCGAAGTAAGGCATTATTTCAATCTTCGACCTAAGTAAGGTCTTAGCTAAGTTGGTAGAGCACCGGCTGATATTCCAGATTAGTGGGTTCGAATCCCACTCAGGGTGAGAATCTTATAATGTTTTCTGATTTGTACAAATACTGTTATTTAAATTTTATGATTGTATGATGTACCATGGCTGTGTCAAAATACTGACCGGAATAATATTGGGCGTTCTAGAGACACCGAAGTGAATTCAACCGGAGGTTGAATGAACGAGGTGTGATCTAGAATGCCCAATATTATACTACTTGTAAGCAAACCATTACATCTACTATTATAATCTTATTTGATTTTGAGTTTTTGATTTTATTTTGATATCTCAATAATTACATTCCTACATCCAGGACATAACTTAATTGTTTTTACTTTTTGCGGAATGACATGCTCATCGGTCATTTTAGGTAATAATCGCAAACTAGTGTGCTGACAGTCTGTTTAATACACATCTACAATAAATATCTTGCCACTTGCAAATTTTATTGTTAAACTGCATATCTTTTGACAAAAAAAAAATATTTCTTATGCCCTTTATCAAATGGCATGCGTCATATATTATGCTTACAGAATATATGACCCAACAGAAGCTCCACTTTAATTGATGATATCATCTGAAACAAAATTAAATGTACAATACAACTAAAAATGTAAATAAAATAAAAAAAAAAGATCTGTGAAAACCCTCTATTTAATGAAAATTAGAACGTTATATTCACATACATTATTTTATTAACAGTTAATAAACAATTTTGCAGACAATTAATTAATTTTATTGAAATTTTAATAATAATTATGCAAAAGTCTACCTGTGGGCAATCCAGATTTTATCTGAATTTCTCTAAGGGCCTAGACAAAGTACTAACGCTTCGTAGCGTTTCTAAATCTGCGATCGCTAACGAAGTAGCGTTATTGTCGATAGAATGCTCAAGTTAACGCCAATCGCTGATTCTATTCGTATCGGAGAAATCTTGCTCTATGGTTAGCGATCAATCACTCATCATCATTCGCTTTTCGACGAAAAAACACTTCCATTATAACCAAAAAATTGAATTGAATTGATAAAAACACTTGAAACTTAAAGCGCGCGCGGAGTTAATTTTGATATTTGTATATTTTAAGTGTTTGCGGTGTTTATTTGGAAAGGATATTAAAATGTAAGTAATTTGTAATTTTCTAAAGTGCCTGATCGACGGACGAGTAAGACCGCGGTTTTAAACACGGCATTGACAAAAAAAGCATTTTATTCAATTTCAAGAGTTTGGCCATAGCACCATTTTAACGTTTGGTGGCGCCACTTATTAATAGCAATAACAACTTAATATCAGTGAGTGATAGACAATCATTCGCCATTTGATCGCAAAACGCTCTGCCGGCTTGTGAAAGTCCTATGCATATCTGTTGTAAACTGCACATATCTGCTTTGTTTTCCTGCAACTCAGAAGTAGCGTCAAGTGAACTTAAGTTCATAATTTATGTAACTGAATTATTGTGATGCTTGATAGACTTCATGATTCACATATTTCGACGAATAACTTTGTAACTATCAAACATGCTACCAAGTGATGGTTTTTGATTATTTTATTTTTTGTTAGTGGTTTGTTAGTTCTTTGCCATTTTACTGTAAAATTTGCACCCTTCCTTTCACATATGAAAAACAATATTTATCAACAATAATAATAAAAAACCACTACAGTGTATAGTCTACCCAAAAAACTCAAGCACATAAGCGCCGCCAAGCGGCAAAAAAGCTTGCATTCCAAACTCCCTATAATATTGATGTGTCCTATCTGTACTTGTACATAATACTTTCTAATCTGTAGTTTTAAATACCGACGAACCTGGCTCGCGGCTCGTTGGCGCTGATCGATTAGCAAGCAAAAAAGTCGCAAACATGTCTTGTTCTGAGTCTGAAGTCTTGTGTTATCTCGCCATAGGATATTACGCAGTTATGAAAAAAAAAAACAAAACGCCCTGAAGTTTGGGTTAAAAGTTGGATTGAAAAAAGGTAAGTTTGTCACATACCCATTTAATTCAAGAATTGGCAGCAGAGCCACTTGATTACCAAAATTATCTGAGAATGTCTGAGGAATCGTACAACGAGTTGTTATCTTTAGTGACACCTTTAATACAAAAACAAGACACTGTAATGCGAGAAGCTATTTCTCCACATGAACGTCTGACTGCTACAATCAGATACCTGGCAGAAGGGAAAAATCAAACCAGTTTGCAGTATCCTACTTTAATATCTAGGCAAACTTTGGGAAGAATTATTCCAGAGACATGCAGAGTTATTTACGGTGCATTGAAAAACGAATACATGAAGGTAAGTAAAATATTTATTTGAACTTAAAATTTTTCACAGTAGCTACTTCAGAACAATACAACAATATTTGAAAATAAAAAAAAACTTATGGTAAATAATTTGAAACAAAATATGACAGCTCGTTTGAGTTTCCTGAGTCAACTTGTTGATTATCTGTAGCTGTCTGAACTTGAAACTGTGGTAGAGTTGAGATTGTGGACGTAAAATTAGATGATGAGGTATTTACTGAAGCTGGAGCACGTAATAGTAGTTGATCATCTGTGGGTGTCAGAACTTGATATTGTGGTAGAGTTGTCGCACTGGACGTACAGATGGTAGACCCAGTATTTACTGGAGCAGTTGCAGTAAAATAATTTACATTTCCATGTCCCACGTTAACTTCTGAATTTACAGAGAGCCGTTGCATTTGCCCATAAAAAATTACATCGTTGATTAGTTTCTCTTATAACTTTTTCTGTTCTTTCGTCATTGACCTTAATTTTATAGCAACGTTTTCGCAAAAATATCAAACTCATCATCTTTCTGACTGAGCTGTTGACTAATCAAACTAAACATATGATTTACATTGTCTTCTTTTCGTTTCCTGTAAATGATGGAGGTTCAGGCGTTGTAGCTGGAGATGGAGTTTGAGATGACTGTCCAGGCAATGAATTAAGCGACGGTGGTGGACTGATTATCTGCAATAAAACAAATAATTAAAGTACCTCTTGTCTTGTTTCAGTTTCCTGGTAATATAGAAGAAATGAAAATGATAGCTAAACAATTTCAAAACAAGTGGCAGTTCCCCAATTGCCTTGGATCAGTAGATGGTAAACACGTCAAAATAGTTCCACCTCCTGGCGCTGGATCCCATTTCTTTAATTATAAATGCTTTCATAGTATTGTTCTCATAGCAATTGTCGACGCAGATTACCAATTTATATATGTTGATGTCAACATTAACGGCCGCGTTTCTGATGGAGGAGTTTTAAAAAAGACAGAATTTTATAAGCGTTTGTATGAAGGTGCTTTAAATATACCGCCACCGGAAAAACCAACACAGGACTCAGATCCTTTACCATTTGTGTACATTGGTGATGAAGCTTTCGCCTTAAGACCAGATTTCTTAAAGCCATATCCACAACGAGTATTGAATGATCCATTTCCATGTCCCACGTTAACTTCTGAATTTACAGAGAGCCGTTGCATTTGCCCATAAAAAATTACATCGTTGATTAGTTTCTCTTATAACTTTTTCTGTTCTTTCGTCATTGACCTTAATTTTATAGCAACGTTTTCGCAAAAATATCAAACTCATCATCTTTCTGACTGAGCTGTTGACTAATCAAACTAAACATATGATTTACATTGTCTTCTTTTCGTTTCCTGTAAATGATGGAGGTTCAGGCGTTGTAGCTGGAGATGGAGTTTGAGATGACTGTCCAGGCAATGAATTAAGCGACGGTGGTGGACTGATTATCTGCAATAAAACAAATAATTAAAGTACCTCTTGTCTTGTTTCAGTTTCCTGGTAATATAGAAGAAATGAAAATGATAGCTAAACAATTTCAAAACAAGTGGCAGTTCCCCAATTGCCTTGGATCAGTAGATGGTAAACACGTCAAAATAGTTCCACCTCCTGGCGCTGGATCCCATTTCTTTAATTATAAATGCTTTCATAGTATTGTTCTCATAGCAATTGTCGACGCAGATTACCAATTTATATATGTTGATGTCAACATTAACGGCCGCGTTTCTGATGGAGGAGTTTTAAAAAAGACAGAATTTTATAAGCGTTTGTATGAAGGTGCTTTAAATATACCGCCACCGGAAAAACCAACACAGGACTCAGATCCTTTACCATTTGTGTACATTGGTGATGAAGCTTTCGCCTTAAGACCAGATTTCTTAAAGCCATATCCACAACGAGTATTGAATGATCATGACAAGAGAATCTATAACAATCGAGTGTGCAGAGCTCGGAGGATAGTAGAAAATGCGTTCGGTATTTTAGCCGCAAGATTTCAAATATTTCACAGTGCTATCAACTTCAATATTAGTTTTGTGGTATTGGCTTGTTGCACTCTGCATAATTATTTATGCAAATCCAGAAGGGATTATATCACTCCAGGTGACAGTGACACAGAAAATCATATTACTGGTACAATTCAAGAAGGTCTAAGGCCGGATGGTATTTTAGAGCCCATACAGGTAACCCGTACTGGAAATTCAAACAATAATGCAAAAAAAGTTGGAGATGATTTTGTGAAATACTTCAATACTTCTGGGTTTGTACCATGGCAAGAAAAAATGATAAATTCGTAATTATAATAGGTACTCACATCGTTCAGAGAATCTTGAGTTGATACTTGACACGAGTCTCGTCGTCGTCACTTCGAAGAGTTGACATTGATGCTGTAGCTGTAAAATAATTTTCTGTATTACATATTTGTTTCATTAGTTGATGTTGTTTGTTTATATATACAGGGTGTAACAGTTAGATGTAGTCATATTTTAAGCGCTTGTTCTACCCATCAATACGAACAACTTTTACAATGGGGGCAACTTCGAAATCGCGAAAGAAAATGAGCTGTTCCATACAAAAGTTCAATAACCTCCCGATGCAATGTATGAAACAGCTGATTTTTTGCGATTTCGAAGTTGTTCCCAGAGTAAAAGTTGTTCGTATTTATGAGTAGAACAAGCCCTTAAAATATGACTACACTTAACCGTTACACCCTGTATATTTATAAAATAAATAAAATTAAAAATAAAAATAAATTAATGTGTTAATAAAGAACTACATACTTACATACCACAATTGTTACCTACTTGTCAATAACCAATTTTTTTAATTTATTTATAGTAAAATTGATAGGTACGTACCTATATTACCTATATACTTACTTACTTACTTTCGATCGGATCGTTGAGAAATTCTAGCTCCTTATAATACCACAACTTTGGCTGATACAAATCTTCAACTCCGGAGCTGGTTCTCATGCTTGCTTTAACCTTGTTTCGTTCTTTCCTGTGGGAAGCTCGTAGTGACTGAATTTTTTTCTTAATATCGGTTATATCCGAGTTTGGTTCATATTTTTTTGCAATCTCCACAAGTTTATTATACACTGCAAGCCTATTTACTTTGTTTTTATACTCGCTTGATTTAGTTTCCCATAAACAGGGACAGTCTCGAAAGGCATTTATAAATTCTATTATAAAATCGTGGCTGCAAGTACGTAGATCCATTATTGTGACACGGACTGAGCACGCAGGTTACGAAATTTGTTGTAGGTAGGTACACAGCTCTTCTGGCGCACATCCGTCCTCTAGCGCTGTCGCCGAAAAGTGACGGCTCGGCTCGCCGGCCGTGATCGACACGCGGTTTTGCATGGCGGGCCGAGTAAAAAATATAGCACGACGACGAGCCGCAAGCCAGGCTCGGCGGTATTTAAAACCGTGGTTTTGCAATAATACACCGGCAAGCTTTACCATAAAAACCGCGGTCTTACTCGTCCGTCGAGCCGCTTAAGTGTTAGAGAACTAAAAGTTATTTAAAAATTGTAATGATATTCATTATTTGCTGGATTTGAGTGACCAAATGTGTTTTAAGTTTGTTTATTAGTTTGTAAAAGCAATTTTAAAAACCTTCTTTTAAAAGACGTTAAGTTACGAAGGATATTTAATGTCGCTCTACCGTTCGTTTTGACTACCGATGTTAGGGATGTCGGTTGAAGGCCCCACATCAGCTCCACCATCTTCATCGATATCCACAAGACCTGGTGCTAGTAATCTTGCATGTAATGCCATGTTATGTAGCACACAACATGCCATCGTGATCTTGCGGGCTACATGAGGATGATAATGCAGAGTTCTGTCTTTCAGCAAGCATCTCCAACGGGACTTAAGAACCCCAAAGCAGCGCTCGATACAATTTCTGGCCTTGACGTGTCTTTGCGTGTAGACTTCCTCCCTGGACACCCAAAATAGGTGTCATGAGCCATGGCCGTTGGCTGTATCCTATGTCAGCTGAAATCAATAATTTAATTATTATTTCATTATAGAACTGAAGTATACTAGACCTAGGTACACTGGGATTAGGTATTACAGAAACACGGTGTAGTCTTATTCGCCTTTATTCGGGAACTGACTGCCTAAGTATATAGGTACAAAGAATACTTAAAACTACCCACATACATTACACCTCCCTTCTTATTTGACACATCTCTTATGTTATATAATATTATGCAGCACAATACGTAGGTAAAATAAACTATAACTAAATTTTGACCTTATGTAAGTATTCGGTACAATAATTAAATGTTTATCTAAGCTGAATACTTTAACTTACAACTACTTTTGATATATCAATAAGTAAACAATATAAGCATTATATCTTAGCATTATAGGTACCTTGTAACAATTAAATAAAACTTATTCTACTCGGAATCTTACAACCGGTTGTCGGTTCCTTTTGACGGGAGCCACGGAAGGTTCACTTGCAGGTGCCTGAGGTGAAGTAGGCGGCGTGCCAAATGGATCGTTGTCTGATTTGGAAGAGCTCTCCTCCGTAACTAGCTCATCGCCCGGGTCTGCGACCGCGCGCGGGCCGTGCTCCCCTCCCGTACTGAGCTGCGCTCCCACCGGGCCACTCGCTTCTAACGGACATTGCACATCTAAAAGACCTGACCTGCGCCTCATTTGATCTACGTGCCTGATTACCTGTCGACCGTCCCCCTTATCAACCACGTACCTCCTAGAACCTTCCCCGTGAACTACCTTACCTTTTACCCATTTATCGCTCTGACCGTACTCCCGCAGCCATACAGGCTCTCCGTCCGCGACTGACCGCTGCACCCCGCCGGCGGCGTCTACCTGCCTACTCTGGGCCTGCCGCACCCTGTTCACGAGCGCCTGCCCACTCCGCAATAGATCGAGCCGGGAACGTAACGACCGTTTTTGTAAAAGCATTGCCGGGCTGTCGCCTGTACTAGAATGGATTGAGTTACGATAAGAAAGTAAAAAAGTTTGTAATGCGGCATCAATGTCGATGGACTCCCGAGTTGCTTTTTTAATGGCTCTTTTACAAAGCTTTACCGCATTCTCGGCCGCCCCGTTTGAAGCGGGATGATACGCAGGTGAAAATCGTTGTTGTATACCATTATTCTGTAAAAATTGTTTGAACTCAAAACTTGTAAACGGCGGGCCCTGATCAGATACTACTTCAGTAGGTAAACCAAATCGAGCAAAGGTACTCCTTAAAGCTTTAATTACGGCAGTAGCATTGGTTTTCGCCATTTCAAAAATTTCTAGCCATTTCGTACTAGAATCGACCAATACTAAAAATGTTTTATTGTATAAGGGACCCAAAAAATCAATGTGAATCCTACTCCACGGCTGTACGTGGTAAGGCCAGGGCTGCGGCGGCGCGCGGGGTGGCGCCTGTGACTCCGCCGCGCACGTATCACAATTCTTGCACATTGCTTCGATATCTGTGTCGATATTAGGCCACCAAACGTAACTGCGCGCTATTGATTTGGTTTTTACTACGCCCATATGACTTATGTGTAACTGAGACATTATTTTTTTTCGTAAGCATTCCGGTATTACAAGCCTGTAACCCCACATAACGCAGCCTCGTTCTACATACAATTCATGACGCTTAATATAAAATTGCTGAAGTACCTCGTTAGGACGCGACGTTGGCCACCCTGACTGTATATAACCTAACAACCTACTGAGTTCCAAATCCTTAGAAGTTGCTTTTCTTACCTCTTCGTTTGTAATCGGAAGAAAATTCTCTACAAAATTAACGTAATTAACTTCCTCCGAGCGGCTAGATAACCTCTGTGTGTTTTGTGGCAGCCGTGACAACGCGTCCGCACCATTTTTGTTTGTAGGGACGTATTCTGTGTCGTAGTTGTACCCGGACAATAACACGGCCCAGCGTTGTAAGCGCGAAGCCGCCATTACCGGAATACCTACCCTATTGCCAAAAATGTAAGTTAAAGGCTTATGATCGGTTCTCAATATAAACTTCCTACCATAAATGTATTGATTAAATTTTTTAATACCATAAATAATAGCTAATGCTTCCCGGTCTATCTGCGCATACGACTTCTCGGCCCGCGTGAGTGTACGCGACGCATATGCGACCGGGCGCTCCCCCTCCGGCGCGAGGTGGGACAGCACGGCGCCGACGCCGACGCCGCTGGCGTCCGCCGTTAGTACTATCGGTAAATTTAAAGAATAATGCGCTAAAACTTCACTTGAGCTTAACTTGTTCTTAATTATTTTAAAAGCGCTTTCACACTCAATGCTCCATTCGAATCTAGTACCCGCTTTTAATAATCTATACAAAGGGGCCATAATCGTGCTTACGTTTTTTACAAATTTACCGTAATACATAACTAACCCAATAAATGCCTTCAATTCTGATACATTGGTAGGTGCCGGAGTTTTAGTGATAGCCAGCACTTTCTCTGGACTAGTGTGAACGCCGTCTTTGCTAATCACATAACCTAAATAATTAACCGACTCGGCAAAAAATACGCATTTCTCTTTTTTTACCCGCAGCCCGTTCGATCGCAACCTCTCAAATACCTGATTTAAACTTTTAATATGACTACGGCTATCTGGCCCTGTTATAATTACATCATCTAAGAATACCCCCACGTAAGGTATTCCCGCTAATAACTGCTCTAAATGTTTCTGAAAAATACCAGGACTCGACGCCAGTCCGTACACTAGTCGGTTATACCTATACAGACCCTTGTGGGTATTTATAACGGTATATTTTCTCGTATCATCTAACTCAAATTGAGCGTATGCTTGAGATAAATCAATTTTACTAAAACGTTCGCCTCCGTGTAAGCGCGATAATAAATCCTCAATACGAGGTAAAGGGTAACGGTCGACTTCGAGCACCTTTTTACTGTTAGTTTAAAATCAGCGCAAATTCTTATATTACCATCTTTTTTAAGTACCGGTACAATAGGAGTGGCCCAGTCGGAGCGCTCGACGGGCGTGAGCACGCCGTCACGCACCAGCTGGTCCAGCGCGCGCTCCACCGGCTCGCGCAGCGCGTACGCCAGGGGGCGCGCGCGCAGGAACACGGGCCGCGCGCCCGCGCGTAGTCGTATGCTCACAGTACCGCCCGTGAACCTCCCGAGGCCCTCCGCAAACACATCACAAAATCTGGAACTGAAATCATGCTCATCAAAGTCTTTATTCTCAATTTTGTTTATATGACAGTATTGAAGGATAGGTATTTGAATTCTAAGTTCGGCAAGCCATTGTCGCCCTAAGAGACTAGTTTTACCGCCTTTAATCACATACAAATCTTAATCTTTTTCTAATCCCTTATATTTAACGCGAGGCTTAGCTACCCCCACCGGGTTTACTAGCTCTCCGGTATAGTACCTCAGTAAAACATTACATGGCTCTAATTTTATATTTTTAAAATAATAACAATAATTTTTATAACTTATACAGGATATGGCACTCCCCGTATCGCACTCCATTGATATTTCTTTGTCGTTAATAATTAACTTTATCACTATAGGTTTGCACTGTTCGATCGATAGTTGATTAATTTGAATTATTTTTACCTGGCTGTTCTCACCATCCGCTTCCACATCAGAATCGGCACTTAAATTGTAGAACCCCGACCAATGATAAGGGCAAACTCTCTTTAAGTGCCCTTTTTTGTTGCACTTCCGGCACACATACGACGTGAACCGGCAAGTGGAAGTGCCGTGAGCTCCGCCGCCGCTCGTGCCGCCACCGTACCCGCGGCCGCCGCCGCCGCCGCCCTGCTGGCGAGCATAGCGCGCGACCGAAGTAGTGGCCGCCGCCGCCGCCGTCGCCGCCGCCGCCGCGCCGCGCTCCACCGCGCACGCCGGCTCCGCTGTCCACCGCGGCGGGCCGCTGCCGCGCCACCCGGCCGCCATCGCCTTGCAATCCGCCGTACTGGAGTCACCCGCCGTCGTCGTTCCCTTGTGCCCTTCGACCGCCGCGGCATCTTTCTCTGCCGCTTCGAGGCTCACCGCCAAGCTATACGCTTTCCCAAAACTTAACTTTTCTTCGGCGAATAACCGTTGCCGTATCGTTTCACTCAAAATACCGCACACTAACTGATCTCTCAAGCTTTCTTCCAACCATTGTCCGAATTCACAAAATTTTGACAGTTTTTTTAATACCGCCACATATTCAGATATCGTTTCCCCGTTATATTGTTTCCTATGACGGAATTTATATCGCTAGGCAAGCGCGCTCGGTTTCGGTTGCAGATGTTTTTCGAGAATGTTCGACAGTTCAATAAACGTTTTCGTATGAGGTTTTACCGGAGTACACAAATTGACCAAAAGTTCGTAACACTCCGCTCCCATTACTGTGATTAATGTTGGCACTTGTAAATCACTCGGTATCTTATTCACAAGAAAATACTGTTCTAACCGATCGACATATAATCTCCAGTCATCCTTACGTACGTCAAACTCCGAGATTCTTCCGATCGACATTTTGTAAAAAACAAAAAAAATACCACGCGTACACACGACACTGCACTTAGGTTCGTATCGATTCGTCGCCACTGAAGTATACTAGACCTAGGTACACTGGGATTAGGTATTACAGAAACACGGTGTAGTCTTATTCGCCTTTATTCGGGAACTGACTGCCTAAGTATATAGGTACAAAGAATACTTAAAACTACCCACATACATTACATAGACGAGCAGTTATAAAACTTATATATGAAACTTACCTAGCAGCCAAACTTGTTCGCCATCTTGATGGAGCTGTCGCATAAAGGGTTCCACCCTACTCGTTGATCATATATGTGAGTCATGCGACGCTCCACCAAACTTTGGATTTACATTAATTATACGTAAATCACTGTCACATATCTGTAAAATATATTTATATTTACCACTTACCACCCACCATACCGTAGTATATGTAGGCGGTATAGTAGCCACTTGAAATATTTAACAACTTGTACAATCCCTTGGTTAGAACAGCCCCTATTCATAATGAAACATCAGTCAACTACATGTCTATGTTTTAAAATTTTAGTTAGTAACATACATACCATTTGCACATTCAGTGAATGGTATCCTTTCCTATTACAATAGTGATGCTCATTATTAACGGGTGACACAAGAGCAACATGAGTGCAGTCAATACACCCTATTACTCCCGGCAGGCCAAATTTTTGTTGAAACCTGCAAGTATAATTTATTTTTGTTAGTTACAATTCATTTTATGAAAATGGAAACCTATGCTTTACAAAGGATATAATTTTAGCCGATATGGAATAAATATAACAATATTTAAAATTGCTTTTAAATAAATGTCTCCTAGTATTTTGTTTGATAAATATGTATGTATGTAGTAACATTTAGAGTTGGCTTACCATGGTTTATTAATTATAATAGTTAAAGACTAAATAAAGAAGCAAATGAATAGGTATAGTGTTTTTTTTATAAATTATGGATGGGACGTTTGTCTTCCATGCCACCTGATGTTAAGTGAACATGAAGACTAAGGTGGTACACGTCCATCCACGAGAAACCTATTCACTCGACGCTTAAAAGTACTAGGACTATACTGGTCAGGGAAAATAGACGCAGGCAGTTCATTCCAAACCTTGGCGACCCGTATCAAAAAAGAACTGTGAACTGAATATCTGCCACATAAGGATGGAAGTTCTGTCTGCGTCTAGTAGTCCGATGGTAAAAGGGTGAGGGTTCAATTTGTTCAAACAGAGCACTGGCGCACTCACCAAAATGTATCCTGTAGTACACGGTTAGACACGCAACCTTAATGGCGTGTCTATCCGTGTACTACAGGATACAGTGTGTTATATAAATGGCTTTAGTTTTATACTTACTTCAACTTAATTCGAGATCTCTTATTTCGAGTTTGTGTTCCCACAAAATGAGATCCCACGAAATGAGAGATCTCGATTGGCTCATGATGGCATTGCTATTCAATGCATCAGAGACTTCCCTGACGCATCGACTAACAGTCCTTTAAGTAAGTAGATGGGAGGTTCCCACGAGTTTCTGGTACGATCCCGTTGCATAGAAACTTAGTGCACAAAGTGCCTGAAAAAGATATCATTATGTGTATCTTTTATTCCCGAAGCAACGCTAAGTACTTTATCATTTTAAATAATATTATGTAAAAATAGAAGCGTCACTTACTTTTCTCTCCAAGGGCAGTTCTCGAGACCCCTTCAAGTTGGTCCAGCGGCGAAGATCACGACAGAGCTTACGAAAAGAACGTTAATCAAACCGATATCGGTTTTGGAAATCAGTTTCTGTGATATCCTGAATTCTTTCAAAGCCTCGCCGTAATAATCTATCTTGTCGCCGGAGCCATACTTCTTCATTATGTGCAGCCCATAATAAACGTAATGTATGCATATTTCACAGTAAACAGAATGTAATCACAAATAAAATAATCCAAATGTAACAAAATAACTCAAACACGACACACCTCAAACAAACAGCTGACCGACTAACCGCCATTTTCTAGCGTTATCTACAAGGTCCACCCGATAGAAAGGAAGCGTTCAAAACAAATAGCGTCAACGATTGTCAAAATAAACATGTTGTCTAGCACATTTCTATTAGTTTTCGATGGTCACGTGATTTTTCGATAGTCTCATTCATTTTTTTCGTTCTCTACTGTGGTTGACGCCGATAGAATGTTACTTTGTCTAGGCCTTCTGGTGTCCATTTGTAGGTGTAAGACCTGTTGGCAAAACAGCCTTGACAATTTCCTTTAATAATATTTTTATTTCAGTAGCCGAAGCAGCCCCTTGGGAGAAATAAAATGCTAGTGGCTGTTGCCACTTGTGTACAACACCCCTTAGCATAAAGCATAATACATGGTTTGCCAAGTCAGGTTTTATGGATGTTAGCTCAACAAAACCATGCATTTTGTCATCGCTTTTGCTATATGTCAGTGATGGTTCTAATGCCATTTCATCAAAAATTAATGAACAGTATTTTTATTATTTTCCCATGATGTCACTTGTAATAAAAAATTGTCACAAAAAATGTCTTGATCCCTCTAAGTGAGAAGATTTTTCTAAGTAATAAATAGTTACCACATTTTAATTGCTGAAAAAATTTGAATTTTTAACGATTACCTACTTGAAATTTTAAACTACTGATCATTTTATTTAAAGTAGTTTTCGAAGGCAAAATGAATATCCTTCTAAAAATTTATAACATTTAGGACTTTGTTTAAAAATTGATAAGCCCAAAATTTTTCATCAGTATTAAATCTCATCCCTTTCTTATTTATTGGAATCATCCTTTGCTGCATCCACAGGAACCTCTAAGAGAAAGGATGCATTTTTTCAAGCAGATTTTCCAGATGTCAGCAAATGTCTTAGCCCTCTCCATTCTTTTAAAATACTGAACTTGGCTTTTTGATTTTTGTACTCTTTATACAATATCTGACATTCTGAGGTTAAGTTTTTTGTATTATATACAATTTTTCTGGTGCTTCGCTGTCTTGCTTTGCAAGGTAGGCCTTGAAGTTAAAAGAAAATCGTTAAGCCAAATTTAATCAAATATTAGCAAATAATTATTTTTATAAGTTAATTAGTTCAAAAACTTACGGGCACTCATTCCATGTTGTCTTTCCATGGTAATATTTATTTGGGCACTAGTGGATGGACCATCATTTTGATGGAAATTGTCTGAAAAAGTTTCATGCATAAACATTGCATTAATATATAAATATTGGCTGTCTTATAATAACCCCGACGACCCTATAAACTTTGTATTTTTTTTTTCGAAATTTCTTATTTGGTTTGACCTTAGCTCGTTTTGCGTATGATACAGAAGACATTATGCCTCGTAACCTTAGCGAGCTGAAACGCGTCACAGGTACGAGCCCACTCTTTGCAGTCCTTATTGATGGACGGCCAAACGTACCGTTCGGTTACTAGTCGTGTCGTAGCTTAAGGGTGGGTCAAGATGTGCAGCTTATTAAAAAGGCGGCGTCGCAGATCGGATGGGACATAGACCGAAGCTTACCAGTCGAGAGATTACAGAACAAGGAAACGCAAGTACCAGGTACACTAACTTTTGAAAGTTTGAGACTGGTGCTGTCCAGCAGTAATTGGCTCAATTTTTTGTCTGCCTCTTGAGACTTGACAAGAGCTTCGTACTCTTGCTCAAGGGAGATAGCGTCCACTCGAGACATCACGCCTGCAACTACAAACTGCCAAACAAAATCGCGACGCAGCTCCTGATTAAGACATAGGATGACAGTGCCATATGTTGTGATTTTGCTACCGTTAACAGCGCTTAAATCATAGTCGGAGTTCTCTCGACGACGCGGGAGCCAGCTAACGGGATAACAACAACACAAATCCGATACCTGGTCAGTAACAAAGAGGCGGCGGCTTACATTGTAACAATCAATGGCCGCTGCTACTGACTGCCCCTCGAGTTTTCCGAGTACTAATTGCATGGCGGGATGCACTTGCAGGTGAAAATGTGCGCGAGGGGCGCACTTTTAAGCCGGAACGACTGCGGGCCCGGCTGCTACCTCTAGCGGAGAGAGTATGAACTGATTTGGTTAGTTCAGCAACCTGAGAAACCAAAATATCGAGGGCAGGTTCCGGTGAAGGTGCAGCGGTAGAGAAAACTGCGCATGACCGCCCGGTAAGGTCTATGACCTTCTGCGCCAGGTCAGCTAATTTCTCCAAACTCAAGTCATCCGCTTGCACAGCACCTGTATATCCTGTTTAATAAAATAATTTGGTCCAAAATTGAGGAACCAGCTAAAGATTTTAGGTGACGGAGGAACTGGGACGGTTTCCTGTCTCCAAGTTCCTCATTGCCAAGCAACTGACGGACCTTCTGCTCCTGGGATATAAAAAACCTGTTGATGAGTGCATTTTTCAAATTAATGTACCTTTTACCTGCTTCTATAGGCTGTGTAATGATGTCTTCGATTTCGCAAGCCAACAACATCAATCAATCTGGCCAACAACATAATTATACATTGTGAGGTCAGCCACTATACCGGCTATTTGAAACTGGGCCTCAACTTCGGTTAACCAAACTGTAGGTTTATCGGACCAAAATGGGGGAGTTTGACGGCTGCCGCGTTGACTTGGGTTTCGCTGGGAAGAATTTGGTTAAGCTTTTCTTCAAGAACAGCCTTTTCAGCCATAACGCGCTCTAATTTATGCTTAACCTCAGTAAAAGCTTCCGCCATATTAAAAAAATAATAATCATAATTTCACAACCAAGTAGTTAAAAACCTACACAAAATCCAGACTTAGTTAGGAGGGAGAGCACTGGGGTGTTAGATGATGTTACCATCACCGTTTTAAGTAGGAACACACTGAGTATTAAAAACACTAGGGCTCGGTAAACACTGGTGAATGAAACATGCACTGAGTATGTAAAAACACGGTGAATCTGCTGTGCATCGATGAGAGCGCTTCCACGGAAATCGTAGGGAGATAGTAGCTCCACGCCTCTGCAGTACGTCGAACACGACGCCGTTGAGGTAAGTAAAAAAAGTAAAAATCGGTTTATTGTGACAGCAGATTTACACATAAAAGTTTTTTTTTTTATAAGTGATTAAACCCGCGTTTGACCTCAATCTCACCTGATGGTAAGTGACGATGAGGTCGAAGACGAAAGCACACGGGTTTAGGAAGGAACTGGCTCTTTATACAATATTGCCGGAACACATTACCGCCGGAGCGGTAACATTTGGCGGCAGACTTTATATAAAGGGTGGTCGCTAGCCAGGCGGACCCAGAAGGGATCCTACCACCAAGAAGAGTAAGTAACAAAAATAAAAAAGAACATATAGTAAAAAAACATATATCAAACAACTTAAAAGAAACAGGAGCTTAAACATTATCAAATAAAAAAAAAATATAAAATACTGCTGAAACAAAGGCACATAACTCAGCATGTGCTTTATTGCGTATGGCAAAAAAGCGCTGATTTTCAGTTGTGTCCTAATATTTGGTGACTGTCCTCAGATAAATAAAATAATAAATATAGAAATTAATAAAGTAATTAATATAAAATCCAGTTTCGGAGTATGTCGTACACGATTCATGAGCCCATAACTGACAGTCGTCACAGCGAATCCAGTCCTCTACGGGTGGATCTTCATATGGCTCCATGAAAAACAGGCAAAAATAATTGTGGTTTGTGACATTATCGCAGTTTTTTTGAGTATTATTCGTTTTTCTTGTAGTATTAGTACGAGATTTAGCTCTTTTTTGCGTTCCGGAGGACCCTGGCTTTTCAGACAATTCTCCCATATTCTTCACTACTCTTTTCTTCTTATTAGCATCAGTTTTATTCTTTTTAGTTAATTTATCCCTTTGCTCGTCCTTGATGGGGGTGCTTGTTAAAATTTCAGCCCGCTGAGTTTTCCTTTGTCGACTGGTTATATTTGGTTTCATATTTGGCAAAGGTTAATTGCCATGGGGCTTACATATCCAGCATTATCTGGCAAGGAATTTTTAGCAGGTGAAGTTCTTATTATTGGCGGGGTAATCGCTCTGACGTTCTGACTGAGCATTAGGGAATCAAGATCAGACGAACCAGGTCTTTCAGCTGATGAAGGGGAAATTGGTGGGTTTTGAGAGCCAGTCACTATTGCACACGGCTTGCACTGGCAGTGTCTTTCTTTGCTCTTGATTGCCAGATTGCGTTGGGTTTTCTACAACAGCGGATTCTCCATGGTTGTTGCTGGTAAGAAATCAGCATTATCAAAAACAAATCTATTTGGAGGCCACAGGCCCGTTTTTTCGAAGCCACTCACTGCATTCTGGGCTGTTGCCGTTCGCAAATAGGCAGTTCCAGACAACCCAGCCACATGTTTTTGATTGATTCTCTGAACCACATGAGCTTTTTGGAATTTTGTGTAGTGTGTGGTGCCAGTGACAAAAATATGACATGATTCTTGGAGGCGAGTTCTAGAGCTGGCAAGTACTTATGAGACTCAGGATTGTCCATGACGAGCAATACTTTTTTCTCTGCTGTTGGCCGGACTGTGTCTATGAAAAAACGAAGCCACTCCAAGAACACAGTGCCATTGGTCCAGTCATTATCACTGACAGTTGCTTGAGTGCTCGGTGGTGCTCCATGTAGTAAGTTCGGTGCCATTCTATTCCTTGCAAAAATCAAGGTGGTATAAAGGAACCCGCAGCATTACAACAGCAAATTACTGTTGTTGTTCTTCCTCGCTCGGTACTGGCGATGTGACCCACTTGCTTTTTGCCCAGCTTTGTTAAAACCCTTGGAGGTTTGTTGGAAGAGGTTTGCACTCCTGTCTCGTCCATATTATATATACGGAATGCGTCAATTTTATGCTTTTCAGTTTCGGTTTCCAGCAGATCAAAAAAACGATATACCTGGGGTTTGTTAAAGCCCCAAGCTCTGGAGATTGACGTGGGTTCTGGTCTTCTAAAGGTCAAAGTAGGATGCCGTGTTATAAATCCTTTATAAAAATCGTGTCCAGCGGTTTGATTCTTAAAAGGATGTGGAATGAAATCTTCCTTTGAAAGTCCAAAAAACAGATTGCCCATATGGAACGTGTACTCTAGCAGCTCTATTTCTTGTTCTGGAGTAAATACTGTTGTAAATCTGCCAAGTTTCTTTATAGCTGATCCTGTTTGTACGTGTCGTCTAAGTGTGGTACGAGGGATACCGTATTTTATTGCGATACATTTTACTGAGCCGCTTTTTTCGTTAATGTCTTCAATTGCTCGGGCCATCGTAGCTTCATCCCAAGAGGCCTGGGTAGTTTTGCGTTTGTAATTGTTAACCATCTAAACTAAATAATTGAGCATTAACTATCTAATCATAATATAGTAATACGAGGGCAAAGCGGTCAGTTGGCCGTTTTGCCCAGGCCGCTTTGCCTTTATCGGCCATTTTGTTATAAAAGTTAACTACATCCACATCATTTAATATATTTCAAAGCCAGTACTATCGAACCAAAGCGAAATAGATAAGTATCAATGCACGTGTAATGGAAGCAGTAAAATTTTAAGAAGTTGGACCAAAACAAGTTAAACTTACTTATTTATTTTAACAAAACACGCGATGACGTATTTTTCGTCACAGGAGACGCGCGCTCGGTCTCACCGCTTCCGGATGACTGGTGGGTGCGGGGCAGGAGGTGTAGTAAGCGTGCAGAATAGCAACGTCGCGCTATCTTTTTAAAGATTCGAAAAAAATATCGTGGCCGTTTTGCCTTTTATGGCCACTTTGAGCTTACTTCCCCTATCTTTGAAAGTTCATTGTTTGTAAAATGTAATATTCACTTTTTTATTCGCGCAACAGATGTTAAGAGAACGTGTAATATACTTACTGTTTTATAATGCATTATTTTTGTTATATTGTATTAGGGTTTAGTTTCTTTTTATTTTGTATCTGAAAATGTTCTTCTATTGAAAATGTTATGAAAACTAAATATTGTTTATTTACCTATTAACTCTAAATTTGTCATGTAGCTTATGTCACTTTTCAATACAGATAATTTATAAACTGTTATTAGGTTTTTATTAATTTCTTTCTTAATTAATTTTAAAATTGTATTACTATAGTACAAATTATTCTGAGACTTGCACATTTAGAAGCAAGAGAAGTATCAGCTCCACTTTTACCATAGCACAACCGCTGCTCCAGAGACTAAAACCTCCTTAATACGAGAAGTGACAGCCGCTGGCCGATTATAGAATGGATGCCTCTCTAAACATAATTTAATTTACGGCTGTCGAACGAAATCGAGGCTATAAAAGGAGTGGCTAGCTGATCTCCTGGCTTTTCGGAAAATAAAACACCGATCAGAGTACTTGGGAGAGCATTGAAGAAAAATCACTAAAAATACTAATACTAAAAGTCAAATAAATAGTACCATATACTGGATTATCTCTTGGAGCCGTGGATCCTCAAAACATTTTGGATACCTAAATCATTTTGGAAGTTCGGAGTGTATATAAAAATTCCTAGTGGACTGTAAGTGTAAATAGTGTTTTTTATACATACTTGTAACCTTTATTTGTAAATATATAAACTTTAACTTTATCCTTTTTATTTTCTCTTATCTCTTCCTTTAAATAGTAGATCACTTAGACTTTAGGTAACACTACAAACGGTTACTAGAGCAACACGTCATGGAGACCGATTAGTTTATAATGTAGAACCGAAATTGTAGCTTTATCATAACCAGTGCTATGCGACGTGCGTTAAAATTTACAATGCTTTACCAAGACAGTTAAAGTTAATGCCACTAAATAAGTTAAAGTTTGAATTGACTAAATGGTTAAAAGCCTGAAAGAATATTTTGAACATAAAAAATATTAATCTAGAATGTAATTGTTATAAATAACCCATGTTAATGATATAGTGATAGTTCTTAATTTATGTTAAGTTTATTCTTCATAGTAACAATTATATAAACGATGAATTTAATCTTAGAAATATTATGTAGACTAATTCACATAAATGATGTTTAACCTATATGCGTGACACATTCTTCAAATTAATTATTGTGTATTGTCTTAAGTTTTCACGATTCATAATTTAAATAAAACTACTTTTTAACCGGATTAACTATCACCAGCATGGGACCCTATTCTCAAAGATATTAAATCAAACATCCAACAAACAGCACGACCTGAAACTCAAGACACTGTCAGCTCATTTTGTGTTAACCCTGAACGCTACGCTCGAAGACTGAGAAATAGATGGAGATGATGTATAAATTTTTCCACTATCAATCTGACGCCTGACACCTCAGTGGCTCGTGACCACGGGGTCTTCCGGGGACACCGAAACGTCGAGTTAAAATGTAAAATATAAATTATACGCGATTAATCCGGTTAAAAAGTAGTTTTATTTTAATTATTTTGTACCCAACTAAAAATATTGCATGCTGTTAGACAGTTTTGTATAAGGAACGTTTCATAGTATAACCACCTTTTTGTACCATACATTGAAGCAATAAATATGATTTGATTTGATGGACTCTGTTTGTACATTCATACATAACCTAACGCCCGTCTCCCTTTGGGGTAGGCAGAGACAAGGGAACACCAATTGCTGCGATCCAGACATACCTCTTTCGCTTCTTCCACGTCATCAACCTTTTCATACATGATCGCCGGTTACGGGTACTTTTGACTAGGCCCTTTTTCAAAATGTCGCCAATTTGATCGGCATACGTTCGCCTAGGCCGGCCCCTTCCAACAACACCATCCATTCTTGTTCTGTACACCTCTTTCGTAAATCTACTTTCACTCATCCTTTCCAAATGCCCAAACCACCATAGCATACATAACACATATCAATTATATAAATTATGAACATTGTTTAAAGAAAAACACCTTATTTATAAAATCAATTTAGAAATGGATCAACAAGCAATATAATTTTCATTCATAGAGGCTATGTACCATAACAATTATCAAAGTGCCATTATTTTAGAGTAATTAATTATTACACAAATTTCTGTAGAATTCTTGACAGTTTTCTGGTAAGTATTCAATCATACTTTATAAATCCATCATCTTTTCTCTGCTTATAGAATTTTTGGCCACAAGTGTATGTAACTCAACATTTTTTATGTCTGAAATAGACTTTCCTCTCTTCAATACAATACCTACACTTCTTTCCACGGTTCCAAGTCTGTATAATTTTCTTTTATATGCACTACACCTGGATTGTCCTCCCTTACTTATATCCGAGATGTTGTTGAGATACTCAGTGTTTTTATCACAATTATGGCATCTGCAGCCTGTTGTAGGTCAAAAAAACAGTCACTTGACATTTCAATCGCTTCAAAGGGTTGTGATATTGTTTCAGATCTTGAGGAACATAACTTTTTCAGGTCTTGAGGAGCATAACTTTTCATCACCTTTTTTCTCTTTTCTATTATTCCAAAGTGTCTATAACACTGTAAGAAACTATGGCTTGTTATAAGAAATTTTGGTTCAATAGATTTAAAGTAACCATTTGCCACTAAAAAACATTAGTAAGAAGGGCATCATTCTGTTTTTATTTTGCCCGGCACAGTTACCACACCATATTATAAGTCCTTGTTTATAGTTCTTTTTTTCACAAAAGTCAAAAGGTATGATGCTATTTCGTTGCACCCTCTGCTGCAGAATCCTTCGTGCCAAAGACACATAAAAGAGTTCCCTATACCAGCCACATTGATGCACAAGTTATAACAGCTGAGCTGTCGTTTGTAAAACATCTCTGAGTGAGTTAAAGTACGCACAAAGAGCACCTGCTGGAGATCTATAGCTAGTGACAGTTGTACTACCTGCTAGTTGAGATTGTTCCCTATCTATACCCATTTTCTGACAAGATTGTTCTGCTTTTCGGTGATGTAATTCCAAAGAAGTCTGCAGACCGACTTTCAGAATTTTGAGAACGCACTATTTCTGACAAGCGATCACATACTTTACAAGTATCAGTCCTAAAACTTATAAGTTACTTTTTTATCAGGATGCATTTCATTGAAGGCTTTAAAACATCTGTTTTGTGCTTTTTGCTCTTGTGTAATGACTTTCATCTCGGGGGAACATGTTAATGAAACGGCATTGACAATCAAAACATTTTATTCAATTTCAAGAGTTTCGCCATAGCATCATTTTAACGTTTGGTGGCGCCACTTATTATTGGCAATAACAACTTAAAATGAATGAGTTGAGTGAGTATTAGACAATCATTCGCTATTTGCTCACAAAACGCTGCCGACTTGTGAAAGTCCTATGCATATCTGTTGTGAAATGCACATATCTGCTGTGTTTATATAATTTCCTGCAAACTCAGAAGTAGCGTCAAGTGAACTTAAGTTTATCATTTATGTAACTAAATTGTTGTGATGCTTGATAGACTTCATGATTTACATATTTCATCGAATAACTTTATAAGTATCAAACATGCTAACAAGTGTTGGTTTTTGATTATTTAAATAAGTGGTTCGTTAGTTCGTTGTCATTGTACCTACTGTAAAATAACCACCCTTTCTTTCACATATGAAAATCAATATTTATCAACAGTAATAATAAAACCACTTCATCTAATGCAGTCGGGTCTGTCCTTATTAGCTTCGAAATGGTCCTCATTTTGCTTGACTTCCTCCTCCCTATCATTATGCAGATCCTAAATAACTCTATATCATCCAATAAATTTCCAACTGCTTGGAAGAAAACAAATATTATACCTCTGCCCAAAACTCCTATACCTACTATGCCACAAGACTTCCGACCTATTTCTATCCTGCCATTCCTGTCGAAAGTCTGAGAACGCCTTGTCCATTTCCAATTAAACTCCTTTCTTATAAAAAATAACTTACTTAACCCACTTCAATCCGGCTTTAAAACTGGACATAGTACAGTTACGGCACTGGTGAAGATAACGGATGATATTCGCATGGCTATGGAATCTAAGCAATTAACAGTATTAAACCTGCTTGATTTTAGCAATGCTTTCAACACCGTTGACTTTTCCATACTATTAAAATTGCTTTCATTCTTACTTGTGTGGGCGTCGGCAACGTATCGTAGTTGGAGACACTATTTCTGCTTGGTGTAACAATGAAGCTGGCGTCCCTCAAGGTGGCGTGTTATCTCCACTCCTTTTTTCTATTTTTATCAATTCTATAACTAATAATTTATCTTTTTCCTACCATATGTATGCAGACGATCTCCAAATATACATACAGACCACACTTGAAAACCTACCACAAGCGATAACGACTATCAATCATGATCTTGCTAAAATCTCTTCCTGGAGCCACAGCCACGGTTTGACTGTTAACCCGGCTAAAACCCAAGCGATCATAATTGGAAGCCCGAAAATAACGAAGCAAATTGACTGGACATTATGCCCGCATATTATGGTAAATGATGTCAAAGTGGATTTTAGTAAATCGGTGAAAACCCCTGGAATATTCTTTGACAGCAATCTAACCTGGAAAATCCAAATTGATGCAGTGAGCAGGAAGATGTTTGCAGCAACTTTTTCTCTTAAACGATTGCGCAATCTCCTACCAACTTCCACCAAAATTTCTATTGCAAAATCCTTATTGTTTCCTATCCTTGACTACGCAGACACTTGCTATCTTGATATTACGGAAGATCTACTTAATAAAATTGAGTGGCTTCAAAATCTATGCATAAGGTTCATATTTAATTTACGTAAATACGACCACGTTTCTGAATATCGCACTAAGCTCAATTGGCTTCCAATTCGTTTTCTCCGGAATACTCACCTTCTCTGTCTTTTATATCGCACGCTGTTCAATCCTTCCACACCAAACTACTTAAAAGCAAGATTTGAATATCGCCACAAACACCACGATAGACAATTACGATCCACCAATAACTTTATGCTAGCCACACCTCTACATAAAACCGAATTTTATAAAAAATCCTTCACGGTTTCAGCCGTGTCACTGTGGAATGAACTGCCTCTTGCGATCATGGCGTTGACAATCAAAGCATTTTATTTAACTTCAAGAGTTTGGCCATAGCACCATTTACCTTTTGGTGGCGCCACTTATTACTGGCAATAACAATTTAATATGAGTGAATTGAGTGAGTGATAGACAATCATTCGCCATTTGATTACAGAACGCTGCTGACTTGTGAAAGTCCTATGCATATCGGTTGTAAACTGCACATATCTGCTGTGTTTATATAATTTATAGACTTCATGATTCACATATTTCGACGAATAATCTTATAACTATCAAACATGCTAACAAGTGTCGGTTTTTGATTATTTTGGTTAGTGTTTCGTTAGTTCGTTGCCATTGCACTGTAAATTTAGCAACCTTTCTTTCACGTACGAAAAAAAATATTTATCGACAATAATAATAAAAAGTCGTCGTGGCGCCTGAAGTCGTCGTGGCGCCTTGGTTACTGTGTGTATCATACGATATCACAGGTTAAGCAACGTTCGGCGCGGTCGGTACTTGGATGGGTGACCGCAGACCATTCATATCTCACCACGACTTCCGTGCTTCGGAGGGCACGTTAAGCAGTCGGTCCCGGGTGCTGTATACTTGAATACAGTAGTCGTGAGGGTTTGTCAGAAGCCATCTAGGCGCCCTAAAAATTCTGGCATCCACTACCCAGCACTGGGCCAGCTTGGTGGATTATGGCCTATACCTCCTCTTCACCCAGGGGAGAGACTCATGCCCTGCAGTGGGCTCATTACAAAGAGTTGTGATGAGGAATAATAAAAAATCACTTAAGTGCATAGTCCACATAAAAAACCTCAAGCACATAAGCGCCGTCAGGCGGCAAAAAAGCTTGCATTCCAAACTTCCTATAATATAGATGTGTCCTATCTGTACTTGTACATAATACTTAATAATCTGTGTGTCTCTATTTCTTTTTTAGAAACCGAAAAAACGGCTACACCCCTTTTTATAAACTTCCCATTTGGTAAACCTCAAACTGTACCTACCAAAAAGTTGCGTTTCGTAAATTTGTTACTTCATACATTTTGTCCCATTTCGTAAATATTTTATAAATTATATGTGTTATTTCCAGTTTGGTAAACTTTTTGTTTGGTAAACAAGTAAAAAAGAAAACACGAAATTGATAACATCAACATATATTTTTTTAAATATTTTTAATCACAGGTACAACAGTCGGATTATGTGTATGTATTATACATATTGACATTTAAAAATAGAAATTAAATGTGGCGCTTACAAATAACGTCACCTAAAGCTTTAGTCCTTTTAATTCTTTTACAATATAAGACAATACAGTTTTACTATAAAAAAAGTAAAATCAACTTTACAAAATTTAAGAAAACTCACAGTTTGATTTTCTATTTCAATGACAAGTTTTATTAGTTCTTTAATTTTTTTATAATAAAAGACATCTGCATGCAAAATCAACTAAAAAGTATAAAAAAATATACAATAATCACAAATTTTGTATACACTGCAAAGTTAAATATCAATAAAAAATTATAAAGTGATGGAGACATTCCTGATAATTTGACATATTGATATTTAAAAACAAAAATAAAAAGTGGCGCTTATTAATAATTAATAATGTTACCTAAACTTTTAGGGCTTTTAATAATATAAGGGTCTTAAATAAATGCAAACTTTTCAGATTACTATATTTTAATGTGATACTCAATTACCGAAATATTAATAAGAGCCCACACATTTATATGTTTCTCCCCTCACCTCAACTTTCGCACCTCTCCTCTCCTCTCCTCTCCTCACCTCTCCTCTCCTCACCTCGCCTCACCTCGCCTCACCACATCTTGGCTTACCACACCTCGGCTCACCTCTCATCGCAACAAACGCCATCTATCCACTACATCCATTACATTCGGCCGTCCTGAAACAATTGCGCCGCAATTGGCGCTAAAAATATGTTAATTAAACTCTTCAGCAAGTCTATTAAGTCATCTCTTGTAACGATATCTTTGTCGCTACTATTTCGCTATATGATGGGGTACTACCATATGATCTTAAGGCATCTGCGGTCACTATCCCCGTTAATTTCATGATATAAAATTTCAGTAATGCCTTTCTTATACAAACATCAGTATGAACCTCACAAGTTTGAACGTTAAATAAATAAAAATATCGTTTTAGTTAACCAAGTTCCAAGCACCATTGAGTGACAATTATCTCCAAATTAAACAACCATTCAAATCCATTATCGTAATCATTAACAACAAGGTTCGTTAGTGGTTTACAGCAATCATAATTGCAATAAAATCTTTCAACCAATGACCCCTTCAACACACTACCCAGAATCACTCTGGCGTAGTCACCCAACCAACAAACAAGAACCTGCATTAAATCTCTTTCCATAACAAAAACTTTCTTTACAACTTCAATGGATACTTGTACTTTCGGCAACTTCATAACTGTAACCGCCACATATTTTGAATATTGCTTCCATTTAATATTAACATCAAAATTTTAAATCCAAGATTTACAATTTACACAAAGCTACCACTGGTTTAGAAGATCCATTTACTGAGAAAAACCACCAAGAAACTCAGTAGGAATCGGCTAACGTCAGTGCATTGTACGATTCGCAATACTTGCGATAAGAAAACCCCAACAACAATGAAATTTACTTTGAATGTAACAACGAATAATTTGACAGCGGTCAAACAATACAAACAAAGCAATCATAAGCTTCTAGAATAACTCAATTAATTAGCAAACAATGCAAAGCTCGTCACAAAACGTAATGCAACCTCCATTAGGTTTCATCTCCTCACACTCATAACCTCTGTCCGGTTATAGCGTTTATTACACCAATAAGAGCACTGCATTGCACCACATCAATCAATCAATCAATTTTTCGTTGAGTGGCAACCAGCCGTCGATGCACCACATAATTCACAACAACAAAGTAGGTATTACAATTTTTTTGACAGTAAAATCCAGCTTTTTCTGTTAGTCGCAACAAATTCAAGGTATTATTTAAACGCATTGGCTTTAGACATTAAAACGCATTTTCAATAATCTAGTTACTTCTCGACACCATTAGCTATCTCCGTGGTTCACACACACTGTCGTCATGTTACGTTTCAATTGCCAAAATAATAACAAGTTTACTATTACCTAAACAGAAAAAAAACGTGTCTCCTAAGAATCTCAGCAAAATAATCGAAGATCGGCAAGATACAAGGCGAATTCTACCGAGTCACGGATACACGATTATCAGAAAGAAAACCTAAAACTTCAATATTCAGACTATTTAAGAAAAGCAATATGTAGGCCGCTTAACAACAAAATTTCATCCGCTCCACCGTGATATAATTACTATCCACCAAGTAGGTACATACTGTAGATTCGACAAAACCCATTAATCCACAACTAACGCATCAAGATCGTGTAGTAGGTACACAATGTTCTAACATACACAAGGATTACTTTTTTTTTTTTTTTTTTTTTTATTAATTTATTTATAAAAGATACAGTAAATTTTTTACAAAAAAAGTGTAACAAAAACCAACTTAGGTTTGTACGTACACTTGCATTCATCATCGTGTGCAAATTTACATTAAAAAACTTAATTTAACAAGATACAAGTAAATATCATACATACATACATACATAACCTCACGCCTGTCTCCCTTTGGGGTAGGCAGAGACAAGGGAACACCAATTGCTTCGATCCATACATACCTCTTTCGCTTCCTCCACGTTCATTAATCTTTTCATACATGATCGCCGGTTACGGGTACTTTTAACTAGGCCCTTTTTAAGAACGTCGCCAATTTGATCGGCGTACGTTCGCCTAGGGCGGCCCCTTCCGACAGCACCATCCATTCTTGCTCTGTACACCTCTTTCGTAAATCTACTTTCACTCATCCTTTCCAAATGTCCAAACCACCGTAGCATACCCTTTTCAATCTTAGTCACTACATCTTCTTTCAATCCGCATCTCTTTCTTATTTCACTATTGCGCACCCTATCACTCAATTTCACTCCACACATGCTTCTCAACGCTCTCATCTCCACAGCATTAATCTTGCTTTCATGTCTCTTCTGCCACACCCAAGATTCACTTCCATACATAAGCGTTGGCGCCAAAACTCCCTCAAGTACGGCAAGACGAGCCTTACTTGGTATAGTTTTGCTTGCCATTATCGAGTATATGGCGCCATTAATACAATTTCCTGCTTTTACTCTCCTTTCAATATCACCTTCACACTTCCCATCTCTTGTAAACAAGGACCCCAAGTATACAAACTCTTTCACTTGTTCCACTTTTTCATCCCCTATCATAATATTGCATTCCGTCATATCTTCATTCCTCTCCATAACCATAACTTTCGTCTTTCCAACATTCACTTTCACACCTTTTCTTTTAAACGACTCATGCATCACAGTGACCATTTGCTGCAGTTCCGACGCTGACGATGCAAGTAGAACCTGGTCGTCAGCGTAAAGCAGAGTTTTGATCACTGTCTCATTCATTTTTAAACCCCATTCACACTCTTTCAGATCTTTCAAACAGCTATCCATGAATAGGTTGAACAGCCATGGAGACGCTACACAGCCTTGTCTAACACCGCGATCGATGCTAAACCATTCTGTGTGGTCATCATTCAACCTGACACAAGCACTCGAGTCCTTAAATAAGGATTTGAGTGCTCGTATCAAGTCACTGTCCACCCCAAACTCGGATAGAGTTGACCAAAGTTCATTCCTCATCACACTGTCATACGCCTTTTCCAAGTCAATGAAGCAGCAGAAAACCTTTCGGTGTTTAGCCAGAACCTTCTCGGTTACTGATCTTAAGGCAAAGACTTGATCCGTGCATCCCATCCCCTTTCGGAATCCCGCTTGCACATCCCAGATCTTGCTTTCTGTTTCATCCATCACTCTTTCGATTAATATCTTTGCATACATTTTGCCTACAATACTCAAAAGGCTAATGCCACGGAAGTTTTTGCATTCCTGCTGTGACCCCTTTCCTTTATAAAGTGGAACAATAACGGCCTTGCACCAGTCGCCCGGAACACGGCCGGACCGCCAACACTTATTAAAAAGCTGGTACAACAGGTTTGCAGTGACACTTTCACCCGCCTTGAGCATTTCGGCATCTATTCGATCATACCCTGCCGCTTTACCCAATTTCAAACCTGCCATTGCTTTCATAACTTCTTCCATGCTTATCTCATTCTCACGATTGGCCACACCACTCGAAGGTGAGGGCCTACTTTCCAAAACATCACTCGCACTTCGTTCAAATAAATTCTCGAAATATTCTTTCCACTGATTCATAATATCTTCATGCTCACTAACAATATTCCCATCCTGATCTCTTAACACGCCCACTTTCGAGTCTCCAACCTGCCCTCGGGCTCTTCTGACTAAGTGCCAGAACAGTTTGGAATTGTCTCGAAAGTTTCCCGAGAATTTCCTATCAAGCTTGTTCTTACATTCTTCTTTCTTTTTGCTCACAATATCTTTCACAGTCTTTCTTAATCTATCATACTTTTCTTTTGCTACTCTTTCATCATCATTCAAGTCATCTCGTATTCTATTTCTGCCCTTCACTGCTAGTAGATCTAGCCACGCTTTCTTCTTTTCTAGAACAAAACCTTTCACTTCATCATCCCACCACTCGTTCTTATCTCTTCTCACATTTTTCTTCACACTTACCCCACACATTTGGGTGGCCGTTTCTACCATACCATTCTTAAATCTACTCCAATATTCCTCTATCTCGCAGTCTTCATCATTCAATAGCTGTCCCAACCTTTCTTTCAATTCTAACTTATATTTCTCACGGACAGTCTCTTCTTGCAAATTTTCGACTTTCACTCTTTTCCTTCCAGACATACGTACCCGTGGGCGATGTCGCCATTTTTCAAGCAGACCTGCTATTCGTGACACCACAAGGAAATGGTCGCTTCCAACATTTACTCCACGGTACACTCTCGTATCCTTGACTTTCGTTCTCAACCGTTCATCCACAATTACAAAGTCAATCATACTTCTCTCAGACTGTCTCTGCCATGTATACATATGAATCATTTTGTGACTAAACATAGTGTTAGTCACCACAAGCTTTCTCTCCAAACATACATCTAACAGACTAGTGCCATTATCATTTATCCTTTCATCACCAAAATTACCTAACACCTTTTCATACCCATCACGCTTTACTCCCACCCAGCCATTACAATCGCCTAACATAACAATTCTTTCATTATCTTCACACTTTCCAAGCACATCTCTAACATTATCCCAAAACTCTTCTCTGACTGCCTGTGGCTTGGACATATCTGGCGCATACAGACACAGGATAAAAATCCTGGCCAAGCCTACTTTCAGTCTCAGCCACAGGAGCCTGGGACTCACATACTCATAACCTTTCACACAATCACTCATTCTTTCTGACAAAAGAATGCCCACACCTTGGCTTCCTCTCTCAAACTCTTCTACTCCCGTCCAGTAAGCAGAGAGTCGGCCATGCGTGGACATTCCACAACCTTTCTTTTTCGACTCACTCACACCTAGCACATCAATTTTTCTGGTATTCATCACCTCGCATACTTCGTCAATCTTATCGCAAACATTCATCGTCGCAAAAAGGCATTCCCCTGCCCTCTTTTTGCCTGCTGGGGGGACAAGACGTGACGTGTGGCAATGCACGTCACCGTCGGGAATTTTGCCCCCCCCAGATACGATGGGGCTGCCTGAGGTGGCCTCAGGGAGGGATTCTCCAGGTGACCTGGTACCCTCCTGGGGTAGTATATTTTTAATTCCCTTCCTCATTGTATCTGCTCCTACTTCGTCGGATAGGAAAGGATAAGGTCCGTTTTGAAGAGGATGAGGAAAGAGAGAAAGGAAAAAGGTATTTGAGGATACTGCATACACGGAGGGGACGTTTGTAGTGTACGCAGTAGCTAGGGAGGCCGGGGTCGCTTACCCGAGTGCCTTTTCTTCATAGTCGGACAGACCAATGAAGAGATCACCCCTGACCCCCCAAGTAAATATCAATACAAAATAAATTACAAATGGAAGCAAATACATATCTAAACGTTAAAACATTTAGGACTAGAATCACTTATTCGACTATCGCGGCTAGTACCTATGCGCTTTATGCAAATCATTGTGTTGACACACGGGGTTATTTTGAAGTACGGGGTTATTAATTAGTTTGTTGTTTTTTTTTTTATTATTAATTAATGTAGTACGTTAACGTAGGTCTTTTTTCAATGTTTTTTAAGGAGTGTTTGTGCTAAGAATAATTTGTATAACTATTTATCATTTGGTTTTAAAGGTAAGTTTAAAAAGTACTGTCTTAATTTGAATTTTATATTTTTGGAACTTAGTTGATTTTTAAGGGTTTCCGGTAGGTTATTAATTATATTAGGTACTTGATAGTGCAGTAGTCGTTTCCCAAATAGGTTATTATAACGTGGTACTTCTACTTCGTGTTTGCTTGGTACGGACGATGACGTTTTGAAGGTCTTTGTTAAAAAAGTGTTCCGTTAGCAACACCAGTTTGACCTGGTCATGTATAGGTATTATATTATTAAGGTGAAATAGTTGGTGGTAATCATTTATATATTTAATTTTCAAATTATGAGGAACTATAGTTTTGAGGATTCTTAATTGCAATGCATAGATTGGATCGAGATGAGATCTAAATGTTCGACCATAACTGCCGAGGCCATAATAGATAATTGATTCACCAAGTGCTTTGTACAAGTTTCGAAGTATAAAATATGGAATTTTATTTTTTACGAGAGTGAGTTTGGCTAGTATTGCCCGTAGTTTGTCACATACAGAGTTAATGTGTTCACTCCATTTTAACCTATCATCTATTATTAAGCCTAAATATTTATGTTTTTTGACTTGTTCTACTGACGCACAGGAACAGGTTATAGGGTTTGCGTGTAGACATGCATGGTTGTGCGCAATTAGAATAAGCTGTTGAGTTGACCTATTTTGGCTGGTACTCACATACATAAGCTTCGTCTTATCGGCGTTTAGAGCAAGTCCTTGGTCATGAGACCACTTTGATAACATTGTGAAATCAGTTTGCAGTGCTTTTAAGGCTAAGTTAATATCATTGTTCGCAGCTATGAGACATGTATCGTCTGCAAACTGATATATTTCACAGTTTTTTATAACTTTAACTGCATCATTGACATAAGTAATGTAATGGAGAGGTCCCAGTACTGATCCCTGCGCCGTGCCTTCAGTAACCATAACTTGTTTGCTAACCGTGTCATTTATTTTAACAACGTATGATCTATTTTCAAGATAGTCCTCGCACCATGTACTAAGTGGCCCTCGAACACCGCAATCATTGAGCTTTTCCTTTAAACTATCATGTTTTAACGTATCGAATGCCTTACTATAATCGATGAATACTATTAGTACGTGTTTTTTTTTCATTAAGATGATTATATACGGTGTCGGTAAATTTAGAGAGTAATTGTTTGCCAGGTTGAAAACCAAATTGTTTATCGGTAATTACATTATTATTTTTATAAAAAGAATACAATTGTTTCGATAACGTTTTTTCTACCAATTTATCGATTGAGGAAAGTATTGTGATTGGGCGAAAGTTTTCGTATATAGTTTCACTACCTTTTTTGTGGATAGGCTTAACTATTCCTGTCTTAAGTTGTGGAGGATATTTTCCCTGTTTAATTGTTGAATTAATAAAATGCGCTAACACTTCCGCAATATCTGTGTCAATAATTTTTAAATCACTTGCTCTTATTTTATCTATGTCTGGTGCTTTATGATCATTCAGCGTCCTTATTTCTTTAAGAACGGATTTTGTTGTTGTAGGTTTAAATCTGCAAGAAACATTGATGCATGAAGCGTAGCTATTTTTATCAAGAAGTTTTTTGTCGCAATAGGGTGTTAAATTATCTGCTCTGTTTGAGAAAGTATCCGCAAATTTGTTAGCTACATCCTCCGTGGTGCAGCTATTGTTTACTAGTGCCTTTGTAATGACCGTATCAGCTAAGATTTTAGCCCTGCCAGTAATTTGGTTTAGTATTTTCCAAAGTATTCTTGGATCGTTTTTATGATTTAATATATCTTGTCGTAATTTTTCATTTTTACTTTTATTAATTAATTTATTTGCATAGTTTCTAGATGAGTTGTATTTCTGTTTTAGTATCATATTTGTTGAATCTAAAGTCCATTCCACAAATAGTTTGTCTCTATGATGACAAGCTTTTATTATTTTATTATTCATCCAATCTTTCCTAAAAGTTTTTTTACAATTTGATGTTTTTATTCTAACAGTGGCTTTATTGTAACACGTATGTATATTATTTAAAATTATTTCGTATATTTTATACGGGCATACTATTTGTTTAATTGGTTTCCAATCTATTTGTGTAAGGTTTTCCGTTAGTATTTTGTAGTCGAATTTAGATATGTATCTAAAACCCACCCGTGTATCGTGCGCATGATGACTTGCAATTGCGAGAGCAGTGGTACGATGGTCAGCCAGTGTAGTGCCGAGCGCCGCCGTGTACAGATTTAGTGAGCGGGATCGTGCGTAAATGTGATCGATACAGGATTTACTAAGTCTATTATTTATTAATTCTATACGCGTATATGCCGTGATCCCACAAGCTAAACCGTGTTTGTACATAGTGGTGTTGTACTGATGCTTTACAGGAAAGTTTAATCGTATGTTAATGTTCATATCTCCTAAAACATATAAATCGTTTTGTAGTCCTATTTTTAATAATAGCAAGTCGAGTTCTTTAATGAATAGGTGCTGACTACATTTAGGCGGGCGATATATGGCACACAGTGTCGCTGAATAGTTACAAGGTGTAGTAATTAGGCCTACTAAAGTTTCGCAGTGTTGTAGTTTATAGTGTTTTAAATCAAATTTATGCTTTTTGCGAATGTAGATAACTATACCTCCGCCCTTTTGACTTTTTCTTAGTTGACATACATACATACATAACTTCACGCCTGTATCCCGTATGGGATAGGCAGAACACCAGAGGTAATAAAACCATCTGATGTCACGTTTGACAAATTTGGAGGCATTATAATAGTGGAGAGAGACTATTGCAGTGACAGAGGGTCAGCCTATCGCCCACAAAAAAGCCTCCCATAACGCCTCGATCCCTTAACTGACTTTTACAGTATGCCCGGGAAGAGAAGCAGCTGGCACATTCTATGTTTTTCTTTCGCTCCCAGTCCAGCATAGAAGCAGCTCTGTTCTTAGTTGAGTATACATATAATATCCCTCTAGCTGAAATAATGTAATAAGTGACTCCGTTATATTGACTTCAGTTAATATTATAGCATCAACAGCACGAGAAGATGAGTGAATACATTGTTCAAGTGTAGAAAAGTTTTTTATAATTGATCTTATATTCATATGTATACTCGTACATAATAATTTTAAATGTTTAGGTACATTCTCTAGAAAAGATTTTAGGTCACTACAGTCATTTAATTCTATGATATCGTCTAACGATGGATCCATTTTTTGTTTTTAATACAAAAGCAAGAGTTTAAGGTACGTAATATTAGAGCTAGCACTTACTGGCGAGTTAAACGATTTGAAAAAGAGTCAAGTTTAATTCTTTTGACGTCTTCCATGGAGCGGATTATGATTGATTTTTGCGTTTCTCCTTCTTTCCGTACGCGAAGAATCCCTTTTTTAATCCATATATATTTAAATGTATCTTTAAGTTCCTGTTTTGTATACCAGAGCAGTTGCTTATTATATGGTGTGAGTGCTTCGCATATAAATATGGCTTCGTTTGTATTTGTTTGATGTGTATTAGGGAGGATCTCAGAGACCGTTATTCTGGATTTAGTTGTTTTCGTTGCAGTCAACCATGACGTTTGGTTAAGTTCCGTTTTTAGTTTTATTTGAACCGGTCCTGGTTTATCATGCTTACCGGGTAGTCGCATTGCTTGCTTGATATCACTAATATTTTGCTTAAGTGATTTTGCTATGCTTCCCGCGATTTCGAGAATATTTTCATTTTCATTGCATGGAATGTTATGTATTTCAACAAATTTCAGAAGTTGCCTTTGTTCCATGTCTTGGATTCTTTGTTCCGCTGCACCTACCCTCGTTTCTAGATGGTTGTTACGGTTCGTTAACTCCGTGTTTTTCTTTTGCAGATTATTTATTTGTTCCTGCATAACCTCGGTGTTTTTTAGCAATTCATCCATTTTATCAGAATGGAATTGCATTGATAGGGTTATTTCTTTCATCTCTTTTTTGATAGATTTTTCTATTTCCTTCGATATATCACTAAGTAACTTCTTAACGTTGATCTGTTTATCACTGGGCACATCGTAATCGTCGTCTCCGTCGTCTTCATTAGAGATCACAATAGAACGACGTCTTGGTGAGTCTCTTTGACAATCCGAACATGTCCATTCCAGATTATCCGTAGCCCGTAGGGCTGAGAGTTGCTTGTTAGTAAGTCCCGAGCACTGGCTATTTAAATGCACAATTTTTTCACATCGATGACACTCAAGCCCAGGTCGAGCTTTTGTTAAATTTTTACAACAAATATCACATTTACTTGACATAATGCAGAATTAACGGTAGATAATTTCTTTCAAGCGTGTAACGTGAGAGAGCGCACGACGATGAATTACTTACATCCTTCAAGTACTAAACGCACGCAACTCACAATCGTGGCCTCACTGAGACGCAAAATGAAGCCCGCCGCCTTATCAGGTAACTTGCAAGAGCAAAGCAATGGCATGACTTGCGCAAAATTTGCTAAAAAAGAACTAATTCGAATTACGTTACAGCAAAAACAAAGCCATACCAATCCGACGACTGTGCTGCCTCTATCGTACAATCGATGTACTTTTAGTACGAAAGAAAGGCCTTTGACTTTCTTACTTTTCGTGTGTACTTTTCTGCGAAATTTTAAAAGCAAACATCTGTTTCACATTTGATTAGTTTCTTTTTTAGCTACTAAATTGTTTATGGCACTAGTATCGTAGCAATAAATGCATTCTGCGATCAACGAATGATTGAACAGATATCGCTTACATAATACGTAAAGCAATGGATCGCGCGTCCATGGCGTGATGACTGCGCCATTATACATATTACGTGATAAGGCAGCCGATTTGACACCTATGTCTACGAATGCACTGAGGGTGTAACAATCTGAGCCACTTGTATACTACCGATCCAAACAAACAAACCACAGCAAAAAATTCTAGTTTTATCCAGCCTAATAAATCGTGACGCAAAACGAGAATATAATTCCTCAAAATCTAATTGTTCGAAATAATAATAACGAAATTCATAACCAATTCTCACAGCACAAATTATCATAGTCCGTACGTAAAATAATCTCGATAGTTTTTCAATATGTCCGCAGAATAAACTCACTCGTATCTCGCAGTTTTTACAACGTTGAATAGACGATAAGTTATAACAATAGAAAATATCAAATCCGAACAAAACACCATTTCATCTAGATTACCTCGCACGATACAAAATGGTAAGAAAACAATTGCAGCGTAATTCACCGTATTCTAATCGTAGGTACTTATTTTTACAAAATAATAACGAACCTCAATTAATTTGAAATCGAATCCGATCCTAGAAGATTTTTACTAAGTAACACCATACTGTGATTCTCATTTCAAAATAGTTAAACCTTATTTTTAACATAAATTGTAACAAGATAAATCGAAACGCAAATCAGTTTTAAACCTGGGCTGATCCGATAACCCATTTGCTATTCAACAAACCGTACGGTATTTTAAAACAATTTTACTTTGCCACAGCAGCGCAAGTCATAACGAAACTACCGCAAAATATATTGATTAATCTTATTTTGATGCCATGTTTCAAAAACTCGCACGCAATAGAAACGAATCCATTAAAACGCGTAATGAAAATAACAACACTAACGTATTGGATCTTTTTAAGTCACACAATAATTTATCACAATTTTTTCCATAGCACGTTAAGAACATTTTTGCACAAACACACTATTACGGCTTACAAGACGTTAGATACCTAGTTCTCAATTTTTTTTTACTGATGTTATGAGGTACGCATAGTTTTAATCGGGCTCTCGTATTATTTTAAGATCTAATAATTCTTGCACCTTTTTATTCCGACTTCCCTTTCAGCATACGGCAAACTATATGGTTCCCTATTTATAGGTTTATCACCATTAAGCTTAATACGCATCTTTCTTGAATCATTAAGTCTATTTCGCCCAGAAAACCAGCAAAACAGTCAGAGTATCATTCTAACAAACCGAATAACTGTTTAGTTAATTTAAAATAATTTCCGAATATTTTACATAACGCTAGTATTATTTAATTCTCTACTTAACTCTTCGCTCCTCAAAGGTGATAAATTCGCAGTAATCTCTCCAACAGATTCGCTCTTCTTCCAGAACTTTGGATTGTTGCTAATATTGCATGCACGGACATATCCAACTCCATCATGAAGCATCGAGCTTGATATTGCGTATGATAAACCGCCCATGCTGTATCGACGTTGTTTTGTACATAGCTTTCTACAGAAGCATCATTGGAAGTGACGCGCACCAAACTGCTTCTTACAAGAACTTCCAGGACTCTGTATTTACCAGCAACATTCTGAATATCTATAACCACACTCTAGGCTGTCCTGGTCATTTGGATTACCTACATCTTAAAAGATTTTACTTCATCTGACCAGTTGTATATATTGCTTAATTGTTCGATTTTCTTGATGCAACTTTTTACATTTACGTCGTTATTGTACGTATCGAAATCAGGAATAAATTTTTCAGTATTGCGTAACGACACAGTAGATTTAGTATCTTTGATATACATTAAATCCGATATTCTTTTGTTCACTTGCTCCAATATGCTAGACAATGAAGAATTTGATGTTGAATCAAAATTTTCATAATTACTAGTTTGGCCTGGAAACTTCCTTTTCTTGAAAATAAATCTTCTCGGGTTACCGCCATTACAATTTCTCTTCATCTTGAAGCGTAGGTTAATAAAAATGCCACTTCTGATTATATAGGAGTGGTCTTAAATAAATGCAAACTTTTCAGATTACTATATTTTAATGTGATACTCAATTACCGAAATATTAATAAGAGCCCACACATTTATATGTTTCTCCCCTCTCCTCAACTTTTGCACCTCTCCTCTCCTCTCCTCACCTCTCCTCTCCTCACCTCACCTCGCCTCACCTCGCCTCACCACATCTCGGCTTACCACACCTCGGCTCATCTCTCATCGCAACAAACGCCATCTATTCACTACATCCGTTACAATAATTTTACTATATAAGACATTACAGTTTTACTTTAAAGTAAAGTAAAAAAAATATACAAAAATATAAGAAAAATCACAGTTTCATTTGACTATTTCAATGACATGTTTTATTGGTTCTTTATTTTTTTTATAATATAAGACATCTCATGCAAAATCAACTATAAAATATAAACAATCATTACAGATTAGGTATATTAACATAAAAAGTAGAGTACACTACAAAGTTAAACATAAAAAAAAATATATAAAGTAGGAATACATTCTTGATAATTTGTTCAAACAATTTTCTAATGTAATTTTACCACCTATGTAATCGCCGAGAAGATTGTTAATTCGAATATCAGTTTGGATGGACTATTTTCTTCGTTTTGATATATTTTCTTCATTATTATTCAACCTGAAAAAAAATAGTTTTATAATTAATTAAATTAATAATGTATGTATTTATCACATGAGTCGCCTAAAACTAAAGTATAAACTTAAAGATAAATAATGAAAGAAAAAACAAAAATGCTTACCTTTTCAGAAGATTTTCATAGTGTTTAATTTTTCCTGCTATCGGTTCGAAAAATAAAAGAATGGTTGGCTTTTTTCCAATTACGCTATTAAAACTCCGATTCCAAGATTCCATGAGGTTTGTAGTGCGGTGTCTTTTTGCGTAGCAGCACCAAATATTTACCATGTCTTCATTTTCTAACCACTGTTCACAAAGTAATCATTGAAGTACGTTATAGATTTTCCTTCAAAACTGTAACAAAATAAATTCGTTGAAGTAATAATACAAAAAAAAAAACATATATAGTTTCTAACGCATAAAATCAAGTAGGTAGCACCTTTCCAAAGCGGTAAACGCGTTTATATCGATACTTACTGCAAAGTTAATTTACCTTTGACTCATAATGTATAGCCAGCCATCGTTTATGTCCTCTCTGGGTATATGTGCAAGAGCCATACATAGTTTGACGTGGTTGTGAGATTCTTCATGATGTAATAAGCCAAGAGATTTTGCCTTTCTTAATAACGCTCTGCCAAAATGAACAAAACAACTTTTGACAATTATGTTTGGAAATGTCTTTTTATTGCATTTATTGGACCTCTTTCGAAATCCAAGGAAATTTCTGCTGTCCGCTCTGGTAAATGAAATTTTATTTTGAAAAACAGCCTTTCAAATGTAGTTTCTTCTTTATTTGTTAACAGTGCGTAAAAAAATGGTACAGTATTTGTCCCAGTTTCTGTACTTCCTATGTCCCCGTGTATAACGTATAGTTGAAGAAACGGCTTTGCACAGCATTTGAACGTTCCGTCCGCAAAGTAATGATGGACGTCATTTAAATGTACATTTGCACTCTTTGAAGCAAACACAATCATTCTATTTTCACCGTCAATCTCATCAAACAATAAATTGTCTTTAAAACGGTCAGGAACCACGATTTCAGAAGAGTTAGTGTACTGATATTTTGTGATGCCCAGTTGTCTATTTTTGTGTCTATACAAGCTGCTTTTAATTTTGTCATAATTTGGTAATTGTTCTATAATTTCGTAACCATCATTTTTCAACTTTTTAGTACATACTCTATATGTAGATGGAATCGGCTTCAGATTTTCACATATAACTTTTTTACATTTGTCTATAGCTACTTTGACTTCATTTTTTTTCAAAATTCGGAATACAAGAACTGCAGTGAGCATTTTCTCGTAATACATGGCTCCTATTCGTATTTAAAGTAACACTTACCGAACATCCATCTTTTCTATTTACACAGCGCAACCAACTTGAGTCCTTATTATTTTTCAGCTTATAATATTGATGTCCACCGTGTAATAAAATTCACCGCCACGTGCACTATTAACAATTTATAATTTCACTGTACCACTAGGAGATCCCGCACCTGACATTGCAACGACCTTTCACTATGCAACGAGTGAGTAAACTAATAAGGTCTAACCCGATCATAGATTATAATATTCTCAATTATGACTATCTCCTTCACACGTTTTGTTTAAAACGATGGTAAGGACAATAATTCCCTACCAGAGAACCCCACCCCGCTCGGTGCTTCTTCTGCGGCACGTGGTATTTTGACAAACTATATTACGTTTTTTTTACTGCTCCTTGATTAGCCGTTCTTTTTTTTATATATTACATTACTTTGATGATCTAGAATCTATCTAAAGACTATGGGCTGGTATTTTAATGCCACCTTATCTCAAATTGATCCAGGATTGAAGATAAGAACGACATAAGTGTATTTCAATATAGGATTAAAGTTAAGCGGCGAATAAAGTCCACCCTAACTAGCCTTAATCTAAGTGGAGGATTTTTGTCGCTGAAGTTCCGATCTGAGATTGGCGCGAGGCTACCTCGAAAAAAGTTACTTTATAGTAGTTTATTTTAGTCCAGCAAAAATCAACATGCTATGGTAGGTAATGAAATAATGGCTATTTGCTAGTTCAAGAATTATTTTCTTATGATGTATGCGAATTAGTAGGAGCCAAGCCAAAATGAAAAAAGAACACAGTCTAAGGTCTTGGAAAATTGGGATTGTGAATGATAAATAAATAAATAAACACTAACAAGCCCTTATAGCTGAAAGTGAATCAAGAAAACGCTACTATGATTTGCAAAATTAATTATTAGAATTAGAATTAGCAAAGAAACAGAAAGAGGATTCACTTAAGGAAAATTAGGCTTTTACTATTATAATAGTAGCTAGCGTTTTCTTGATTCGCTTTCTTACTTGTAAAATAATTTAAATTTAATAAATAAAACACAATGTAAATTCATATAATTTATTTAATTACCCCTTGCTACAAATTATTAAAATAATGAATGTATGGCACAACATGTGGCGAGAAATTCCGGTTGCCTCTATAAAATGGATCTACTGGCACACTGCTAGTCTCCAAGATGGCCTGTTCAATCGCTTGAAAATTGGCAGGCGGATCACCATTATTCATTTCTTCTGCAATATAGCACAAGCTACACATATATGCTGCACTTTTGTAATTGCTAAACGAATACCAAGTGCTAATATAGGAAACCTTCTCTTCAGAACACCAAATGTCCTTTCAATGGGATTTCTAGTTCATTGAATTCTCCCCTTTCAAATCTCTTTTTCACCAGACTATTTTGAAATATTCTTGAGTCATCTTGAAAGATCAAATCAGCTGTACATATGGCTTGAATATTTAATGAAAAAAAATGTATTCAACAATTGGCGGACAGAAATGTCATGTCCATGTCAGTCAATTATCAATGTCAACCAATGACAGCAAAAATCATAGACAAATAACTTTTTCTGTTTATTATGTTGCAATATTGCGATTTATCCTAGATTAGTTGAGGCGAGGAAGATCCGGATTGAAAAATACGCTTCTGTCTTTCAAAAGTGAGACTTAGCTTAAATGTAGGACTTAACTTAAGCAATAAGATATTGAAATACCGGCCCTATAAAGCTTTTAAAAAACCTATAATATAATTTTAATATTAATTTGACACTGACTGTACTGTACTAAAATAACAATACAACTAATTTACCAAATGGAATTAAATGTATGAAATAACAAAATGTTTACGATACGCAACTTTTTGGTAGGTACAGTTTGAGGTTTACCAAATGGGATGTAGCCGAAAAAACATCCATAAATGTTTTTTTGCAAACTTGCACTAATGTGCCATTACCTTTAGGCATAACATAAGAAATAGTTGCTTGTCGTCTACTATCAGATGATTCATCACATTTGTCGGCGTCGTTTAATATTAGGTCCTTACATATGAAATTGGCGTTTTGTATGGGAGGAATAAAAGTCATTTTTTTTTTATATAATAATATTCATTTAATCAAAGTATGATCCATTGCAATCACATGTGAAAAAAGGCGTTACGCGGAGGCGCTGGAATGCGGCAACCACATAAAATTAAAGACAGCAGCTGCCAAATTTGAAAATGTTGACATTTTCTTTAAATGTTGAATGTGACAATTGATTTGGCAGACTTAATCTCCAGTGGCAAATTGTTCCACAGTGACACAGCATGGACTATGAAAGATTTCCCATAATAGTCAGTTTTATGCGGGGGTGTTGCAAGCATTAAGTTATCAGCAGTACGTAGCTGTCGTAGGTGCTGTGAGTGTCTATAATTAAATCTATTCCTTAAATACTCCGGTGAGGCCGGATTGAACAGTAAGCGATACAGCAGACATAGAATTTGAGTATTCCGGCGAAAGTAAATTGGAAGCCACTTGAGCTTAGTGCGATATTCTGAAACATGATCATATTTACGTAATCCAAATATGAATCTTAGTTTTGAAGGCGCTCAAGTTTATTCATTTGATCTTCGGAGATGTCCAGATAGCAGGCAGAACCGTAGTCTAGTATTGGGAGGAAAAGGGATTGTGCAATGGAAATTTTAGTAGGGATTGGTAGAATATTGCGCAAACGCTTCAAGGAGTTTGTGGCAGCAAACATTTTGCGGCTCACTTCATCTGCCTGCGCTTTCCATGAAAGTTTGTTATCGAATAGGATTCCCAGATTTTTTACCGATTTGCTGTATTCGATGATCACACCATTAAAAACAAGTTTGGGGCACATGTTCCAGTCAATTCGATCAATTGTTTTTGGGCTATTATGATCGCTTGCGTTTTAGATGGATATACAGACAAGCCATGCTGTTGGCTCCAAAAAAGTATTTTGTCCAGGTCGTTGTTTATTTTACTGATTGCCTGCGGTAGACCCACAAGGTTTGTGTTGAGATAAACTTGGAGATCGTGTGCGTACATATGGTAGGAAGAAGTTAAATTATTTGAAATTTTGTTTATAAAAACTGAGAATAGAAGAGGAGACAGCACGCCACCTTGAGGTTCGCCGGATGTGATACCAATCCAGTCTGAGCAGTATTCTTCGATACTTATACGCTGCCGACCGAATGAAACCACGAATAAAACCGAATGAAACCAATCAAACACGAATGGAGATATGTTAAGAGAACGAAGAAGTTATAACAAGATAGCGAAGTCAACAGTGTTGAAGGCATTGCTAAATTCGAGCAGTGTTAACACTGTTAGCTTTTTGTGCTCCATGCCCAAGCGTATATCATCGGAAATTTTGACTAACGCCGTGATCGTACTGTGGCCTGGCCGAAAACCAGACTGGAGTGGATTGAGCAAATCATTTTTTTGCAGGAAGTTGGTTAATTGTTTATGTACCAGGTGCTCTAGGACTTTGGATAGGAACGGAAGGATAGAAATCGGTCGAAGGTCTTGGAACGACAAGGGAAAAGGTTTTTTAAGAAGTGGGATAATAGTGGGATAATTTATGCTTGGTGGTAGGATCCCTTCTGGGTCCGCCTGGCTAGCGACCACCCTTTATATAAAGTCTGCCGCCAAATGTTACCGCTCCGGCGGTAATGTGTTCCGGCAATATTGTATAAAGAGCCAGTTCTTCCTGAACCCGTGTGCTTTCATCTTCGACCTCATCGTCACTTACCATCAGGTGAGATCGAGGTCAAACGCGGGTTTAGTCACTTACAAAAAAAAAAAAAAAAAATGTACATCTTTCATCAAAGCAGGAAAGTAACAAGCGCTGATGGAGTTATTTAGGATGATTATTATGATAGGAAGAAGGAAGTCAAGTAGTATGACGATCATTTTGCGACTGATGTTGTCTGATCCGACGGATTTTTTAATTGAAGTGATTGCTCTCTTAACATCACATTCGGTAAATTGAATAAAATAAAAAGAATCGTAAGAAGGCTTAGGCAAAGATGAAATTTTGAGTAATGTTTCAGCTTTCTGTACGCTATCTATGGAGCAAGAAGTAAAGTGTGAATTAAGTGCATTAAGTGCATAGATTATGTTGTTAGGAATTTAATTTGGTTTTATTTTTGCCTACGCCCAAAGTCTTAAGGAAATTCCAGACTTTTGCTGGAACTCCGTTCGAAACAGATTTGTGGATATGGCGTCGCTGTGCGTCCCTACACATAGTATTGCAGCGATTCCGAAGGAGACGATATCTTTCACGGTTTTCTTCACTGGGATCATGTTTATATTTGACCCGCGCTCGGTCTCTCTTACTCATGGCAGATTTAATAACATCATTCAACCATGGAGCAGGTAAATGTTTAATCGGTCGAACTGGGGCATGGCGATCATAAAGATGAAGAAGACCAGATAAAAAATAGCGATTTGAGAATCTGTAGTTTCAGCATTTATGATCTCAGACCAGTCGAGTTCCTGCGCATCACAAAGCAAGTTCTTGTAGCCAATCCCATTAAAATTTCTTTGCAACCGTACCCTAGGCTTGGTTTTAGGAGGCTTTACTTTATAAGAAAGGAATAGTAAGTTATGATAGGAAAAGGCTTCTGCTTCTAGTTGTCCATGATGTACAACGTGATCCAAACAAGCAACAATTTTAAGGTCCAGAAGGGAAGCAGTGCAGTTGGAGAAGAAATGAGTTGCAGAGGATGGTAATATCTTTAAGTTGCATCCATTAATAATTGATTCAAGTTTTCTAGAGCGAACATCTTTTTTTCATAAACACGTATTGAAATCTCCCATAATTATAACGTGGTTGTATAAAGGGAGTAATAACTTCTCGAATGCAGGGAAGTAGTTTGCGTTAGGAGATGCGCTATATACTACTTCTAGAAGAACTTTGGTAATGGCTATTAACACTTCTATAAAAAGATGTTTAGTCGCATGTGGGTTGGATGAAGTTTGAAGAGAAGAATTTACAATTTTACTTGAAATATCGGAGCGTAAGTAGATAGCCACCCCACCACCGCACCGGTTCGGTCAATACGATCATTCCGGATGAGTTTAAAGCCTGGTAAGGCGTATGAAATTGAAGGTAGGCAGGGTTTCATCCACAGGGTTTCATCCACGTCTATGTAAACATTAGCTCCGTAAAAAATATTGTTGTAAATAAGTTTTAAGCTTTATCAACATCGAATTTAGTGAAAATAAACACAAATTAAGTGATTCTAGCCCTGTGATATCGTTTTCAAAGTTAATAATTGCAAAATAAGTGAAAAAGTGACTTAACAGTTTTCTATAACATTGTACCTTAAGTTTAAACTCTCGATAGTTATTTTATTAGGTAATATTATTATTGTTGTATAATAAAGTGTATATATCCACCTCACTGTTTAAAAGCTAATCGTGTCGTGCTAGCTATTAATTGTGAATTCAAAGTGTAACCATAACCTGCAAGTGACGGGTAACGAACTTTTCAAATTGTTTAATTCTATCCTTTGTTTCAATTCATTGTTTTTACCTCTATAAATTTCATACGTCTTATTTATATTTAAATCGAATTGCTTTTCTAGCACATAATTCACATTGCATAATACTTTGTTATTTCTTTTTTATTTGAAATCAACAGTTTTTATATAAAGTAAACATGAATACTCGCAGTGCTACGGCCCGCCAGTTGGAAAGCCAACTCCAACTCGCGCTCCAAGAGCTCAACAAGTATAGGACGCAATGTGAACAGCTGTTAAAGGAAAGGGAGGATAATGAGTTTGAGGCATTGGAAATTATTAATAGGAATTCTAGCCTTAAAGCAGAGTTAGTTAAAATTCATGCATTATACTTGGAGACTAGAGAGGATAGAGATCGTTTGAAAAGACAAACTAGGGAATTTGATGGTTGTTATAATGAATATGACAACAATTTAAAAAACTTACAGTTATCACAGTCCCAACTTTATAGTGCCCAAGAACGCATTGATAGATTAGAAAAGGATGCCATTAAGGCTCAGACAGACTATACACAACTCTTATTTAAAGGGTTGGTCCCTAACTCTCAATCTATATCATCAGCCTCGCCAACAATTACTATTGACTTGACTGGTGATGAGTCTGTCACAAATCAAAAAACTACATCCATTAGACATATTAAAAATAGGATTAGTCACAACAAGTTTAAAAAGTATTTAAGGTTACAAAGATTTATTAAGAAAGCCAATAAAATTACAAAAAGGCAGAATACAAATCATGTATGTAGAAAATATAAGGCATTAATAGAGGAATGTAAGAAGTCTAGTTGTGAGGTGGATATCATGAGTGAAAGGTATGAAACTGACATCAGTTCCTTAAATAAGAAAATTTGTTGTCTGCAAATATCATAACAGGATATGACACATCAATATAATACTGCTCAAGATCAAATTAATCAGCATGTGGTTGACATGGATGAGCTTTTACAGCTATCAAAATATAATGAGGAGCGATTTCAATCGTTGACTGATACCATGTATCATAATTATAAAGGGTCCTCTATTCATTCATGTGGGGTCACTTGCTTAAATGATGTCAGTTCCATAGCTGGTAACCATGACATTGAAGAAAAACCAATCATCATGTATAGCGATGAAATAGGAAAAAATATGGGAGCTAAATTGTTAAACAACTCAAGTCAAGTAATAAATTATTGTATGCCTGGAGCATCAGCGGAGACAATATTAAATAAAGTATTAAAGGGCAGTTTTCAACCAAAAACAACACTTGTGTTGTTGTTTGGGAGAAGAGGAAATGTAAATAAAAACCAGTTTTTGAAATATTTAGATAAATTACAAACACTCAAAGTGGACAATATTATTTTGTTTACATTTCCTTATTTGAGGAATGCTGCGGGTGAAAATGAGAAAAGGTATGAACTTAACAATAGCATGTATGGCTTTGTGGGTGCAAATAATATATGTCTTAATAGCACCACAAGCATGTTATTGAATGTACTTGACATTAATTCTATTTATAAATTTAAATTTGATTTGACTAAAGATAGATATAACATATCTAATTTCGTTTTAAAACAGATAGCAAAAGTGCTATTAAACTTTTTATTTTTTAAAACAGCTAATTATTTAGCTAATAACTCTGCTTTTATTGAGCAGTCTTCTGTATTTTCGGGCCATAGTGAAACATATAGTTCCACTATGTTGACAAATTTGGATATTCCAAAGTCTTTAAATTAGAGAATAAGACAACAGATGCTGGAGCATCTAGCAATATGTCAATTAAATACAATGAAAGTAATTTAAACTTGGTACACCAAAATATACAGGGCATCTCGGAAAAAGTCCTGGAAATAGAATTGTTTTTGAATGCTGAGCATATAGACATACTATGTATAACGGAACATTTTTTATTAGAACACCAATTAACTTTAAATTTTGCTCAGCACAAAGTTGCTAGTTCGTTCAATAGAAAGACAGCAATACATGATGGCTCTTTAATAATATTAAATAAATCTTAAAAATTTAAGGAACGTAAGGACATAGTGAGCCTATCTATTGAACAAACTATTGAAATATCCTGTGTAGAATTGACAAATTTTATAATTGTTTGCATATATAGACCCCCTAAATCAAACTATGATAGTTTTGAACTAGCTTTGGAAGAATTATTGTGTAAATTAAGTAATTTAACTAAGAAAATATTTGTCTGTGGGGACTTTAATGTTGACTTGTTAGAAAACTCAACCTTGAGTAAAAAGTTAGTAAATTTATTTAAATGTCACAATCTTATTAACCTGTTTCTACAACCAACTAGGGTAACAAAGACCACTGCAACTTGTCTAGATAATGTGTATTCTGATGCAATTCCAGTATATTCATCAGTAATAAATAAACTAAGCTCTGATCACAGCGGTCAGTTGGTTACATTTAAATACTCAAAAGAAAAACAGGTTAATAAGAATATAATGGTTGTTCCAGTCAATGACAAACGTTTGGAGAGATTTCGATGTGGTCTAATCAACAATATACCTACTATAGCCCACTCCAATAATGTAAATTTACAATACAGTAACTTAAGTAGATTAATAAATAAACAACATGACAGTGTATTTATTCCGAAAAAGATCTCTCTAAACCAGTGTAAATCATTCAGTGATTGGGCTACCACAGGTATACATATCAGTAGAAAGCACCTATATGATCTCTATCATGAGAAATCATATAACAAAAATGACACCTTTTGCAATTATGTCAGAACTTACTCAAAGTTATTTAAAAAAGTTTGTGCCGTAGCCAAATCAATCTATCTAGGTAATAAGATTAAAAATAGTGCTAATAAGACTAAAACTACTTGGAATATAATTAATAAGGAAACTGGGAAAGTTAAGAATCGCAATAGTGAGTTTAAGCTTGTTATTGACAATACAATAATTAAAGCAGATGAAAATGTTGCGACAGCATTTGAGAGCTGTTTTGCTGACATTCCAGTTTCAACTACTAAATCATTAAGCTTATCACCTGTGGCGGCTGAATCATTGCTCAAAAATCATGTGAGTGAGTGCAAGGTGTCTTTCAAGTTCCAACCCATAGACACCGGGGATATTATTAAAACATTTAAGACAATTGATATTAAAAAGACAACTGACCTGTGGGGCATATCTGTTGAAATATTAAATTCTATTATAGATGTAATAGCTCCTTGCCTTGTTGAAATATTTAACAACTGTATTATTAGTGGGGAGTTCCCTGATTTAATGAAGCATAGTAAGGTTATACCTTTATTTAAGTCGGGTAGCACTACAGACCCTACTAATTTTAGACCAATTTCAATTCTACCTACTTGTAGTAAAATTTTTGAAAAAAATATTCTTAATCAACTCTTGGCCCATTTCACCTATAACAATTTACTTCATAATAAACAATTTGGATTTACAAAGGGCCGTTCAACAACTGATGCTGGTGTTGAACTATTTGAAATAATCACTGGTGCCTGGGAGGGGTCACAGGATGCCCTAGGTGTATTTTGTGACCTGTCTAAGGCATTTGACTGTGTTCAGCATGACACTCTCATCAGGAAACTCCATCACTACGGCATCAAAGGCACTGACCTCAAACTTTTGAATTCTTATCTAAGTGATAGAATTCAGAAGGTTGAGGTTAACCGAAAAAGGTCGGCTGGGTCGGTTGTGAGAATGGGAGTGCCTCAAGGATCAATTCTGGGCCCATTTCTGTTTCTAGTCTATATAAATGATCTACCCTATATGGTAGGCAATAATCATGAGATTGTATTGTTTGCTGACGACACATCATTAATTTTTTAAATGATAAGACAGAAAATAAACTATGACGATGTAAACAATGCTCTCGCAAATATTGTTCAGTGGTTCAATATAAATAATTTAGCGTTCAATGATAAAAAAACTAAATGTATAAAATTCTCTGCACCAAATGTAAAACAAGTTGAGTCTGATCTGCGGCTTAATGGGAACAGATTGAATCTAGTAGATAACACTGTTTTTCTTGCAATTACCTTAGATTCTAAATTACAATGGGGCGCCCATATCTCACAACTAGCGAGTAGACTTAGTTCTGCAGCGTTCGCGGTAAAGAAAATTCGCTCATTTACTGATGTTAATACAGCGAAGCTGGTATATTTTAGTTATTTTCATAGTATAATGTCCTATGGCATCCTACTTTGGGGCAATGCCGCAGATATTGACACGATATTTACAGTGCAGAAAAGGGCTATTCGTGGAATGTATAAACTTGGAAACAGAGAATCTCTTCGAGAAAAGTTTAAAGAGATTTGTATCTTGACCCTTGCATCACAATATATTTATGAAAACATTATGTATATTTATAAGAATAGTAATAAATTTAAAACTAGGAAAGATAATCATGATACAAATTACTCTGTAAGGACTAGGAACGACCATAAGTTAGCGTTTCCTAAATTAAGGCTGGCTAAAAGCAGCAAATCATTTATTGGAATGTCAATACGTATATATAACAAAATTCCGAAGTCAATTCAATCCCTGCCATTCAATAAATTTAAATCAATCATTAAAAACACTCTATCTCGAAAAGCTTATTATAAAACTAAAGATTACTTAGATGATAAAAAGGCATGGGATTAAGCACAACAGGATATTTCTAAAAGTTTCTAATTACTTAATAATTTTGTTTACAGCTTGGCTGTGCAGTATATGTATGACATGCTGGTGACTGTCCCATTCACTTATTTTCTTGTCAAGACATCAGCAAGAACGTCATGCTCCCTCAGGCGGCATGGCTAGTGGTAGCGTCGGGTATCGGGTCACCCTCTTCCCTAAAATATGGTTGAGGAGGGTGATGGCTGGTGCTTGCGTTAACTCGTGAACGGATGCTGCTAGCGGTGCCAGGTCGTTTTGCTAATGATACTATGACTATTTTATTCCATTCTTGTTCAAATACTCTGGTCCCAGTTTGTCATATTCGTATTGTGCATCCATAGCTAATTGCATCTGCTATGTAAGCAATTTGGTTGTGGCATGACATTGGCTCTCACAATTAGCTGTCTTGTGTTTGTTTTTTTTTCATGTCACGGTCAATTTGTACTGTACCTATTTGTATTAATTTGATAAATCTGACTGAAAAAGAGTGCCAAGAGTTTTTTTCCGCCGGCTTTTTTTGTCTCTTGGTCTACTGTAATATCTTATTTAACAACTATCAACAACTAGTTAAAGCCGAAGTATGTGATGACTGACTTCATCAAGTGTTTTGTGAAATTCCAAAGATGAAGAAACTTTTTGAATTTTTTTTTTTTTGTTTCGGAAACTAATATGGCATGAATTTTCTTAGAATCAAACGTAGCCAACATATCGGGGTAATGAGCTGGAATACTTTGTTCGTTTATGTGAATTACATTAAAATTTTTCAGTAAACCTGAGAACTGAGAATCTAGATTTGAAGAAAGAGGGAGAAAATAGCTGTGATAACTATCGGAACTGTCCAATCCGCTCGACGAGCATGAAGTAGAATCTAAAGACTGGTCAGAGATATCTCCATTGCTAGTACAAGACATGAATATTAAATATAATATGTACCAAGATTACGAATAAGTCTGTTTATAAATTATATATATACTTACAAATAAATAAAAACACTATATCTAATTAAATCTGGTTTAACAACCTTAAAACAATGTCACCCACCAGCGGTATGGAAAAATTTATTCCGTAAAAATGGATGAATAGGAACGAGTTTCAATTTTGTAATAGAATCACTTGTCATATAAAAACTCAAGCCATAGTGCACCATGCACAACTTTGAATTGACTCTATAATCTATGTTTTATGATCGTAAAAATTGTCTATTGGGTGTTATTCTTGACAATATCGTTAAAAAATCTATAGGCAAACTTTACTAATCAACTTAAACAAAAATTAAATAATATTTAAAAAAATATCATTAAAAAAACTTAAACAAAAGTTATAAGTTATAAACTTTCTCAACATTAACATTATTAATTCAAATAACTCAATAAGGATAACAAAATCAGAAAAAGAAATAAACAAGATAAATACTAAAATTTATATTAATAATTCTCAAAAACTTAAGTAGCTACTATTCTCAAAAAATCAGTCTCATAAACACAATAAAGACAAAGAACTGAAAATACTTTTCAAAATATTTTTCTACCAATCAATTTTAAATTTCCTTAAGGACTTTGGAAATAGAAAACTTCCAACTCTTTTAGAGGACGATTTAAAAATAGGAGGAGTAACTTTTTTAACTACTTTGTATTTGTTAATGGTGCTAATATCTGGTTTTCCTGGCCACTTGAATTTCGTGTCCATAACTTTTTTCGCAAATTTCACATCATAACTTGCCAGCGACTCATTTGTAATCTGACCTACGTAACGACGCACCATGTTCTTCTCGGATACAAAATTAACAATGATCCAGTCGCCTTCATATACGTTCTCATCATCACCACTCTGGTATTCGGATTCTTCACTTGTAGCATCATCTAAATCTGACATCCGAAAATCAGATTCTGGGGAAGGAGGTATTACATATTCTTCGTCCTCTGAAGTACTGCTGCATTCAACATTAGTTCTTCTTTTTTTCTTTGTTTTAGGCTTATCTTTTGTTTCAGACTTTTTCTTTGTTTTAGACTTCTTTTTCGTTTTATTTTCCTTTCCCAACTGTCTTTTTACAGCGGCAGCTAATATTTTAATTTTTTTTCCTCCGTTTCCCTAGTTTCTTTCTCTATGGCATTTTTTTCAGGTATGTCTGTAAGTATTTTCGTTGACCCTTATTTTCTTCCTTTAGTTCCTGTTTTTCGTGGGCCTGCTTTAGGATAAGGTTTTATTACCTCCAGACTTATGTATTTTGAGGTTGAAGGTGCAGAGGATGAATGCAATAAATATTCACACATTTTGGGTGGTGTTCTAAAATTCTGATTGGTTTGGCTTGTGGATGAAATGGGAGAAAGAACTCTTTACGTTTTGGAAAGTGTTGTTGTGTCTAGTTCAAATGGAGTGCTGGAAATGTTAGTTGTATCAAAATCAGGTTTATGTGTTGTGAATGTGGTTGTAGTTGCTTCATCACCGAGAGGTGAAAACGTGGTTGTTCTAGCAGATAATTTAACATTTTTTACAGGAGCAAAGGTAGTATTACTAGCAAGAGTAGATGTAGTCAAAGTATTTCTACTCGAAGCTGTCGTCACAGTTATAGATAAAGTAGTTCCATAAACATAGAAGTCTAAAGCACGTGATTCACGGAGAGTTCGACATGCTAGTTAAGCGAGGGTAGGAAAACCAGTAAATACATGTTCAGTTGAAGGTGCTACGAAAGGGCTATCACATGTATTTCTATTGGTTGCAAGTAATTGGTCAAGCAGTGATGGTGAAGCTCTGGCTAATAACATAAGAGCATCTTCGACACCACTAGCATTTAAAACTTATTTTTTAATTGTTTAATAAATAAAAGACAACTTACCAGTTTATTAGTTGTATTGCACGACAATCTGTCACTATCCGCCATGTTATAATTGTCACGTTTGAGGTTATTTTACTTTTTATGCAAAGTGTATGTTTTCTTTGACTACCCCCAGACGAAAAAAAGCAATTATATAAATGCAATGAACATTAGTGTATTCCGATTGCATGGTTTTATTTAATTTGTTAAATATTTCCAAGGAATACTCCAAAAACTGGAAGTATAATTTGTTCATAGTGTTATTCAACATAGCCATTATATTTTCTGCCGATTTTATACGATCAGGCATATATATGTCATATGGCAGTAGGTTGAAATTGGGAACACCCAATTTCAATCATTCATTTAGTTTATCTTGCTTTTTAGAGTTCAGAAAACTTTCCAATCATTCATAAATTAAAATCATCTCACTTTTACATATGAAAATTTAATCATTCAACAATTCAGGGTCTGGCAACTAATAATATAATCTTTTCCTTTTACTGCATTCAAATATAAACAACTAGGGAAATTAATTGCATGCTGCATCCAAGGATCGTCAAAAATCTCCCAATCAATTATTACAACTCCGCATGAAAAACACATTACTTTATCATTTATACCGTTCCCACAGTAAAAGAACCCAGCGTCGGCCATTTCAAACAACAGTGCTATTTTTGAGTCTATGGTTGCCCAATAATGGTTGAATGAATTAACACGATCTCTGTGTATTTGGTATAATTCATAGAGAGGATTATAATTTTTATTTTAAAACATTCTGTTTACACTTTCAAACCCTTTGTATGCTATAAAGAATTGCAATGAAATGGAAAACGTTAACTGACAACTTTTAAACAAGTATCAAATAGGTCATGGTGTTTGGAGTGGGGGGTGAGCACTTCTATTAAATGAAACACGAACAAAATATGCAAAATAGTTTTATTATCATTACACCACTTATTTAAACATAATTCATTTTTTAGAGCACATATAGAGTTATGGTAACTACAACTATATAAATCTTGCGAATACTTGTATTGATTATATAAATTTAATAAACTAGAACAGCCTACATCTTCTAAATTAGTTATTTTACAATTATTGTTTTCCAAAATTTGATTTAACCACAAAACTTTCTCAGAGCCTTTAACATACACACATTTATCTCCAACAGTATCCGCAATCAATTTGCGGTAAAATGAAAAGGGTATGTATCCTTCACGCCAGTATGTCTTTCTGTTTCTTTCAATCCAACTAACCTGCTTTCGTTCAGATTTTGTTAGATGATAAAAAATAAATGGTGGTTTAAATAAATACGATTGAATTTTATTATCATACAAAATGGCAAATTCTTTGATAATGAACTCATTTGATTCTGTACGAAAGCCTTGAATATCCACTATAGCAATCATGGTAGCCTGCGTACAATGTTACTAAGAGGTTTATATTCCACTAATCGATCGTTTATAATTAAACAATATGCAGACGTCTTCTCAAGAATTGCTGTCGAACACTCAAATTCCAACCGCACATCAACAGGACCTGTTTTAAGAGTGTCATTTTGTCTAGAACAGTCTAAAATGAAGAGCGGTGCCTTTTCTTTGAAAGTTTTTAGATCGAACAATGGGTCTACTGGACAGTTATAATACGACTGACGAAACTTTACATACATTTCATATAATATACTGTATTTATGTTCTGAAAACTTTAAGTGCAATGGTTCATATGGATAATATTGCGAATTTAAAAAAAAGCGTTACGTTTGATACTTCGCAATGATCGAACAATGAACTATCTTTTATTTTATTATTTACTAGCTTTATCCCGCAACTTCGTATGCGCTTAACTACCCTTCTCGTGGAAATTTCAGAAACTATACAACCAGACACCCACTGAAAGAACCTTTATACCAAGTATCACACCCATGCACTCAAGGAATAAGTTTTCTACATACAAACTAAAAAACATATATTTTCCGTGCCCGTAGGAATTTTGGGAATTTTTTCCGTAGCACAACCAGACACTCTTTGAAGAACCTTCATGCCAAGTATCACATCCGTACACTCAAGGAATAAGATTTTTAATACAAACTAAAAAGTCCAACCCCTTCCCGAGGGAATTTCGGGAATTCCTTCCATAATACAAACAGACACTTATTGAGGAACCTTTATATCAAGTATCACATCCGTGCACTCAAGGAATGGGATTTTTTCATACAAACTAAAACATCATATATTTCCCGTTCCCGTGGGAATTTCGGAAATTCCTTTCATAGCACAACCAGACACACATTGAAAAACCTTTACACCAAGTTTCACATCGGTGCACTCAAGGAATAAGATTTTTCATACAAACTAAAAAGTCCTATATTTCCCGTTCCCGTGGGAATTTCGGGAATTCCTTCCTTAGTGCACCCCTCCATCCCCTAAAGAATAAATGTTCCAAATTTCAGCTCTCTACGTCCAGTAGTTACGGCTGTACGTTGTCTGTCAGTCACTCAGTCACTCAGTACCTCAGTACCTCAGTCACTCAGTCAGTAACGGAACAGTTTTATATATATTGATTGATTTTATTAGATTGTAAACAAAAAATTACATATCTAGGTTTTTCCAATTGTGAAGCAGTTTTTACTGACCAAGAATGTTTTGTAGTTTTAGGTAGTATAGGGTACTCATATAAATCCCAATTCCTAAAAGCTATTTGAATAGGTGTATCTCTCTCTAAATGTTTCAAAAGTGCAAGTCGTTTTCTATCGGACACCTTAATGTGTGGTACTCTCCACTGAACTCTTTCTATATCTATTTGAAAAAAAACAAAATAAAAATTTTGAAAAACCCACGACGCGAAGGTTAAAAAGTAATTGAAAAAGAATAAAATAATTTAAAATCCCCCGACTGAAATGATTTATGTGACGAGAGATAATTAACGTGAAAAGCTTTTTTAAAAGTTCACTTGATCTCACACAGAGTCGGTCATATTATGAACAACATACTATTCGTTTTCATAGCACTTCCCTACGCTTACCTATTAGGTTCTCGAAGATGTAGATGTCGCAATAACATAGGTATTCAACTCCCTATGAACTTTATAAGAAGAGTAAGAAAATCCGTCTGGGGCTGCCATTGAATGAATTCGTTTTGTAGTTTTATATTGAAACTAGCTTTATCCCGCAACTTCGTATGCGCTTAACTACCCTTCTCGTGGGAATTTATACTATACAACCAGACACCCACTGAAAGAACCTTTAACCTGTATCACACCCATGCACTCAAGGAATAAGTTTTTTTCATACAAACTAAAAATCATATATTTTCCGTGCCCGTGGGAATTTTGGGATTTTTTTCGTAGCACAACCAGTCACTATTTGAAGAACCTTCATGCCAAGTATCACATCCGTACACTCAAGGAATAAGATTTTTCATACAAACTAAAAAGTCCAACCCCTTCCCGTGGGAATTTCAGGAATTCCTTCCATAATACAAACAGACACTTATTGAGGAACCTTTATATCAAGTATCACATCCGTGCACTCAAGGAGTGGGATTTTTTCATACAAACTAAAACATCATATATTTCCCGTTCCCGTGGAAATTTCGAAAATTCCTTTCATAACACAACCAGACACACATTGAAAAACCTTTACACCAAGTTTCACATTGGTGCACTCAAGGAATAAGATTTTTCATACAAACTAAAAAGTTCTATATTTCCCGTTCCCGTGGGAATTTCGGGAATTACTTACTTAGTGCACCCCTCCATCCCCTAAAGAATGTTCCAAATTTCAGCTCTCTACTTCCAGTAGTTACGGCTGTACGTTGTCTGTCAGTCACTCAGTCACTCAGTACCTCAGTCACTCAGTCACTCAGTACCTCAGTCACTCAGTCAGTAACGGAACAGTTTTATATATATTGATTTAAAATATTGATGGCAGCCCTCGACGGATTTTCTTGCTCTTCTTATAAAGTTCATAGGGAGTTGAATACCTATGTTATTGCGACATCTACATCTTCGAGAACCGAATAGGTAAGCGTAGGGAAGTGCTATGAAAACGAATAGTATGTTGTTCATAATATGACCGACTCTGTGTGAGATCAAGTGAACTTTTAAAAAAGCTTTTCACGTTAATTATCTCTCGTCACATAAATCATTTCAGTCGGGGGATTTTAAATTATTTTATTCTTTTTCAATTACTTTTTAACCTTCGCGTCGTGGGTTTTTCAAAATTTTTATTTTGTTTTTTATTTCAATCTTTTTAAAGAGTATAATACTAAACCCATCACTGAAAACCGCATTAAAATCGGACCAGCGGTTTTAAAGATTAATGGTAACATGCAGCGCCCCCTGGCGAGTTGTTACAGTAACACCTATCTAAGAACATGCACCAATCAAACCCAAAGCGATCAGTGAAAGCCACATTTAAATCGGACCAATCGTTTGGCAGAATTAATGGTTGTTATTACAAACAAATGTTTGCTGCAGCGCCCCCTGATGAGTTGTTACCGTTAAACCTATTTAAGAACATTATACCAATCAAATCCAAAGCGATAATTGAAAACGGCATTCAAATCGGACCAATGGTTTGCAAACAAATATTTACTGCAGCGCCCCCTGGTGAGTTGTTACCGTAACACCTATCTCAGAACATGCGCTAATCAAATCCAAAGCGATCACTGAAAACAGCATTTAAATCGGACTAATGGTTTTGCAGATAAACGGTAACATTGGCTTTTACAAACAAATGTTTACTGCAGCGCCCCCTGGTGAGTTGTTACCGCTACACCTATCTAAGAACATGCACCAATCAAATCCAAAGCGATTATTGAAAACCGCATTAAAGATAAATGGTAACATTGGTTTGCACAAACACCCTCTCACCCCAAACGCATATACCGTCTCCGTTCCGTCGTGGGTAAAAATGAGCAACATCATCACTAAGAATAACGCTGTTTAAGTTACAGTTACTTCTATTCAATATAAGTTCATGTTTACAGTTGATAATAATTTTATTGTAGTCTTCAGCAAATCCTAAAATTTTATTCAATGGTATTACAGCACTAAAATGTCCATCATTTTGAAATCCGTTCAAATTCCATCCCCATAAAGCAGCAACTTTATTTTCTGCTTCATTTAACGAAATATATGACTTTATCGTCGATGTTATTCCCGAGTTTTTTATACGATCAATTTCAATGCCACTCATTTCGTACCTGATGTCTTGAAACAAAAACATAACAGGGTTATTAGTGAACGTAACAGGCTTCTTGATCGGATTCCCATCTTTACCGAAAATCTTTGCTTTGCCCTCGATGTAAATTGAGCTGGCTGATGGTAGCACGTATATGTCTTGCTGATGTATGGGGATCCTGATTTCATCATTTTCTCTAAAGCTGTTATTATAGGGATTGTACGAATGGACTTCATAACTTTCGATCGAATCATCGAATACTGGTAATTGAGTGACCTCTAGTATATTCATATTTTAAAACCTAAAGCTCTAAGAAATTCTTTATTTGCTTTAGTTAAATTCTTCACTTTTTTCTTACGTCTATGCACTTTTTTGGTTGTAGGGATAATAATACGTTTTATTTTAACAGGAGTGCTTTTATAATGACTTACCATTTTGTTTTTCTTAAATAAAAACGCAATTGAATATTTTTATCTCCAAAGTTTATGCAATGCCCAAATTGATCAACTATCTTGATAGATATAGAAGAAATTATATTTTTTTACAGGAATATAAATTATATTTTGTGGTATTTCACGAACTGTAGCAGTATCAGAAACAAATTCATGAATAACATGGGTTGGTAGTCCGTTGTCATAAGAACCATGCACTAAATCACATTCGATTCTAATAACAGACAAACATTTTCTTAGCTGTTTTAAATTCATTTATGGTTTTAGCAATACCAGCTGCTCCTCCCGCTAAAGCTCCCGCTGCTGATAATCCCGCAAAGATAGGAATCAACGGCAAAAACCCACCAGTTTTTGGAATTGGATTTGATAAGCGATGTCGTGTTCCTTGCAATATTCGTCTAACTTATTAACACCTTGATCTCCGCGAGCATGCCCTTTGATTAATTTCGTCCCAGGACCACAAAGATTATATCCTGGTATGTGTAATTCAAATGGTAAATGATTTATAAGCCAGTTGAGAAGACCACTCTCTCCAACACACATAATAAGACTAAAGGGCAATGAACCAAACACGTACCTAATATATTCAGTAGTTATTTACAATCATAATATATTCGATTTATTAATCCAACTGTTTTCAGTAGAAGGCAAACCTAACCACTTCACTAAAACTTTGTTACCTTTGCACTTAACATCTTTTTCGACTAAGTAAACGTTAGGGTGTTTCGTTTGGTGTAGTTCTTGCTCATAGAATGCACCCAATATCGATTGTCCTTTGATAACATCTTCAATCAAGTAGGTGATTGGAGACGTGTATTGTATTTTTCGAATTTTAAATATTTCTGTAGACCAGTTGGGAGTATATCCTTTATCAAATGTTCCTTTATATTTACTGATACGCACAAAATCTCCCACTTTATATTTGTTTCTTTTATTGTTGCATTTTACTAATTTTAAATATCTTTCTAATATGTGTCTTTTATTTATATTATTCACATTTGCTGGGATTTCATCTATTGTTCTATGGTAAGAGTGATTGTATTTATCAATAATTTTATGGAGAGTGTTACCTATCCAAGTATAGTTACCTTTTATACTAAATTCCTTATACAGCTTTGATTTATTTGTTCTGATAAATCGCTCAACTATTGATGCCTTCTTTGTTGAAAAGCTTGAATAATGGTTAATTTTATAAGAAGTCATTAGTTTTTGAAACTGAATATTATAAAATTCTGTCCCATTATCAGTTTGAAGATTTCTTGGAATCCGTTTAATTTTAAAATTATTACATACATCATCTTTGGTCTTATTTTTCAAAGGAATTGTCCATGCGTACTTTAAAATGTATCAATAACAGCAAGAATAAATCTATATTTTTTATTTTTATTGGAAATTGATTGCATATCAATTAAGTCCGCTTGCCATAGATCATCTATATCTTTCATGATGACTTGTCTTCGCGGAAAATTCTTCCTCGCATTTTTATGAATTTCGTTAACCACATCGGTTTTACTCATGTTCGATATTTAGTACACTTATGGTAAGAGCTTCTAAAATAATGAATAAAAAAGTATAATTAGCTGTATTTATTCTTTAATAATGCCAGCTTCTCTTAGTTCTGCTATTATAGATAAAATTTCATTATCGTGGTTGGTATTTCCAGCATCCCTTGAAGCAACTATCAGTTTTAATCTCTCAACCAATTCATTGGGATCATCCCAATATACTAAATCGGTATTATTTTTATACTCCTTTAACTTTGGTAAATTTCCTCCCAAATAAGGGCGAATATTATCATTTGTTGTTTCCAAAAACAAGGGCTTAATTATTTCACGATATTTCATTCCTTTGTCACCTTTTAATTGCCCTTTGGGATTAAAATCTCTCTTGTGTGCATTTGTATAATGTAACATATCTTTGTAGACCAGTTTATCTTTACTTGATATTAATTTTAAGTCAGGTTTTTTTCGAAGTAAAAGTTCTTTCAATCCAGGAGTCAGATTATAGGCTCTATCACCGATTTTGATCATCATTACATCATCATTATTCAAACTATCAATTTTTGTAAATGATGCAACTGAGTCACCCATTAATAGAGATTTATTTTCATATCTTATTCCAAATGGTATATTGAAACCGTCATAAATATCAAGAATGTCAGGACCGTCCAAAGAAATTTATAAATCATCTGTCACTACCTTTTTAGGAGTTTTTCCTTGCTGAGAACTTAGTAGTTGAGTAGGACAATCTTCATATTCTGTACACGAGCTCGCATTAAATTCATCTGAATCAGTTCATTTACAATTAGAAAGTGTTGATATTTCATTATTTTTTTCCATTGGTACATTTGAATTAACAAGAGTTCTAAGAGGATCGATGACTGGTTTTAGTATTTTGTTAAGTGACAAATTCATTAGATGATCCGTGTTCTTCATTTGTTTAATTTTATTTTTAATGGAGTCTACAGACTTCACTAACTCATTTTTTATGTTTTTCTCCATATTTATTTGTAGCGCTTGCTTTCCCAAAACATTAAATAGAACTGATCTATATTTTTAGTGTCACTCATTTATATATTCGTGAATTCACTATTAAAATTTAAAAAAACTATCAAGATTCTGTCTATATCTCCCATTGTTTAGGGGTGACTCTTTGTTAATACTCAGAAAATTATAAGGCTCACACCAAACTGTATTGCAAATACTTTTAAATTTATTCCATGACATATCAGAACCAACATGTTCTTGGTAAATATGTTTTAAGTTTATGTTATCTTGATTAAATAAAATAATAAAGTTCGCATTATCACGAACCAATTGCTTTGGAATTTTCGAGTATGTTTGAGATAAATAAAAGCAATCTATTTGCTTGTGTCTGCCCATCGAAAAATAATTACGAATGTGAACTTGATTTTCGCAAGCAACATCATCAAAAATGAATATTGAGTTGGATAAAGCTTCATTCGTGGGTATGACTTCTTTGTTATCACTAAACTCGTAAAACTTAATTTCAGGCACTCTCTTCAAGACTTCTCGCAGGAAATTATATTTTGGTTGAAAATCAGTTTTCGAGTATAGATAAAGATTTTTTAATTTTAGACCATTTTCATGTAATAATAAACTGAGTATAACGTTTGTTTTTCCACAGTTTGATGGACCACATATAATGCAACATATTGTATTCGGAAATAGAACACTATGTTTTATCAGTTTTTCAATATTACTAAGATTTATATGATTAACTTTAAGTGATATGGGTTGTTTGATCAACTTCATTTTAACTAATAATGCAATTTTAGGTTTGAGCATTATATATAATCTTAATTTTGCCAATATACTCCCATAGGATTGAAACAGTTGTAGGTATGCAACTTACATCGAGCAAATACATATAGAACCCATGCGTTGTCTTTCGAAGTTTTATCAGTTTTTCAATATTACTAAGATTTATATGATTAACTTTAAGTGATATGGGTTGTTTGATCAACTTCATTTTAACTAATAATGCAATTTTAGGTTTAAGCATTATATATAATCTTAATTTTGCCAATATACTCCCATAGGATTGAAACAGTTGTAGGTATGCAACTTACATCGAGCAAATACATATAGAACCCATGCGTTGTCTTTCGAAGTTTGTGTCCACATATTTTTCATCTAACAGTAGTAGAATGGAGGTTTTAAATGGAAAAAAAAAGAATATCAAGTAAAATATATATATATTTATTTACTTATATAAAACGATTATACATGGTATTTTAAGTTGAATAGTTACATCAATTGCTTATAATTATTACAACCACGATACAAGCTACAAACGTATGATATACAATAAAATACGTATGTAACAACACTTTCGATTAAATAGGTAGTAGTTAAAACCTAATAAAAAATAAATTAAAAAGTCATAAAACCAAAACCAAAATGAAAGCAGACTAATTATTTCTTTTTAAGAAAAAAGTGAACCGCATTCAAAAAACCAACCCACTAAAAATTTTTAAATAATTTTATAAACGCCATCCTGTTCCTGTTTTTATTCCATCCATATTACTACCCCGTATCGTAAATTTCTGCCAAAAAATAATTAATATTCATGAATGTGATAAGAACATTAACAACTTATCTGGGTATTAACATAGTTTTTGAAGTCGGTGCCATACCAATAAAAGTAAGACTGCTGCCAAACAGAGAAAATTATAAGGTGAACGTATCAACGACAACGCGACGACGATGACGTGTGGCCCTCAAGTGTGTGCCTTTCGGTATTTTTTCCGCCAAAGAAAGCGTCAAAGAAACCCAAGTGAAATGTCTGGCCCCTAAATTAGAAAGTCTGTATTTTAGAGAACAGCGCCCTCCCTTTTCAATTTCCTTACAATATTAACAGTTTTATTTAATTTATAATAATAAAAACATGTAACTATGTTAGTACTTCTGATGCAGTGTGCTTTGTTGTCCTAAAAATTTAGTTTGGCACCGACTTCAAAAACTATGTAAATACCTACCCAGATAAATTGTTAATGTTCTTATTACATTCATTAATATTAATTAATTTTTGGCAGAAATTTACTATACGGGGTAGTATTATGGATGGAATAGAAACAGGAACAGGATGGCGTTTATAAAAATTATTAAAAATTTTTTAGTGGGTTGGTTTTTTGAATGCGGTTCACTTTTTTCTTAAAAAGAAATAATTAGTCTGCTTTCATTTTGGTTTTGGTTTTATGACTTTTTAATCTATTTTTTATTTCATACTTTTTAGTGTTAGGTTTTTGTTTTGGGCTAGTTATTAGTTTTTTCATAGTTAGTTAGGTTCTACGGTTATAGATATTAGTGATAAGTTTTTGGCTTGTTTTGGTACTGTAATATCATTACTTTGACCTACCTGCTATTGTTATATACGTTTTACCTGGAGGCCTAGGTAGAAAACTATGGAAAAAACGAAAAATAATGACGACTTGATGCAGCACGAGATGGTCTTGTCTAGGTATCGCCAGCATGCTCGTGCTGCAGAAACTGACGACAAAAAGAGATTCGCTTAAAACAATCTTCGTGCGAACAGTCAGCTTAGAACTTATCCAAAACTTATCACTAAAAAATCGATCAACTATATCTACAAATATGGAAACTAACTTACTATGAAAAAACTTAAACCTAGCCCTAAATTGAAAGTAAGTAAAAGGTTCTCCTAAACGCAAGATAATCGATGACAAACATAATTAACATACAGGTTAAACTCCTCTTTGTAAGTTGGCTACTTTTAATCAGGAGTTATGCAGGTAAATCTGCGGGAAACTGCCAGTATTCGGTAATTATTCGGCAAACAACATTCGGCTGAATTCAAATATTTTACGAAATATGAATGTTAGGCCGAACATTCGGCTCATCTCTGATACAAAATAAACAGATAAATTGAGAACTTTATTTTTTAAAGTTGGTCAATATACTAAAACCTTCTCCTAATCATGACAAATCTTTTTCTGAAAACCGCATCCAAATCGGTTCACCCAAACGTGAGAAAATCGCGGAGAAACATACATACATACATACATACAGGTCAAACTGATAACCTCCTTTTTTTGAATTCGGTTAAAAAATAGATAGAAAGATGAGGCTTCTTATTAATATTATTTTCACAAAATCGACTTAAAATATAGAATTACAATGACCCCATGGTAGTGTATTAAATTGATTGGATTGGACTTGAATTTTATCATCAACTTTACTTAATACTACTTTATTAACGCTTTGTGAATATAATATATGTTTCATTGATTTGATCATATTCATTTTACGCTTTAATGCAACATTATTAAATAATGTGTCCTTATAGTTGAATATATTTAAACTTCTTGTTATAGGCTTTGATACTCCTTTAGCTTTCTGAATTTGAGTCTTGAGAGATTTAATACAATAAAGTTTTGCTCTCAGTCCAATAAATTCTGAGATAACATCACCTCCCAGTTCATCCTTGAATAAACCAGGTACTTTTTCATTAACTTTAGGTATACCGTACGGGTTACTATTACCAAAATTACTTGTATCAAATTCCTGTATATTATCACACATATCTTTATACAAATTTTGTGTCTCTATTAAGTACAGTAAACTGTCTGTGTCTGTATAACATAATTTCACATTATCTCCATACTTAGCCTTTATGAAATTATAATGGTAATTATACACATGTTGTTTGGCGAATTCAAGCACAGTAAATCCGATATATATTGGTCTATCTAAGACTAGCTTCTCATGATTCAATTGTAAAGCAACAAAATTTTCGTTAAAATTAGAAATACTTTTAAGATTAGGTTTGGCAATCAACTTCTCTGCACCTACTATCTTATTTATTTTTATTTATTTATTTATTTATTTACACTTCAGTATACAGTACAGATAGTAAATGAGAAGAAAAAACAGTGTGTTGTGTAAGTTCTACTAGGCGGTCTTATCGCTGACGAGCGATTTCTTACAGACAACCATATCTTATTTGTTTTATTACTATTTTCATTCCATTTAGTTACTAATTTAACATTAACCTGTTTGCGTTTATTTTCGATTGTCTTACCAAATATTGAATTATTTAAAAGCTTAAAAAATCTTTCTCAAATGATGTCGATGCTGCTTGACGTAATTTAGTATTTAATTCAATATATTTTTTCAAAAAGTTTTCTTGTCTGAACTGAAGTATTCTGTGAATTTTTAAGACATTCTTTCAAATGAACATAATGTATGACATAATTATACTTATCATATAAATTAGCAGTCAATTTAGGTTGCTTCCCTCCGATAGGTACAAATTTTTCTGGTGCAAAGGGTAAGTCACTATGTAAATTATGTAAATTATTTGGATACGTCATATCAACTTCTAATATATAACCGTAATCAGATTCGTCAGATATTTCAAACAAGTTAAATTTAACTATATCATTATACTGCATAAATTTAAAATCGGATATGGGCAACTTTTTCATCATTGCGTATCCATAGAGATTGTTACAATCAAGATATATTAAATATGTTGAGGGTTTACCATCTTCAAAATGAGGTAAATACATGTTATTTGCTTTAGCGTATCTGTGAGTACACTGGGCAAGCCCACCACGTATTCCTTTTTCTAAAATTTGATAAATTTCTAAATCATTTATTAACTCAAGTTGAACATAGTATGCAGGATCAAGACTATAATTTATTAGACATAATTTTCTAAAATTTTCGAATATATCGCACAACAGAAGTACATCACTTTTTAAATATAAATCAGTATATTCACCAATAGAGCTAATATTAAAATATTTCCAAACATTTTGAGCATGTTCATATTCTGTATCTGTTACATTTTTCATTTGCAAGCTATTATACGAGGGTGGATTGAAAAGTTCGCGGCCTAGTCAAGAAAACAGAATAAAGTACATACAAAAATATTTTTATTTTTCGACGTTATCTCCATTTAGCTCTATGCACTTCTTCCATCTGCTTTCCAGAGCTTCCATACCTGTTTTAAAAAAAGATTCCTCAAGGTCTTCAAAATACAGGTTAACAGCGGCTTCGACCTCTTCATTCGTTAAAAATTTCTGCCCACCGAGGTGTTTTTTCAGGTTTGGAAACAGATGAAAGTCCGAAGGTGCCAAATCAGGAGAATAAGCTGGATGTGGCAACAATTCGAAACCACAATCACGAATTTGAGCCATAGGCTCGACAGACGTGTGGACTCGGGCGTTGTCCTGGTGAAACAACACTTTCGTTCTCAGTAATCCTGGGCGTTTCTGTTTAATTTCTTCACGTAAACGGCGCAGAAGGGTGCTATAGTACGCAGAGTTTATTGTTTCGCCTTTTGGAAGGTAGTCCACCATAATGACACCCTTAGCATCCCAAAAAACCGATGCCATCACCTTGCCAGCCGACAGAATTGCCTTTGCTTTTTTCGGAGTTGGTTCACCTGATTTTTTCCATTGTTTGGATTGTTGTTTTGATTCTGGGGTATAGTGGTGAACCCAGGTTTCATCCAATGTCACAAATCTGTCAAGAAAACCTTGTGGATCAGCCTCGAACATCTCCAAACAGTCGCGAGAAATCGTGAGTCGAATTCGCTTTTGCTCGACTGAAAGCAATCTGGGGACCCACCTAGCCGAAACCTTAGAAAAGCCGAGTTCATGGACAATGATGTTTTGCGTTCGTTCATATGAGATGCCTATAGTGTCTGCAATTTCTCTGATAGTCAATCTACGGTCTTTCAATATGAGATCACACACTTTATTGATGTTTTCTTCGGTCGTAGACGTCATTGGCCTGCCGGAGCGAGGGTCATCTTCGATGTTCTCTCGTCCACGTTTAAATTCTGCAACCCATTTTTTCACAGTGGTATAAGACGGGGCAGATTCCCCTAATGTTGTTTGCATGTCACCATGGATCTCCTTTGGTGTTAATCTTTTTTTAAACAAATATTTAATCACAGCACGTTGTTCAAATTTCTCCATTAGTGAAAATTTGTTCTACACACGTATTTATATTGTTCGTAAAATTTTATTTAAACAAGATATCAAATTGAAAATTCGCGGGCTGACAATTGAATAATGACAGTTCAAAATGACGGCAGAAAAAATAACAAAAGTTTTTTTTTAATGGCCAGGCCGCGAACTTTTCAACCAATGTAGTAAAAGCAATCTTTTGATGGAAGTTTCGTTTCAGTATATTTTTGCCATGAATTGACATATTCATATGGATATATGCCCTTCATTCTTATTAAATCAAATTGTTTCTTCGCAGGATAATGGGATGACAAATGCACAAAATCCTTGTCTGATAAACTTTTACTCAATGTATCAAGACTCGAACTTAAGATCTGAAAAGAGTCTATAAATTTAATTTGTAATGGAATTTTATTTGAATCTGATTTCATTATTTTTGTTATCGATAAGTATTTTTCTTTAGTTTTAGGTATGATTTTAATTTCACCATCGTATTTTGCCAATACCATGATAAATATATGAGCATCGTAACCGGATAAATTATGAAATATAACTGGTATAATATTGTCTTAAGTTTTCGCGATTCATACTATTAAATAAAACACTTTTTAACCGGATTTATCGCGTATATTTACATTTTAAATTTTGACTCGACGTTTCGGTGTCTTTGCAGACACCGTGGTCACGAGCGACTGAGGTGTCAAGCGTCGGATTGATAGATTGAAAAAGTTATACATCATCATCTCCATCTGTTTCTCAGTCTTCGAGCGTAGCGTTCTGGATTGACACAAAACGAGCTGACAGTATCTTGAGTTACAGGTCGTGCAGCTTGCTGGATGTTAGATTTAATGTTTTTCAGGATAGGGTCCCATGTCGGTGATAGTTTCCAACCATCTTCTCTATTGAAATTAGGGTGTTTTTTAATTTCAATCACTTCTCTTATCATTCTAGGAATGTAATGCTTCATTAAGCATGGTTGGAAACTATCACCGACATGGGACCCTATCCTGAAAAACATTAAATCTAACATGTTTTGTATGTTTAAACAGCTTTTTGTATTTTTAATTTTAGCAGGTAGGGCAATATATGATCCACCACGCATAGGCGAATACTTATTAATGTTTACCTCTAAATGACTTACAGAACTAAAAGACCATCCAGATTGGCAATGCTCAAATTCAGATAATTTTATTTTATAAATCTCTCTTATATTCGAATACAATATTTCGCAATTAGTACTTTGGTATACAATTTCATACTTAGTATTAAAGGACTTCAGATGCTGCTCACCCGATATGGGCAACACAAAGTAAGCAAACAACTCGAAGTTGACTTTGATACATTTATGTTTCATTAAAGATATTTCAATAATTTTTAAAATAATGTCTCGTTTATCATCTAAGAAGGTCTCTATTAATGAGTACTGGACTTCTTGAGATGGATTCAAGCGATAAGTGATTATTCTGTTTCTGAATGCTGTAGCAATAATATCAACATTCGCAAACTCAGACTTTATCAAACAATTAGATTTATGAATATTAGTTCTCTTATGGTATCTGTATTCATGATCTGGGATCTTGATGTTACATTTATCGCAATGGTAAGTGCTTGGTGTTGAATTAACCTGAGCCTTAACTGTAAAAAATAAATAAAAAACAATAAGACATAATCATTTAGTATTTATTACGTAAAAAGTAGTTATAATGACGATTACAAAGTAATGATCTGGGAAATAATGAAACATTTATTATACCTAGTTGATTAGTTAAGTTAATATAAAAAAGATATTTTTATTAGTTAGTTTCATATTTGATACGAGTTTATAAAAGTGGGAGGACAGTTTTTAAACTCCTGTCGAACACTCTTTATATATGCTTCGATGTGTTTCCACGACTCCGAATCCGTATTACATTTATTTTTCACTGTCGCGATAGCGCGGCGCTATCTATTTACTGGTGGCACAAGCTCGATATCACCACAATGATAAACTTTTAACTCGACAAAGTAACTTCCAGTTTTTTTTTCGTCCATCTGCCTTGAAAACCCATTAGCCAATCTACGTGTTATGTATGAGTAGATTGATGGAATTTTTTTACCAGCTTCCGCTAACTGCTCCGTTTCGGAATCACTACCGAACAGGTCGTGGGCTGTCGGTCTGGGACTCGGCTTCGATTTCTTGCTGGTTGATGGCTGGCGCTCAGAGGACCCTGGCGATGGCTTGCGTTTCTAAAAGAATTTTATCGCACCTTTTCTTTGCCGCTGCTTCCGTCCCAGAGTCTTCCTCAGACAAGAAAAGCTGGTCTGCAAGTTTCATCGACCTATGAGAACAAACAAAAAATGTTGAAAGAATGAGATATAAAAGTTAAAATTACGAATATGTAAAATTACTTTACATATTCGTGTGTATTACACAATGGACATCGGGATGGTAACTGACAAAGTTTTAAATGCGTATTATTGTAGATTGAGGGAAAAATAAGTAAATGGAAATAAACCTTTAAATGAAATAAATCTAATGGCATTGTAGATTTAATAACAAAGTAATCAATCTATAAATTTTGAGAAATTGTTTATAGATTAATCAAACCCACAACTCCTTTAATCATTCAAATAATAATTTAATTTATATGAGGCTATTATACAAAACATAGAGACAGTGAAAAATTGAAATTATGAATGAAGGATCGATTGATTAAATGATTAGTTAAGTAAAAGATTAATCGAATGGGTGAATAAATGAATGATTTAATCAATAACTTTATTGAAAGTGGTGTAATAGAAAGATACCTATATTAAATTTTACCGAATTAAAAATAAAGTGATTGAATGACTCAATACTCAATCGCCAAATGGATCGGACGTGTTTTTAGTTTATTTTATATAATTTTAAATTAAAGCAGTACACGACCTAGATTTGAATCAGCGCAAATTAACTTTTTTTTTTTTAACTTTTGTGATAAATTTTTTGCTTGGTGGTAGGATCCCTTCTGGATCCGCCTGGCTAGCGACCACCCTTTATATAAAGTCTGCCGCCAAATGTTACCGCTACGGCGATAATGTGTTCCGGCAATATTGTATAAAGAGCCAGTTCCTTCCTAAACCCATGTGCTTTCATCTTCGACCTCATCGTCACTTACCATCAGGTGAGATTGAGGTCAAACGCGGGTTTAGTCACCTATAAAAAAAAAAAAAAAAAAAATAATTAATGCAAATATTTGTGTTTTTGAAATGATACGTTTTAATTAAATACAAAAAAATGGATAGCAGCCCCTTCAATCGAAGTGGTAAAACTTGCCGCAGCCCACCTCCAACGCCCTCTTCAAAACCACCTCCAGTACCAGATGAAGACGACATGGAAGTAATTTCAACGCCCGAAATTCAAAATTGGATGTCATCCATTGAAGCTTGCCTCAATGAAGTTTGCGCAATTTCTGGTGAAGGAAAAATGAATACCGAGCAAAAACTTCGGATCAGCTCTCTCTGTCGAAAGATTGGCCATGGTGCATCCCAACTGGCTATCACATACCAATCCCTCAAGCAGAAAGCACTTCAAGGCCGCACGTTAATACAAGCGCTTAAAGAAAAACAAGAGCTGTCTAACCAATTTCAAGACCTTAAAGAAGAAATCCTGGAGTCCGCTAAACCAAGTTTGGCAAAAGTTACTTACGCAGATATGATTAAGACGAATAATAGTTTCATTAAACCTGCAAATGTAAGCTCGGTAGCAATTTACCCCAAGGACAAATTAAAGACTAGCGAGGCCACTAAATCACTTGTACAGCAGATTATTAGCCCTGGTGAAATGAAGCTGCAGGTTAGAGGACTCCGCAAAACAAAAAATGGTGGGGTTATTATTAGCACTGACTCGAAAGGCGATGTCGAAAAACTGAAGCAGTCAGTCCAGCTGTCATCCTGTGGCCTTACCGTAGATGAACCAAGCAAGCGAAACCCTAGAATTGTCGTAATTGGGGTGCCCACATTAATGCAGGAACAAGAAGTTTTTAAGTGCATATACGAGCAAAATCTTTCGAACAAACTTAGTGATAGCCGTGAAAAAATCCTGTCCTCCATTAAACTTAGCCATAAGTCTGGGAAGAAAGAAGCAGAGACCTGTAACTATGTAATCGAAGTTCCTGCCCTAATAAGAAAAGCCCTTATTTCTCAAGAAAGAGTCTTTGTTAACTGGTCGTCCTGTCCGGTGAGGGACTTTACTTTAGTTACTAGGTGTTTTAAATGCCAGCAGTATGGACATGCAGCGAAGTCATGCCGAGCAGAAACTTGTACCTGTGGACACTGTGGAGTTCTAGGCCACTCATCAAACGAGTGCCAGAAAAAGGCAGAGGAACCTAAGTGTGCAACATGTTCCCGTTTCAATAAACCTAATAATCACAAAACAGGTGAAACTGATTGCCCCGCCAAGAAAATTGCCGAACAAAGGTACATAAACTCAATTAATTATGAAGGCGCCTAAGAGCGCCGTTTTTAGTAAATTAATTTTTGCCTTATTTTTTATTTCTCTTTTTATACTCGTTTTAAATTTTTATATCTTTATTATATTTTAATTCTTAATTGTTCATATTTTAATAATACATGACTCATCATATCATTAACGAGTTAGATAGTATCTCTGTTTCGGAAGCAACGCCTTGTAATGTTGAAGATTGCAAACAGTATCTACCTACGTGCGACAACTCGATAACCATACTAACACAAAATATTAGGAGTATCTATAAAAACTTTGATAATTTTAATATTTTTCTTCATAGGCTAAATGTTAACTGCGATCTAATTGTACTAACTGAATGTTGGCTTTCCAATAATTATGAACTTCCACAGATGACAGGTTACGATGTGTATAGCAGTAAAACAGTTAACAACCAAAATGATGGTGTGGTAGTTTACGCTCGAAACACCCTGAATATCACAGTCGAGGACTCTATTGTTAGGGAATGCAGCGGTTTGGTAATAAAAATCGATGAAAACAAATATAAAGTTGCAATATTAGCGATGTATAGATCCCCTTCTTTTAAGAAGCTGGATTACTTTCTCGAATCTTTAGATAGTCAACTTCAAAATTTATCGTCTTATAAAAATATTGTGCTTGCTGGAGATATTAATATTGATATTCGACCAGAGAATAACAGTGGGTCGATACAGGAGTACCTAAATCGATGTGCATTTCACGGGCTATACCCTGCGCACACACTGCCTACACATCATAGCGGCTCTTGTCTGGACCATATCTTTGTCAAAACCCAGTTGCTATCATCTGTACTAGTTACTAATTCCACCGTAACGGACCACAAAGCTGTTTTACTAACCCTTAGACTAAAAGTAACTAAAAAAAAATACGCAAGGTTTACTTCTAAATTAAACATGCATAAACTTGAGGACGATTTATGTAACACTGACCTTAGTCCAGTTTATAATTCTGCTGACGCTGACTCGAGCATGACATACTTAGTAAATATTGTTCAACAAGCAATTATTAATAACACATCAAAAGTAAAAGTTAGTAGTAGAAATTTAAATATCAAACCATGGATTACGCCGGGGCTTATTCGTTGCATGAAAAATAGGGACAAACTCCACATGAGGGCCAAATCTTGTCCGGGAAATTTAGTTTTACAAATAACTTATAAGCGCTATCGTAATTTTTGTAATAGTATTTTAAGAAAAGTTAAAGCTGACTATGACAAAAATCAACTAGCAAAAGCTGGAAAAGACAGTAAAAAAGTTTGGAAATACATAAAAAAAGTCACGTATACGTCCAAACACACTGAATCGTCCTCGAGTTTATTGCTATCCCATCCCTCCCCACTATCGGCGGCAAACAGTGCTAACGACTTTTTCAATAATATCGGAAAGACTTTAACAGAAAAGATTCGACAATTCTCCATCACACATGAAACTATTAATACCTACAATAACTCATCTTTGAATTCTTTTGTATTATTAAATACAGACGCAGCAGAGGTCGAAAAACTAATAATGGGGTTAAGGGATGACTGTGCTGTTGGCTGTGATAACATACCTAGCAAATTATTGAAAAAGTTCAAGCATTTCTTCATCCCTCCTTTAACTTTTATATTTCAAAAATGTCTCTCAGAAGGAATTTTTCCTTCTTGTCTTAAAAAAGCCCTCGTAGTTCCTGTCTTTAAATCTGGTAATAAAGACCTAATAACGAACTATAGACCTATTTCCATACTACCCTCAATATCTAAAATATTAGAGAAAATAATAAACAACCAGCTAGTACGATATTTGGAAAATAAGTCTATCATCTCTAAGTCACAATTTGGCTTTAGACCAAACTTATCGACTTCTGATGCTATGCACGGCTTAGTAGATTATATTGCACAGGAACTAGATAAGGGAAACCAGACTATAGGGGTGTTCCTTGATCTAGCCAAGGCTTTTGACTCCGTCTCTATTCCCATCCTGTTAAATAAATTAGAAAATGTAGGTATAAGAGGAAATCAGCTAAATATTTTAACTAGTTACCTTAGTAATCGAAGTCAATGCGTTAAACTAGGCAATATAGTTAGTTCTGAACAAAAAACCACCCCCTTCGGTATCCCCCAGGGTAGTATTTTAGGCCCCACATTATTTTTAATATACGTAAATGACCTTTGTAATCTACAACTAGTACAAGGTAAAATAATTTCATACGCTGACGACACTGTTTTACTTTTTTCAGCTGACTCTGAACAAGACATTTTTAAACTTACTCAGAATGGCCTCAATATTGTGAATAACTGGCTTAAACTTCACCGACTGACATTAAATGCAGACAAAACAAAATATATTATGTTCACAATGCGGAAATCTCACGCAGCACGAACTAATAGACCCCTGTATGCACATTGCTGCAATAACGTTCCTGACACTGCATGTGAGTGTCCTAGAATCACAGTAACAGATAAAATAAAATATCTCGGTGTGATTATTGATGAAACTCTTTCCTTCAGATATCACATTGAAGCTCTTAGTAATAGAATCCGTAAACTGATTTTCGTTTTTAAGAAAATCAGGTCAATTGCGGATTCAAAACTTATCATGCTATTATACAGCGCCCTGTGTCAATCTGTGATAACATATTGTATTACGATCTGGGGCGGAGCTCCTAAAACCTCTCTACTTATTGTAGAAAGAGCTCAAAGAGCAATTCTTAAGGTAGCTACTTTTAGGCCATACCTCTACCCTACTAACCTTTTATATAAATCATGCAATGTACTAACAGTCCGACAATTATTTATAACTAATACAGTACTTAAACAGCACACAGCACTTCAATACAGCACCAGTTCTACTAACAAAAGACGCAAGGATATTGTATGCTCCAATCGCTCGCGGGTAAAATACACTTTGACTACACGATTTTATAAATTCCTAGGGCCATTATTGTATAACAAAATAAACGCCAAAGTGTATATATATCCCTTAAACGTAAGAAATTGTAAAAAGGCTTTAAAAACATTTCTCCAGGAATTGTCGTACGATGAAAGCGAGATGCTACTGACTGTTATAAGTTAATTTTTGATAAAGTTTGCATAAATGTGTAATTAGGTTTAATAAATGAAATAATTATGTAGGTAAATCTCTTAAATTTAAAATTGTCACAATTTCCTATTTTATTTTTATTTCTTAAGAATAGTTAAATAGATTCTACTATGTTTGTATAAGTATAAGATCCATATTTTATTTTATTGAAGTTATATTTAATTTGAATGATTTTTAAATGTTATTTTAGCACGCTCCAGCCTGAAAAACAGGATTACCCTAGTTCAGGCACCAATGTTCTATCCTTCCTTGTATATTTAAGCCAATATTTGTAATTCATGCTTTTCTGAAATTAATAAACATTTTTATTATTATTATTTTTTTACATTTTTTATTTATTCTCGGCACTAGCCGGTTATAACTGTATTTACGGGCTGACGCCAAGTAAATCACAGTGAAGTGGTTGTTGAGGATGGGATGGTTTCATTTTCTTCAAGTTGTAAGAATTTTCGAACTATTCTGCAAGTATTTAATATTGACGCTTTTTGGAGACTGATGTATATATTTTTGTTTAGGTCTAGTAATTTCAGGTATTGGTGTAGTTGTTTTGGGATGACTCCGGTGGTTGAAAGGACTATTGGTATAATATATACTTTATTTTGTTTCCAGATTCTTATTATCTCCTCTTTCAATTCTGCATATTTATTTATTTTATCAGCTGTTGACTTTTGAATGTTATGGGTGTTAGGGACTGTAATATCGATTAAATACGTAACTTTATTTATTTTATCTTGTAAAGTTATGTCGGGTCTATTATAATGGATAGTTTTATCAGTAAGGATGGCGCGATCGTAATAAATTTTGTGCGATTGATTTTCTAATACCGTTTGCGGTGTATATTTGTAGTATGGAGTGTTTGTGTCCTGTATGAGTTTATGTTTAATTGCTAATTTCTGGTGTATTATATTTACTATTTGGTTATGTCTGTGTGTGTAGTCGGTCTGTGTAAGGTTAGTACATGCTCCTGTAATATGTTGAATAGTTTCTGGTTGTGATTGACATTTACGGCACTTGTCATTTGTGGCTGTAGGATCCTTAATTATGTGCTTTCTATAATTTTTTGTATTGATCACTTGGTCTTGTATTGCCATTAGAAATCCCTCTGTTTCTGGGAATAGTGTGCCTATTTTAAGCCACATGTTAGAGGCTTTCAAGTCAACATGTGCTTGGCTTAAGTCGTGAGGATGTCTTCCATGCAACACTTTCTTCTTCCATTCTTCAATTTTGGCTTTTTGAGGGTCTATATTTCTAGAAAATTCTGAATTGATGTTTTCTGTAAGGTTAAGTGGAGTATAATTTTGATCGTTTTGGGCTATTGCTCTATGTAATTTACTTGATAAGGACTTATTGTGAAAAAAAAATTGTAAACTGTTGACTTGTTTTAGCCATAAAGGATGTAAATCAATCAGACCTCTACCTCCATCCTGTCTTTTGATTGTGAGTCTTTCAATAGCAGATTTAGGGTGGTGATTGTTATGTTTGGTCAGTGTGGTGCGTATGATTCGTGATATGTTTTCAATGTCTGTTTTGGACCATTTAATGATACCGAACGAATAAGTTAAAATAGGGATTGCGTACGTGTTGAGTGCTTTAATCAGATTTTTTCCGGAAAGTTGTGTTTTACAAATTGCATTTAGTCTTTTTTTGAATTCAATGGTGAGAGAACTTTTAATGGCTGTATGATCTAGCCCCCTAAGCTGTTGAAATCCTAAGTATTTATATAAATCATTTGCTTCCATTGCACTTATATATTCGGTGTCACCTACTACATAGTCACCAGGCTGTATCTTTCCTCTAATAATATGTACTGTTTTACACTTATCTAAACCAAATGTCATATTTATGTCTTTACTAAATTTTGTAGTAGTTTTTAATAAAGTTTTCATTTCTTTGTCACTTCGAGCATATAATTTGATATCGTCCATATATATCAGGTGAGAAATAATGTTATCGGTGTTATCTAGTTTGAGCCGGTATCCAACCTTGTCATTATGAAGTTGGTGAGAGAGAGGATTTAATGCAAGGCAAAACCACAGTGGGCTTAAGGAATCCCCCTGATATATACCCTTTTTAATTGCAATTTGCCTTGTAGTGATAGAATTATTTGGTGTGAATAGTTGCAATGTAGTCTTCCAGTGTGTCATGATATTGCTTAAAAATTGTACTATAGTGTCGTTTACTTTATAAATTTTTAGGGTGTGTATTAGCCAAGAGTGCGGAATGCTATCAAAAGCTTTTTTATAATCTATGTAGGTGCAATGTAAGTTTCTATTTTTTGTTGAGGCATGTTTGACTATGGTAGAGTCTATTATAAGTTGTTCTTTGCAACCCATGTGGCCCCTCCTACATCCTTTCTGCTCTTCAGCCAGTATGTTATATCGTTCGATGTGTGAATTTATGCGTCTAGTAATAACTGCAGTCAAAATTTTGTATATGGTTGGTAAGCATGTTATTGGTCGGTATTGAGACGGTTCTGTGGAGAAGTTAGATTTAGGTAGCATATATGTGATTCCAGTTGCCATGAACTCGGGGATTGGCTGTTGTCCAGCTATGATTTCAGTGAAATTTTTTGCTATAGATTTATGTAACACGGTTAATTTTTTGAACCAGAAATTATGCAACTGGTCTATGCCAGGTGATTTCCAGTTATGAAGTTTATGAGTAACCACTTGAATTTCACCTTCAGTTATTTCATGAAAATTCATTTCTTCAATATTGTTCCACATGACTTGTTCCTTCTGTATCCAGTCTGCTTTATCGTTATGAGTCATCTGCTCTTCCCATATACTTGACCAATATTCTTCTAACTGCTCTTTAGTTGGTGTTTCCGTACTGTTGTAGCTATTTGTATTATTTTTACTTTGCATCATATTTCTATAAAATATTTTTTCATTTACGTTAAATAATTGATTATCTCTTTTTCGTTGTTCGGATTTATTATATCGTTTCAGTCTATGAGCTTTAAGTGCAAGTTTTTGTTTTAATGTGTCTAAAAATTCCTCCGGTTTAATATTATTTTTTTCATGTTTGGTATGTATTTGTAAATTTTTAAATATGTTTTCTACATTTTTAACAACTTTTTTTGATCTGTTATTGTTTTTAATATACTGAGTTAACTGTCCAATATTAAGTCTTAATTTTTTAATGTCATTTTCTAATCTATATTGCCAGGAAGGTTTATTTGCTTTTGTTTTATTAGTTTCGAAATTTTCCTTTATTTTATAGTTCAGTTCAGCTGATATTACTATTGCAGTGCAGTAAATAATGGTGTGGATATCTGTTAGTTGTGATTCGGGAGACAAGTATTCGTTAAGTATATTGTTATTAAAAATGTTTATAAGTTCATAAAGTTTGGGACTGTATTTCAATTTGGGTAATTTTGGACGTAAGGTTGGATCCATTCCTGAGTACAATGTGATTGTTGATTGAAATTTGTCTTTAATTTCAAGCAAATATTCATTATTTAAGGTATCAGTATCATTATTTATAAAATTAAGATTTTCTACTTCATTTTCAATTAAGAGATTTATTGTTTCAGTTTGCGTAGAGGTGTGTGAAGTTTGTGTGCTAAAATTGGGTGAACATGAAAATGTCGTAATAAGATGTGTTAGTGATGAAGTTGATGACTGTGTGTCTAAATTTGAATCTATAGGCGTTTGTTGGTTGTTAATAGTTTCCAATTGCAACTGTTGTCTTATATCTACTTTTAAACGTTCTAAGACACCTTGTGATATTAAATTATTCCTTTCTATGGCTCTTTTTTGATCTGATATTCTTTGTTCGGATACTTTGACGGAAGGGTATTCTAAGATAAAACGTTCGTATAGTTTTTTCCTCCAGATGGTCATGTCGGTTTCTAATTTGGTAATGTGATAGTAGGTGCGCATGATAAATATGTTTACATCATTACTCCATTTCATGCGCAGCCTAGGTTTTCCTGTTTTGGTGGACGCGGGTAAGAAGGGGTTAGCCTCCCGCGCAACATCCAATTCAGGAGTCGGTGTACCTCTAGAGCTCGGTGAAGATGTTATTGATGGTGGCACAGAGGGTGTGTAAGATGTGGTGCTCGGGCTGTAAGGTTCACTTGGGCTATTGAGTATATTTTCTATGTCGATTGTTAGTGGTGAAGAATTATCGGCTGTAATATGTTCGGGTTGTGAATCCCCGGTGGGAGCCCGCCTGCTCAGCTCCTCACCGCTGACGGTTCGTACGCTGGAACACCCAGCGTCAGCTCCAGGTGTGCCCCGGCGATCGCCCCCGGGAAGCGGCCCTCTCAGTTTCTTTTTTAATCTGGTCTCCATTATTAGTGGGTTACCATTGCCATGTTAGCCACGCCAGTAATATACGAATCGTGTGTCCGCCCCCCACGTGATCTGATGTTTGATCTGGACGTATGGTTGGTTTTTAGGGGGCTTATTATTATTATTATTATTTTATTATTATAATTATAATTATATATTTATTATAATATAAAGGTAACTTACATTTTTATGATTTAATTTCCTTTGATTTCGGGAACTGGATGGTGTCACTGGGTTGCGGTGAAGTGGTTTGAGCTTTGGGATATAGCTTCTTAAATAGAACAAATTTTGCATATACGGATATGACATCTTGGTGTAACGCACACACACACAAACAAATATAGAAAAATGCTGTATCAAAGGTTTCAATTTCAACTCGACTCGTTTCAATTTCTCAACTTGGGAGTAGTGATATTAAATTTACACTATGTATTTATATGTAGCGGGGCCCTCGGAGCTAGAGCGATGAAAGTGAGGAGAGCGGTCAGCTTGTTCAATGTACCTATCAAATATAATAAAGTGGTCCAATGTACCTCCGTTGTATCCACAGAAATGACCTCTGAATTCGATTTCCATCCAGCGGGGCCCTCCGTCGTTATCAGGCCGAGATACCTAAAAGTAGTGTCAAACGAAACTTGGCCCAATGTACCTTCCTATTCATTAATTTGTTCTTAAAATTTTTTGATGGTATACCAGAAATTAAGTTTCAAAGTTTTGTCTAGCCAGCGGGGCCCTTTGTTATTTGAATTAACACGTGCGGAAAATGCAGACCATTCTTATGTTTTCCCAATGTACCTCACAATTATTCACTATTTACCAAATTTTTTGTGGTTTTTCTGCCTTAACAAAAAAAAAACAACTTTTCATACAAAATAGTCTGTTTGCATAACACGGGGCAACCACAAAAGTATGGTCAGCAAATTCAAAATAAATTGTTACTTTGTATATCGGTAGTAATGGTATGTAAACAGAAAAAAAACTGATTTGTTATTAGGAACATAACGTATTTATTATTTCGGAACATGTTGTGTAATACCAGAAAGAAAGAAAATAAGATCACAATAAAAAAAATATAGTCAACAAATTATATTATAATAATCAATGCACAGTCACGTACAAAAGTGCAGTCATAGATTTGTACCTTATTGCAACGTAATGAGATACAGTTCTATGACTTCACTTTTGCACGTGACTGTACTTACCTACTTACTGTAATTATTGCAAAGATATTAATTGTATGTTACATCAACTATTGTCTGACATATATTAAGCAATGCGCTATGATTTTACGTTTATCATTATTTACTTTAACAGTTGAAATTAAGTCATCAAAAGATTCCCATTTTTTCTTCGTAAGCAATGAGCTTTGTAGTGGCCTGTACCACCAGGACAATACTCAATCACAGATGTCAATTTATAGGACTCCTTTTGACTCAAAAACAACATGTTAGGAACTTCCGACAAATATATTTTATTGATACCATTAATATCAAGTGCTATGATATTATTTAATGTATATGATAGTCTACGAACACCAGTACATCCACTGTAGTTACAATTGTTGCCTTCATGCGTAATTCCGTCATTAATAGCTTCATTTAAGAAAGTCATGCCACGCTCTTGTAACATTTTTAAGTTAATAGGCAAAAGAGGAACTTTTCTCCTTAACTTATCAGCACCACAATCTACTTCCGTACAAACTTTTTCCGAAACTGCACTATGAAAATATTCGTATAGAACCTTTTCAAAAATATAAGCCACATTGGTTTGGCAATCAATAGTCATATTAGTTAAATTTATTTCAAAGTTTGCACTTAAAATATTAGACCGAAGATCGTAAATTGTAGAATCTGTATCATTTTGAGCGAGAGATTGTATCAGATTGCTAAAATCATTATCAATTTGTGAGTAGCTCGATTTTACAATAGCGTAATCTACAAAAGCGACTGCAAAAGACTGTGTTGTAGCATCAAAAGCACAAGTGTTTATAATATGTACAAGATTATCATTTTTATTTACGATGTTACCGTTTTTAAGCAAAGAAATCTGTTTATTGACTGTCCGTGCACTTGGTGTGCTCGGTTTCAAATTAGTTTTATTTTTCTTTATTAAACCGCGCCAATTCTCATAATTTGATGGCTCTTCATCTGAAAACGGGTTGCATTTGATGGACTGTTTTCTCTTCCGCGTATCCTTTTTGACGCCTTTGTCCCGAGAATCGTGATGTATAAGATTACTTAGCGCCACTTTTAAACTTCCAGATAAAAAATCAAAATGTTTAATAACAAAATCGTCTACGCGTAATCGTTTTTCGTTCCTCAGCAAAAGGGTCTTTATATCTTTAAATTGATTCTCGACATTGCTGCTACTTGGTCTAAAGTTGTCATTTTCAAATAATGGGCACATTACATTAGAAAATAATGGCAATCTTGACACAATACGCTTAATGACATCAAGCAAACCAGGTTGGTGATATTGATTAACTTTGTCACCCAACAATTGTTTATCCCCTAATAAAAGCAACAATGTCTGTCTGTCTATAAAGTCTGTCATCCAAGTGGGAAAATATACATTTTTATTGTCTGTTTTAGAATTAAATATACTTTTGATTTGGATACATCCCACAGTTTCAGTGTTTTCAACGATGTTTTCAATAATTGGAGATCCATCAAATACATCTAGCTTCATTTCATATTGTAAATTTTTTAATCGATTTATTGATTCGGAGCATGGAGTGATTCCACCATTTGGTGTATTGCCGCTATATTTATGCATAGCCACAACTATAAGATCAAGAATAATAATTTTCACCACATTATGATTGAGACACCCTTTGATGAGTTTAATGCTGTCAATGTAAAACTTTTTCACTGTGTAAGGAACATCATCAAAACACGAAAGCTTACTCAATGCATGTATGAAATGGGATGTGTCCAATCTTACGAAACAGGATGGTAAATTATCAACACTCTCCTCTAATGCCTTGAAACACTTGTCCACATATTCTTTTGTCGAAGACAATTTTGTAAAGACTTTTACAATTGCACTGGTAAGTGCCGCTGAATCGTCCGAGATAATTTCATTCGGTAGAGGCATAGAGCCTATCCACGTTTCAAGCCACCGAGCTATACTTTCTGTTGTATGAATTTCTGACAACATTTGGACAACAGGGACACTAATATAATTATCTGAATACACGATTCCAGTATACAAAAAAATGTGTTTAGAACAATCTGGTCCTATAAAGTATTTATCTGTTTTATCACTGTGACTTATATTTTTACATAACGAGCCAGTGGCGTCGATGCAAAGACAGATACTTTGTTTTTTTTTAAGCTTTTTATAATACATGATTTGTGATTGAGACCAATAATATATGAAAAACGGCCTGGCCGATATCTGTTGAATAAAAGTACAATATGGTGCCATTGTAGATAATTTACAAAGACTTAACACTGGATTTTTGTGTAGTACATTTTCTTGGCGACTTTCATATTTTATTTGCGACAAATGCTTTAAAGTTGGAAGATGAGGTGGTTCTGGGGCCACGTTGTTTTCTTTGAGTAATTCCTTTTCTGGTATTAATACATTCGCTATTTCATTTCGTACTACTAAAGCTGATTTTGTATTAAGTTCTTTGCTAACTCAGTCCTAGTATAAGAAGTCATTCTATTTTTTGATTTGGGGTTATGCAGATGAGACCGAAAACCTGTAATCTTGCAGTCAATTTTAACATCACCCTCTGTGTCCAGATTCGGAGTCATTGACACCATCAAACGTGCTGAGCATTGATTACAATAACCAATACATTTTACAGATCCTTCTTTAAATACTTGGTGTGATTTCATGCACCAGGTACATGGAAGCTTAGTATATTTCCAAATTTCTAGTGATAAAATACCGGTCCACTTTCGCTTACGCAGTTTTACTCGTTTTTGAAATATTAAGTTAGGTTTCTTAGGATCATTTCTACGAGTATAAAATATTTGCGGCTCAATTTTTCGCCACTTCTGCAAATCTAATGTAAAACTATAATGTTTTGTCTGATAATCATCATCAGTCAGATTGCCCTCAGAATCAGTCAGATTGCCCTCAGAATCATAGTCTTCGTTACTCGATTCCGGTCGATCACTTTCGCTACTAGCTTCATTCTTAGCAGATCGAAAAAAGTAATTATGATTTCGTTTTATAGATAAGTATATGGCCTTTACAGTCATTTTTTCATTTAATTCTTTTCTAATATTTTTATAGACTTCATGTCCAAGAGATGGCAAATTAACTAAAAAAAACGAATGCAATGATTAACAATAATCAGTAATTATTTTAGACTAGAAATTAGGTCATAAATTATACTAAAAATATTGTAATCTTAAAAACTTACCTACATCCATTAACTGATCTTGGTACTTTTGTATAACTAGTTTCTGTTGTAAAACACTAAGTGCACTGATTTTTCCCATTATAGTTTATTATTAGTAAACCACAACATTTATTTACATTGATATCGCAGAGTTCTATTTCCTACTGACAATCACGCAATAGCAATAGTTTTGTCATACCTACCCTCATTGCGGAAAATATTTGTTTTGTTGATCTTACCTTACAAAGCGCGTACTACGTACTACATTATTTTCCACATACCTACAGTCTGTCAAGAAAGTCATGACAAAAAATAAACATTAACCTGGTAACATTTTCCTTAAGTGTGAAAGAGACGTCGTTAGTAATGTCCTGCTTAAACTAATGCAAAATGTGTTACCAGGATAATGCTTATTTTTTGTCAAGACTTTCTTGACAGACTGTACTTATCAGGTTATTTTTAATTCACCTTTTCCCTCTAAGAGGATTTTTGAGGTAGACTTCTACCTCAAAAATATGCACAACTTTTACTACTTCGAAATCCGTATTTCGATAATTGTACTTTTCAAACAAAATTAATTATGAAACAGACTATTTTGTATGAAAAGTTGTTTTTTTTTTGTTAAGGCAGAAAAACCACAAAAAATTTGGTAAATAGTGAATAATTGTGAGGTACATTGGGAAAACATAAGAATGGTCTGCATTTTCCGCACGTGTTAATTCAAATAACAAAGGGCCCCGCTGGCTAGACAAAACTTTGAAACTTAATTTCTGGTATACCATCAAAAAATTTTAAGAACAAATTAATGAATAGGAAGGTACATTGGGCCAAGTTTCGTTTGACACTACTTTTAGGTATCTCGGCCTGATAACGACGGAGGGCCCCGCTGGATGGAAATCGAATTCAGAGGTCATTTCTGTGGATACAACGGAGGTACATTGGACCACTTTATTATATTTGATAGGTACATTGAACAAGCTGACCGCTCTCCTCACTTTCATCGCTCTAGCTCCGAGGGCCCCGCTACATATAAATACATATTTACACTCGGGTTTGCTTAATATTTTTATCGAAACTTTATAAAATCCAAAATCCTTTACTTTATAATCTTCACATACAACTCTTGAGGGTTAAAGCTATGCCAGCATTACAATTTCTGCTTTCTTCCAATTCGTACAAATTTTGTTACCGATGTTTATACAACATATTTTTTTTCTTAAAACCTAACCTTTCAAATGATAAAACCATAATATATTTAACGAACATTTTAAATACAGTATAAGAAAACCTTCGTAAAGTAACGTGATAATACTACGTAGCAATATAACGTAAAAACAAAAAGTATGCTCAGTAATTTCGTGGCCTCTCGCCAGATCCCGATAGCTCAGTGGAAGAGCACTCGCTCGGCCAACAAGAGGTCCCAGGTTCGAGTCCTGGTCGGGTGATGATTTTATTTAGCATATTTTTTTCAGTTATTTAACGTAATTATGTTCAGTAAATTGTTTTTGTGGATCCACGGTCTGGCGGCCACTTACCATCACTCGAATAAAGTATTCGTTTGTTGATTTTTATAAATTTTAATTAAAAAAATATTTTTGCCCGCTTTGTTAATATTGATTTTAAAGAGAATAGATTTAATTTAATTTTATCACGATTTTAATATAAATATAGGTATACCTTATATCATATAATTTCAAGCATCAATGGCCCAATTAAAGTTTACGAGAAAATTTCGTATTCTAATAAAAAGTATGTAGGTAAGTAGGTATTTTGAAATATATTTGTATTAAAATGTTTCTTTGAAAAACGTATTTAAATGGTCAACACTAACTGATTAATCAATATTCTACTTAACAACTTTTTTAACAGATGTACTTATTGATTAAAATTGGCACAAATTTAGCACAGGTAAAACCGAGACGCTTTAATTATAGGTGTTATTCTGATGACCAGACACTACAGATAACGCGGTATGTGCAAATTCCTTGGTTCCATATTTGTGAACCTTGCTGCGACTAAAAAAATATTTTTGCATCATCTATTATGAATATTAATTACTATAGTTTTCGATTACGACTTTGCCCACAAACATTCGATGTTTTCTGATTTTTACCATAAAATACAGGATTATCGTTTTTATCCACACTTAATATAAACTTTCTTTAGTGAAGTAGTAATCAAACATGCAAACATATTAAAAATTATTGGTGAATATTTCATCGATTTATAAATTAATCCTCAGAATTTTACTTTATAAACACCATGTTGACTTAGATAAAAATAGGATCATAAAAATTTAGTTAAATTTCAGCAGCTCATCTGCAATAACGTTTAAAATGTCGGTAAGTACCTAGATAAACTTAAATAATAATTCTAAAATAAGTGTAAAATAGGTACTTATATTTATAAATTATTAATGTAAAGTAGCTTAAGTATGGTAAAAATTTTAGCATGTTTTTTGTTTTGTAGGTTATTTTCTATTAAAATTATTTTTATTAGTGGTTTTTAATAAAAAAGATGCAATACTTAGTTTGCAAATCAACAACGATTCTCATTTCTTTATATTAAATACTCCAGTTTTACTTGGGTATTTACTAAATTTAAAGGATTTGTTTTTATTTCCAGGATTCCGAAAACGATTTATTCAACTTCATTCCTATAAACACAGTAGCAGGACAAAAAAATGAAAGACAATAAAATTTGGAGCCCCCCAATAAGCAGCTGAAGAGATCTTCCACGGCATTTACTTATGTAAAGAAACTCTCTCGTGGGGCTAAAGTAATAAGGATTGAAGTTTACGATGCAGAGAATTTTCTAGATACCAAAAGTTCGCTTTGTGATTGTGACGCCGAATTATGTGTTCAACATGTAGTGAAAAATATTTTTATGGACGAAATTTATAAATCTGTAAAGGAAATTGCGGAAAAAGTATCTGATATAATGTCTTAAATAAAATATAGTAGTAAATAATTTATGGTTTATCTTTTCAACTTCCTTTCGTTAAATATATATTTATTTAATTTATGTGTGTAATGTAAGTTAACAGTTTGAAACAAAACAGTTTCAAAATATCATAGGTTATGTTAACATAGGTACTTATCAGATAATTCCGTTATAATTAATACGATAATTATTATCCAAACTTCTGTTTGTCCGAAATTATTCATTAACATAGAATCTTTTGATAATACCTACATGAATAAAGCCACTACCTATGTAAATCTGTAAATAATTGAGATAAATGTATGAATGATTAAATAGTAAAAAATTTTTTTCGTCGCTCCCAGTCCAGCATGGATGATATACGTATTTAAATAATCATCTCAGTCTTTTAATATTTTTATTTCCTAAATGTATGAATGATTGCATAGTAGAATGGTGGTATGGGTAATTACTTGAATAATGGCTATTAATCTAATTAATGAGTGAAACAAGTATTCATATAATCTTCTCAGTTTTTATAAATGTATGAATGAATAAATGATGATAAACTAAATGAATGATTGAATGGTTGAAATAAATGTATGAATGATTGCATAGTAGAATGGTGGTATGGGTAATTACTTGAATAATGGCTATTAATCTAATTAATGAGTGAAACAAGTATTCATATAATCTTCTCAGTTTTTATAAATGTATGAATGAATAAATGATGATAAACTAAATGAATGATTGAATGGTTGAAATTGGGTGTTCCTGGATCTTATCTGATCCAGGAACCCCAATTTCAACCTACTAAAAGTGTAAAATATCGTGAAATTATAAGACCTTTTTTCTCTGATCTTGGTGATTCAACAAAAACAGGTGGAAGTTTACCAAACCTAAAAACGTATAAGCCCAATACTGATTTGATTGATTGGGATGATCCAAATGAACTCATTGAGCGATTAAAAATATTAATATCTTCTAGAGAAGCGGGAAATAGTAATCACTATAATGAAATTCTTGCTATTATAGAAGAATTAAAGGAAGCCGGTATCATTAAAGAATAAAAATAGTTGCACGAGAATAAATCTTTCAGTTATCTACAGCGCTTGAAGATGAGTGTTGATAAATTTGGTCATCATTTAAACAAAACAAGATTTCAAAAAAGCAATATTTGTAAAGATTTTTTATTGAGTTATACAAAAAATAGAGAGTTAGATGCATCAAATAGAATAATAAAAAATCTTAAAGAACCTTTTGATCCATATGATTGTACTACTAAGGACTATGTTGACAGATTTGTTAACAGTTGTTTTCTAAAAATAAACTCTTTAGAACTCACACTAGCAGAACCACTTGTGAAAATAAGTAAAGAAATTCAAGCAAAAAAACAGAAAAAATGAGTAAACAAGATGTTGTTAATGAAATACATCGTACTGTTAGAAGAAATTTTCCCAGAAGGCATGTAATCATGAAAGATTTAGATGATTTATGGCAAGCTGATTTCATAGATATGCATAATATTTCCGGCGTAAATGCAAAACATTCATATATTCTTATAGTTATAGATACCTTTTCAAAATATGCTTTTGCATATCCTTTAAAAAGTAAAAACAAAGATGATGTTTACATTGCTTTTTCTTTCCTGTTACAAAATGATCGACATCCGAAAAATTTACAAACAGATTTAGGAACTGAATTCTATAATCATAAATTCAGAAGTTTAATGAAATCATTTGCAATCAATCACTATTCTACATACTCAACAAAAAAAGCTTCTATTGTGGAAAGACTTATCAAAACTATAAAATCGAAGCTTTTTAAAGAATTTAGTTTAAAAGGTAACTACGTTTGGAATGATGGGACCTTGGATAAGGTTATTTTCAATTATAATAATTCTAATCACAGAACTATAGGATGTAAGCCCATAGAAGTAAATGAGAACAATAAAAAAAATATATTAAATCGATACATAAGACAACAAAAAATTGAGTGTAAGTCTAATAAAACAAAGCGTTTTAAAATTGGAGATTATGTTAGAATAAGTAAATATAAAAGTATATTTGAAAAAGGATATACACCCAACTGGTCCACAGAAATATTTAAAATTATTAAAGTAAAAATCAAATCAAAATCAATCAATCATTTTTGGCACCTTTTACTAACTTCACAACGCTTCGGTGTTGCCAGTTAGAAGATGATATATTCTACTTTTAGAAGAAAAAAAAGGTAGCAATTGGGAGTTCTTGTTTTTATTATTCTCTGGCTTCGAAACTATATTCTTCGATTTGACCCTATTTACCCCTGAGTCCTTATTCACCCCGTTTTACGGTGCCGTTTTTGTTTTACGTAAACCTACCCGTTTTAGAATAAATACCCAAAGATTAATTATGGGAGTAAGAATAAAAAACAGAAATAAAACGAATTGATGTCATAGAAAGAAGAAACATTATTTATTTGGCAAAAAACAATTAAGTTATAATCAGTACAATCAAGATACACTATAACTATGTAATGTTTTTCGTTGAAAGGCAAGTTTTAGGTATAAATCACAATTTTTGGGGGTATCAATTAAACCTTTACAACAGCTAATAAAAACATTATTCTTAAACATAAAATCAACTTTAAAAAAATAAAGTATTTTTCTCAAAATAAAAAATAAAGTCTTCTAGAAAATAAACTGATCTAGGTATACTTATAAGTAATAGCAATTATTTTAATGAGATCATCTTAAACACGTAGGTTGTATCAAAATTATCGTTTGGTATCTTAACACAATATAAATACTACTGAAATATACTTTCATAGTAAAAGGTATAATAACTGGGAATCAAACCAGCATTAATGAGGCTCCTTATGTCAATTTTCTTTCTTTCGGATATTTCCAATTTACGCTGATAGAGCGGTTTGAGTTCTGTAGGACGATTATTTCTATTTGATCTTTTACTCAAATCAAGCTCTTTAAAATCATCAAAATACGATGTTTTGTACTGTATTTTAATCTCATTATGTTCATTTTTCTCAATTTTGATAACTTTTATGTCAGACAGCTTCACAACTTAACCATCTACATCTTTATTTAGTCTAGGAACTGGTAGTTGCTTTATATCTATGAAATCGCCGTAACCCATTTCATGTACAATGAAAGGTGTTCCGCGTTTTTTAGCATATCGAATAGCAGAAATATATTGCGAAGGTACGTATATGGCTCCAGATCTAAGACATCGTTTAACTTGTTTCTCAATTACAGAATGTACAGCATCTCCCTCATTTTGTGTATGGCCACGTATAAGGAACTTGTGTGTAATGGACTTAATTTTTAAGTATTGGACTGCGTACACTCCGATAATAAACTGGTTCTTCTGCTGACCGCAGCAATTATCAGAGTAAAAAATTATGTCGAGATATTCGTCGGCACAAGAAGATTTGTTTTGCAAATATTTTATTACACAAGTACCTATTTCATTTGCTCCTCTGTGTCCTTGAGATTCATCCCAGAAGAAGCATTCAGTTTTGTCAAGTTTAAGCTCAGAGATGGTAAAGTTCAAGCAATTTATTTTAGACTTATAATAAAACGTAGAAATCTCACCATTTGGTACTGTCATCACGGCTTGCAAATCATAACATGCGACAATAAAACTAGGCGATACCATTACTTTATCATTAGCCTTTTCTTCACGACTCTTTTCTTTCTCTGCTAAGTGTTGATCGCATTTTTCTTTAAGAGCAGCTTTTTCCCCACTTTCTGCGAGCTTGTATACAACGTGTAACAAAATGGAGAGATAAAACTTAAGGGTTAACTTCTATACCATACGTAGAATGTACAGTAAAATAATTAGCATGATCAGTGCTGATATAGACTTTCATACAAATTTATTTAATTATTTTACAATAAAATATTTTGACAACCCTAGTCAACCTAAAAAGCTAAAAATAGACTTGCGCCGCAGTCAGTGACCTTATGACCTTTCCCGCACCGGCTGAATAGCGAGCGATACGCCGCCGCGGCCGCCCACCGCGAGTATCGCGGATATCAGCGCAGCTGATTGTTACTTACCTATCGTTTGGCACATTGAATGACACAATTTTTACCACACTACCTAGCTAATGAAAACAAATAAAACAACATGTTAGTACAACTTTTTAATAATAAAAACATGAAACGTTAGATTACAACGGGTTGCCCGGAAGAAATCGGGTTGCTTGAAAGAAATCGCTTAAAGCTTTTTAAATCGCTTAAATATTGTTTACATAATTATTTATACGTTTAATGACAATAAAGAGTGTTTATTATAATTATCACAACTTAAATTTGTAATATCTGACAAACTCTTATGTCAGATGTCTCTTATCTCAGTTTACTTTGCGTAAAAACACTCACAAGTCACAACTGTATCTAGGGTTTTCCTTATACTTGGCCAGAATTACAAAAACGGCTCACAACCTCTGCCTTCTTTTTCAATACGCACACATCCACGTGACGTTTGTGCCACCGACAAAAGCCTAACCGAGGAGGTAACAAATCCGCTGGTATCAGCTCTTGCGTCCATCGGGAATGATAAGGATGTTGGCCATCATCACTAAGCGTGCGCCACGAAGTATAATATTTCTCTATGGTGCGCCATATCACCATGTGATTGACATCCAAAAGAGCGCCGACTCGTCGAGTGCTGCTCCTCGGATCCTCCTCGAAATGATCCAAGACTTGCTCTTCTAAGTTTTCGGAACGGGAAGGTGGCCGCGCTGGGTTTCATCAGTTCGGAAAATTATTACACACAATAACGTTAAAAAAGGCACTAAACAAAAAATGGCATTTTAAAATTTATCAAAAATAATATTTCAGTGTAAAGTTAACTAAATAAGCGACACTATACTTAAAATGCCATTTTTTTAGTTATAACGTCAGTAGAAATATTAGCTTGAAAAACGACACTATAAATAAAATGCCACTTTTTTACTCACCGCAGCGTGTATCCACTCCGAATGCTTGTCTTCTACTGATATAGTGTCACCTTAAGAATGACAACTTCGTCATTTACCCAAAAGTATAAACTGACACTAGCGGCCTCTAGGGAAAAGTATTGAAACTAAGATAATGTCAGTTTTTGCAATAAAAGCGGCTGCTTTCAAGGAATCTAGATGTCGTTGTAACTCAATATTGCCCGTTTCAGTATAATGCCACTTTTGTTTTCAAGGTGCGATATATTTTAGTTGATTCAAGGAATCAGCCTATACTCGGATCATTTTACGCTGAAGAACTTCAAAACACTAGGAACCGTAATTTATATCTTATTGAAAAAGTATTGAAAACTAAAGGGAAAAAGGTCTTAGTGAAATGGTTAGGGTTGTCGTCAACTGAAAATTCGTGGATACCAAAATCTAAACTTGTTCTAAACTAATATTAAAGGTGTTATTGATGAGTCTCAAATCAGTCTTTAAAAGAGCATGAAAGGTAGTGGACTTCTAAATTGGGCTATTAATAATTTACTGTTTGAACTTCATTTACCCGGTTACAACTACTGTGGACCAGGAACAAGGCTTCAAAAAAGATTAATTTAAGGTGATAGAGGTATAAATCTTTTAGACGAATACTCTAAAGAACACGATATAGCATATAACAAATACTCATCCATAGAAGACCGTCACAAGGCTGACTTAAAACTAATAAAAATGTCAAAGCAACGAACAAAAGCGAGTGATTCGAGTCTTGGAGAAAAATTAGCTGCTCAATGAGAGGTTTTCTGACAGCTTATTAAAAAAATAAAACTGTACAAAATTGGTACAAAAGGCTTCGATAGATGGCGCTTTACAAAAGGCGAAGGCGAAGAATTTATTCCACACTGCGTTTTTAAAAGTAAAATAAATTAATTGACGTCTGTATCAGAAATTGAACGTATAAATAACCATAGATGGTAGATACCACTTACCTACATTATAGTATACAGACTTAACGCCTTCGGCTTTTTAAAAGTGCCATCTATAGAGGTTTTTCGAACTAATTTTTATGAGCTGTCAGAAAACTCCCCATTGGTGAATAAAACAATGTTAGCTAAAGTGAAAAGGGGCGCCCATATCTCACAGCTAGCGAGAAGACTTAGTTCTGCAGCGTTCGCGGTAAAGATAATTCGCTCATTGACTGATGTTAATACGGCGAAGCTAGTTTATTTTAGTTATTTTTATAGTATAATGTCCTACGGCATCCTACTTTGGGGCAATGCCGCAGACATTGACACGATATTTACACTGCAGAAAATTGCTATTCGTGGAATGTATAAACTTGGAAATAGAGAATCTCTAAGAGAAAAGTTTAAAGAGATTGGTATCTTGACCTTTGCATCACAATATATTTATGAAAACATTAGGTATATTTATAAGAATAGTAATAAATTTAAAACTAGGAAAGATAATCATGATACAAATTACTCTGTAAAGACTAGGAACAACCATAAGTTAGCGTTTCCTAAATTCAGGCTGGCTAAAAGCAGCAAATCATTTATTGGAATGTCAATATGTATATATAACAAAATCCCGAAGTCAATTCAATCCCTGCCATTCAAAAAATTTAAATCATTCATTAAAAACACTCTATCTCGAAAAGCTTATTATAAAACTAAAGATTACTTAGATGATAAAAAGGCATGGGATTAAGCACAACAGGATATTTCTAAAAGTTTCTAATTACTTAATAATTTTGTTAACGGCCTAGCTATGCAGTATACATATGACATACTGGTGACTGTCCCACTCACTTATTTTCTTGTCAAGACAACAGCAAGAACGTCATGCTCCTTCAGGCAGCATGGCTAGAAGTAGCGTCGGTGGTATAGGGTCACCCTCTTCCCTAAAATATGGTTGAAGAGGGTGATGGCTGGTGCTTGCGTTATACTCGTGAACGGGTGCTACTAGCGGTGCCAGGTCGTTTTGCTTATGATACTATGACTATTTTATTCCATTCTTGTTCAAATACTCTGGTCCCAGTTTGTCATGTTCGTATTGTGCATCCATAGCTCATTGCATCTGCTATGTAAGCAATTATTTGGTTGTGGCATGACATTGGCTCTCACAATTAGCTGTCTTGTGTACGTTTTTTTTCATGTCACGGTCAATTTGTACTGTACCTATTTGTATTAATTTGATAATTCTGACTGAAAAAGAGTGCCAAGAGTTTTTTTCCCCCGGCTTTTTTTGTCTCTTGGTCTACTGTAATATCTTATTTAACAACTATCAACAACTAGTTAAAGCCGAAGTATTTTTTTTTTTTTTTTTTATAAAATATGGAAGGGACGTTTGTCTTCCATGACACCTGATGTTAAGTGAACATGAAGACTAAGGTGGTACACGTCCATCCACGAGAAACCTATTCACTCGACGCTTAAAAGTACTAGGACTATACTGGTCAGGGAAAATAGACGCAGGCAGTTCATTCCAAACCTTGGCGACCCGTATCAAAAAGGAACTGTCAAAGCGCTTAGTTCGACTTTTCGGAATATCAACCACATACGGATGGAAGTTCTGTCTGCGTCTAGTAGTCCGATGGTAAAAGGGTGAGGGTTCAATTTGCTCAAACAGAGCACTCGCGCACTCACCAAAATGTATCCTGTAGTACACGGTTAAACAAGCAACCTTACGACGATGCTCTAGGGTCTGTAGTTTTTTGGTCGTAAGGTCGACGTTGTTAATTAATTTACGGGCTCTTCGGTCAACGGAGTCCAGCGCTTCTAGTTGATATTTGGCTGAACCATCCCAAAGATGACTGCAGTACTCCATGCATGATCGCACTTGAGCTGTATATAAGTTAAGAAGCTGTGCAGGGCTGAAGTACCGCCGTACCTTCGAGATGATTCCCAACTTTTTCGAAGCTACTTGAGCCATGGACACAATTTGTTGACCGAAGTTTAAACTGGATGTTATAGTTACGCCTAAAAGCCCTAGATGGTCAGTGATGGGGACAGATACGTTTTGGAAAGTGGGCGTTAATGTGAAGGTGCTCTTTTTTGCGGAGAATAGACACGCCTGAGTTTTGGACGCGTTGAATTTGACCAAATTCGACTCACCCCAATCGGATACTTTCCGTAAGGTCAAATCAACGCGCTCAATCATTGACTTTCTTAAACTCTGGATTTCACGGGGGCTCGCTCGCGCATTGGATACGTATCTCTCTACAACAGTGCTGTCATCAGCATAACTAATAATGCCCGGTGTTAAAATGTCATTAATGTGCAGCAAGAATAATGTTGCAGAGAGAACAGATCCCTGAGGTACCCCGGCATTAATTGCCATTTGGTCGGAGGAGAAGCCATCTAAGACTACTCGAATTGACCGTTCCCTCAGAAAATCAGATATCCAGTCGCAGAGCCCAATCGGTATGCCATAAGCTGGAAGCTTACTTAAGAGACCATCATGCCAGACCCTGTCAAAGGCCTTGGAAATGTCTAAGGATACAGCTATTGCTTCACCATGACCCTCCAAGGCCTCGCTCCATAAGTGAGTGGCATACACGAGAAGATTGCCGGTCGAGCGCCCGTTGCGGAAACCATATTGGCTATCGCTTAGGAGCTCGTTGGTCTCGAGGTATGCCAGGAGTCGATTGTTCAATACACGTTCCATGACTTTGCAAAGTATGGAGGTGATTGAAATTGGTCGATAGTTGACAGGATCGGCACGGCTTCCCTTCTTTGGTACTGGCTGTACGTTAGCAAGCTTCCAGGACTTGGGAACCTTACCGGATTCCAACGAAAGTCGATAAAGACGTGTCAAAACAGGAGACAACTCAGCTGCGCAGCGTTTTAAGACCACTGCAGGAATACCGTCTGGACCACTAGCTTTGTTCTCGTCTAGTTGCAGCAAGTTTTAGAACCTCCTTTTGGCGAATGTGAACGGTACCCATTGTAGGTCCGAACTGAGGTAATTGGGGTGGGATTTTTCCTTGGCAATCTAGACGAGAATTTTCTGCGAAGATACTAGCAAATAAATCTGCTTTCTCCTTAGCAGTGTGGGCCAGAGAACCATCGGGTTTCCTCAGTGGTGGCAGCGACGGGCGACAAAAGTTCGTTTCGACCGACTTGGCAAGGGACCAGAAAGCTTTACTTCCCGAAGGGTATGCTGCTATTCTGTCTCCGATACGGCCTATGTGGGCAAAACGAGCTCTTTTGATTGCCTTTTTGCAGGACTTGGCGGCAGCATTGTATCTTTTCTTAAGTTCATGCGAATCCAGGGCTTTGCTTCTGCGAGCATTTGCCCAGGCTTTGTATGCTTCCCGCTTTCGCTTTTCAGCGGCAAGGCAAGCAGTATTAAACCATGGGCGAGCTTTGGTTTCAAGGGATAGATCAGCGTGGGGAATGAAGTACTCCATTGCTTGAACTATCACACTTGAGACAGCATCAGCGCAGCACGATGGATCGGTTGATGTAAAACAAGTTTGCCGCCATGGATAAGATGCGAAGAAATGTCGCATTTCATCCCAATCTGCTGACTTGTAACGCCATACTCGCCTGGAGCCTTTTGGGCGGGTGTCAGGTGGCGAGTACAGCGATACAGATTTCACCATACAGTGATCGGATGTCCCTAAAGGTGCAGTGACGGACACCGAGTATCTGTCAGGATCGGTTGTCAGCAGAAGGTCCAAGCAATACGCAGTGTGGCCAGCAACGTCGGGGATGCGCGTAGGCTCGTTAACAAGCTGTGAGAGACCATAAGTCAGCGAAAACTTAAAGGCCTCTCTGCCAGCATGGTCAGTGTCCTGATACGGGTATAACCACTGCCCGTGGTGAGCATTAAAATCCCCCAGAAACACCAACTGCGCCGTGGGAAAACGTTGCTGAATCTTATCTGCTGTATTGCCAAGGTATTCCATAAGCCTCGTTGTCTCCTGATCTCCGCTATGTGAACGATAGATACAGGCGTAAACCACTTGGTCTAGGCCAGTATCTATGTGAACCCACATGACTGAAAGGTCCGGCACTTCCAAGTAACGGAGACGCTGACAACAGATCGCGTCACTGGCATACATGCACACCCCGGCATGCGGGCGGAAAAGAGACTCCAGGATATAGCCTGGGTAACCAAGGTATGCCGAGTCTGACGGATCGCAGATCTGCGTCTCCGTTAGAAAGAGTAGGTGTGGTCTCTCCGTCTCAAGATGGTGGTGGACATCATTCAGATTGGAGTGCACTCCTCGGATGTTACAGAAGTGCACTTTAAGGGAGAGGAAGTGCAACCGCTGTTGAACCGTACTCTTTTTAGGACCTTTCATTGCATTGTGGTAGTGGAGTGAATAGGGAGGAGAATAGAAGTTGAGTGAAGCGCTGCAAATGGAACCAAGCAACTCGTAGGAAACAACGCACCATTGGGGAACTCGCCTGGAGACTGCGGGGACGCCCGAACCCCCCCGAGGTCGCCATCGGGTCCTCTCTAACCGGTCGCCAACCGGCACGATGGAGCCTCCCGGGATTTTTCGCGAGGTGGCGGGGCAGCCTTTCGCATGTGGCTGGCATGCTACTTGGGCCCCCTACTACCTGCGGTCGGCCAGCGGTGCACCGTGCTTCGGATCCCGCTACCCTCCAAAACGAGTTACCCGGTGAGTCATTATCCTACGAGTTGAAAACTGTTCTCCGATGCAGCACGATTACTCAGACCTATCCTCCTCAATGGCTACACTAGACATCATGCCGGAACGCGACTAAGTCACTTGGCGGCAAGGTTTTGTCTAGTGGGTGGTGACATGCCACGGCCGAAGCCTACCACCAGATTTTACTGCTCGTTTAGCACCACCCAGGGACCACGTACAAGGCATCGAGGGCTAAACCTTGCGGACGCGAGCAGTTTTCAGTCCCCAAAAACTTGTGAGTATGTGAGTCACTTCATCAAGTGTTTTGTGAAATTCCTAAGATGAATAAAACTTTTTGAATTTTGAATTTTCTGGCGCAGGTTGTAAAACTTTCAAAACACAAAAATCAACAAAACTGGTAAAGGAATAAAAAGAAAATTGAATAACATTGTAACTCATATAAAAAAACGTTTAACGAATTTAAAGCCAACTTGTAAGTAGGCAGCTATAGATATAGCTATCGCCGCAGCCCGTGAAATGATATCAGATTCTTCTATTAAACTTCCAAGATATATTCCTATCCCAAAAACTGGTGGATTTTTACCTTTGTAACCCCTTTTTGCGGGGCTATCTGCTGTCGGCAGCTTAGCAGGAGGAGCTGCAGGTATAGCGAAGGTTGTTGAAGAAGTAAAACACGCACAAGAACGTCTTAATGAAATGAAAAGACATAACGGGAAATTGGAATCTTTATCAATAGGAAAAGGAATAAAAATCAAAAAGCATAAGAATGGTTTAAAAGTTTGCTTGCCAACTAAACTCGATAAAAAAAACTGAACATTAGGTTACCTAATAGAGCCCTTACTAACATCGATATCATAAATCATGCTCAAGACATTCCATACTTTCGGGGCGTGTTTATGAGAGATGAATTACCCAAACGTCCATTACTTAAAGAATGTGGAATAATTAATTTGGATAGTTTACAAAATACAGGTACACATTGGGTAGCCTATGTTAAGTTAAAAAATTATGTTGAATACTTTGATAGTTACAGTAATTTAAAACCACCAATAGAATTTATCAAGTATATAGGAAACTATGTTCATTATAATTACGAAAATCAACAAAAAAACCACCCATATAATTGTGGTCATTTATGTATTAAATTTATTTAAAAGTTTTGGGCGACAAATTTACAATAAATAGTCGTTAAAAGTGTACTATTTTCAGTTTGATACAATGTCTCTCACGTTAACTATCACTGGCAAGAAACCTATATTGGAAACATATTTTCAACCGCCTTTGATTTTAGAAGATAAATGGGAGTGTGGTCTTTTCTTTTTTTCCACGTTCAACTCTATATCGAATATTAATACTAGTAATAATATATTTGCATATGGAGATGGGGAAACATTACAAATACCTTGTGGAACATATGATTTATATGATCTACTTAGTTTTCTGGAAACTAAAGTTAATGATTGTGAAATAAAAATAAATCCAAATAGTAATACTTCAAAATGTTACATTTATTGCAATAAAACAATTCATTTCGATGAAAAAAATAGCATTGGTAAACTATTGGGCTTTGATAATAAAAAATTAGAAGCAAATAAATGGCACGAATCGGAGGCTGAGGTCAACATTCTACCCGTGTCTGTTATACGAATCGAATGTGACATTGTTCAAGGTTCCTACATAAATAATTTATTATCACATGTGATTCATGAGTTTGTGCCCGACGTACCTCCTGGGTATCGATTTATAGAAGTACCAAAAACTATCATTTATTTACCAGTTATTAAAAATAATATATCAAGAGTAACGGTGAAAATAGTTGACGAATTTGGGAAGTGCATTAATTTCAGAGGAGAAAATATAATAGTACGATTACAATTACGGAAGTCATAATGATTGATTTTAATAAAAAAGTAAATATGGATACCAAAAAAGTTATTCATTCTCAAAATATTAAGGAGAGCAGACGTATAAAAAAAGTTAAAAAGATAACTAAATCCAACAAGATTTTCTTACAAAGTCTTGGTTTTAAAACACGAGTATCTTACAAGTGTTTAATTTACAAGAATTCGAAAGTTATGAAATTCATACGTATACTCCCTATACCAATAACTTTAGAGAAAACGATGAAATCAGAATACCGATACAACAACAGGATCTTTACGTTCTGCCGTCTGCTAGTTCTATTCAAATTGAGGGACATATTACAGCAATCGGAAAAGACCAAAAACCGATCAAAAAAGATTTGCATTTCACTAACAAGCCTTTTATGTTTCTGTTACAAGACATCAGATACGAATTAAACGGTGTTGAAATAGATCGGATAAAGAATACTGGCATAACAACAACGATTAAGTCTTTGATATCTATAAGTGATGGGGAAAATAAAGTAGCCGCGTTATGGGGTTGGAAATTAGATGGTTTTAAAAGTAATGGTCGATTCAGTGTTGTGGTTCCTCTTAATAAGATCTTTGGCTTTGCAGAAGACTATAATAAGATTGTAATGAATTGTAAACACGAACTAATTTTGATTTTTTTTATATTTTTTTTATATTGTAAGGATAGGACGTTTGTCTTCCATGCCACCTGATGGAAAGTGCGCATGAAGACTATGGTGTTACACGTCCATCCACGAGAAACCTATTCACTCGACACTTAAAAGTTCCAGGACTGGTAGTGGTCAGGGAAAACAGACGCAGGCAGATTGTTCCACACCTAGGCAATCCGTACCAAAAAGGAACTATCGAAGCATTTTGTTCGACTTCTTGGTAAATCCACTATATAGGGATGGAAGTTCTGTCTGCGTCTGGTAGTCCGGTGGTAAAAAGGGGTGGGTTCAATTTGGTCAAAAAGAGCACTCGCATACTCACCAAAATGTAGCCGATAAAATACTGTCAAACAAGCAACCTTACGACGATGCTCCAGCGTCTGCAATTTTTTATTTGTAAGGTTGTTATTATTAACGATTTTACGGGCTCTTCGGTCAACAGAGTCTAGCGCTTCGAGCTGGTATTTGGCAGAACCATCCCAAAGGTGACTACAGTACTCCATGCACGACCTCACTTGGGCTGTGTATAAGTTTAGCAGCCGTTCAGGGCTGAAGTACCGCCGGATCTTCGAGATGATACCCAATTTTTTTGAATCCGTTTTTGCCATAGACTCAATTTGTTGTCTGTAGTTTAATTTGGACGTTATTGTGACGCCCAAAAGTCGTAGTTGGTCGGTGATGGGAACAGATACATTCTGGAAAGTGGGCGTAAAATAAAGGTGCTCTTTTTTGCGGAGAATAGACACGCTTGTGTCGGACACATTCTGCAAGGTCGAATCAACGCGCTCAATCATAATAATAATAATAATAATAAAAACTCTTTATTGCACAACTATAAAATTACGAGATACAATGTATTTAGAGAAACAAATCTTTTAGTACAAATCGGTGGCCTTATCGCTAAAAAGCGATCTCTTCCAGACAACCTTAGGGCAGAGGATTTTATATGAGTTTAAGGGTGTCATGTCGTACAATACTGTTTAAAACAAAATATGTATAAATATATAAATGATGATGTATAAAAAATAAGTTCTCATATTTGAAATATACATACACACATATGATCTTTATACCTACATACACATACATATATTTAATATTTACAATACTCATAGACTCATATACATATACAATAAGAAAAGATGTGTTTACTCACAGATTTCATAATAAAAGTATAAAATAAAAATACTCATGGTAATTCCTCAACTTTTGTGAAATAGTGCATCTTTACAAGTTTTTTAAAAGTGGCTAAAGTTTGTGCGGATTTATTTTGTAACGGTAATTCGTTCCATAAGCGTACCGCATGGATTGAAAACGATTTACCAAAGTAATCCGTCGTGTGCATCGGTGTCACTAATTTTAAATTATTACTTGATCTCAAATTACGTGTATGTGTGGAGTAAATGTAATCAAATTTATTTGATAAATACCTCGGAACAGCAGAATCGAACAGCGCGCGATAAAGAAGACAGAGAATATGAGTATTCCGGCGAAATCGAATTGGAAGCCACTTGAGCTTGTTGCGGTATCATAGACTTTCTCAAAACCTGGATTTCATGGGCGCTCGTTCGCGCGTTGGATATATAACTCTCAACAACAGTGCTGTCATCAGCATATCCAATAATGCCTGGTGTTAGGAGGTCATTAATGTGCAGCAAGAATAAAGTTGCAGAGAGAACAGATCCCTGAGGTACCCCGGCATTAATCGCCATTAGGTCAGAGGAGTAGACGTCTAAGACTACTCGAATCCCTTTAGTCCATATTCCTAACTATGTTTCTTAACTATCTATGAAAGAAGAATTTTTATTCGCTTTTTCTTAACTGGTTAGTGAATAAGAATATTTTATCCATTTTCAAAACTGGTTAAGAAAAGCAGTTAGGAAAAAAGAGAAAAAAATCTTATTTACTAACCGGTTAGGAAAGTGGAACAAAAAATCTTACTTCCTAACCAGTTACGATAAAGTAAACGACAATGGGGAGTTTTCTGACAGCTCATAAAAATTAGTTCAAAAAACCTCTATAGAGGGCACTTTTAAAAAGCCGAAGGCGTTGAGTCTGTAAACTATAATGTTGGTAAGTGGTATCTACCATCTATGGTTATTTATACGTTCAATTTCTGATACAGACATCAATTAATTTATTTTACTTTTAAAAACGCAGTGTGGAATAAATTCTTCGCCTTCGCCTTTTGTAAAGCGCCATCTATCGAAGCCTTTTGTACCAATTTTGTACAGTTTTGTTTTTTTAATGAGCTGTCAGAAAACTCCCCATTCAATATTCATAATCAATTTTTTTCATGTAAACATTTACAACATTTTCAGTGAAATAAACAAAAACGATAGATTGTCTTAAAAACTATAAGGAGCAATTATCTCTAGACAATGTCCAACAGTTATTATATCAGCATTCATGTCCTCAATTGAGGAGTTAATTTCCAAGTCAATTGTTTCATAGTTTTTGGATTTATTCTTCTTACTATGTAAATGAATTTTTGTTTCTTTGCTCAGAACTTCTAGAACTTCTGCCATAGACGGATTTTTACGTCCCAAATATTTATTTAATCTAGCATGCCACCCTTCAAGATCATTTGTGGTTCTTTTATTTTCTTGATAGCAACACCACTTTTTAATAAATGTAATATCGCTTAACCAGTACGAGTTAAATTTTCGCACTTGTTCACAATTAGGCGTTCGTCTCATTATATATTTATAACCCGACATTATGTATATTAATGGCAAACGCGCCAAACCAGCACATTTAGCAACATGACGTCTTTGGACTCTGGATTTTAGTCCTAGTGCCTTTGCCTTTTTGAATAAACTATTACAAAAGTGATAGAAACATCCTTTGATCACAGTCTTCGGAAATAATTTATGAATTGCCTTCATAGCTGACTTCTCATAGTCCATGGTAATTTTTTTGGGATACCAGGTAGGTAATCGACTTTTAATTAATTCTAATAATATATCATACGTCTTCTCGTTTTTACCATGAAGAAATGCATAAAAAAGTGGGACCACTTTCTTTGTTATTTCATTGTATCCATGGATGGTATAAATTTGCGAGAATGGTAGCGGGCAGGACTTGAAAGTTCCATCACATAAAAAGTGATCAAAGTCATCATATATATTTTTTTTGTCGGTGTTGCAAAACACCAGAATTCTCATCCCCTGAACCATATCATTGTAGTCTGCTAATAGAAATGCTTTGAATTTTTCTGGTATTATTACTTCAGTAGGCACTTTAAAATTAAGCTTAGTTACACCTAAGCTAGGGTTTCTCGCGTTGTACAATCCACTTTTTATGTTATTAAATTTCGGTAGGTCAGTAACTAAATGCTCACCATCATCCTGAAGTTGACAAATCATATCTTCAAACTGTTTCTGTATAGCTTTTGTGTTAGCACAGACTTTTTTTTTAGATCGCTACATTTAACCATGATATTAATTTTGGAAGTATTTGGTACACAGCTGCCATTATGCGAATTTTCCTTAATAAAACAATTATCACTATTAAGTGTTATATTGCCCTTGCATCCCTTAAAATTATAACATTGCCAATATTTGTTTCCGTTACTGAACTTTTTTGAATTGTGATACTGACGACCTCCGTAAAGTAATTTTATGCCTCCTCGTTTTGTTGGTATAAAATAGAAATGTTTTTCTTCAGTTATATCCATGTTTGTATCTTTGTCACAAATTGTTGAACAAAATCAATAAATGTAGTTTTTTGAAAATCAATTGAACTTTATTGAAGGGAAACGAAGTTTGACACAAAATGACTTTAGTATGACATTTAAATATGATAACGTGTGAATCATAGTGACCAGTATCTAAGTAGGTGTTTTATAATAGTTTTGCTATGCAATATAATTAAGGACTTTTTGTTTACTCTATCGTAATTTGTAACTGGTTAGGAAGTAAGATTTTTTGTTCCACTTTCCTAACCGGTTAGTAAATAAGATTTTTTTCTCTTTTTTCCTAACTGCTTTTCTTAACCAGTTTTGAAAATGGATAAAATATTCTTATTTACTAACCAGTTAAGAAAAAGCGAATAAAAATTCTTTTTTCATAGATAGTTAAAAAACATAGTTAGGAATATGGACTAAAGGCTCGAATCGACCGTTCCCTCAGAAAATCATATATCCAGTCGCAGAGCCCGGTCGGTATGCCATATGCTGGAAGCTTGCTTAAGAGACCATCATGCCAGACCCTGTCAAAGGCCTTGGATATGTCTAAGGAAACAGCTATTGCTTCACCATGACCCTCCAAGGCCTCACTCCATAAGTGTGTGGCATACACGAGAAGATCGCCGGTCGAGCGTCCACTGCGGAAACCATATTGGCTATCGCTTAGGAGCTCGTTGGTCTCGAGGTATGCCAGGAGTCGATTGTTCAATACACGTTCCATGACTTTGCAAAGTATGGAAGTGATTGAGATTGGTCGATAGTTGACAGGATCAGCACGGCTTCCCTTCTTCGGTACTGGTTGTACGTTAGCCAGATTCCAGGATTTGGGAACTTTACCAGATTCCAAAGAAAGTCTATTGAGACGCGTCAAAACGGGAGACAACTCAGCTGCGCAGCGTTTCAACACCACTGCAGGAATACCATCTGGATCGCTAGCCTTATTCTCGTCTAGGTGCAGCAAGCATTTAAGAACCTCCTTTTGGCGAATATGAACGGAATATGAACATTGTAGGACTGAACTGAGGTAATTGGGGTGGGATTTTTCCTTGGCTATCTAGACGAGAATTTTCTGCAAAGATACTGGCAAATAAATCCGCCTTTTCCTTAGCGGTGTGGGCCAGAGAACCGTCAGGTTTCCGCAGTGGCGGCAGCGATGGCCGACAAAAAGGAGTAATGTGAATGTAAATAGTTTGAAAAATATTGATGCTGACATTTCACATATTGAAGTAAGTATACAGAGACTGCAATGGCGAGTACCACATATCAAAGTATCGGATCGTGATCGACTTAAGTTACTTCGACTTCTAGGAAAAGATAAACCTCTTCAAATTCTTTTTAGAAATTGGAATCTATATGTATATCCTCTCTTACGTAAAACAACTAAACATGTTGGTCTGTTAAAACTACATCACAGTTAGAAAAACCACGTTTTGTTATTGCTGGTTTCCAAACAAACAGGAAAAACAGCGAACACAATGATAGCTCTTTGTTTGATCATTGCAATGTATCTAATATAACATTATTTTTAAACTCTCAATATTATCCTTATGAATCCATGAATCTCAACTTTCAAGATAATCGGTACAGTATTTTATATGAAATGTTTACCAAGTTTCGTCAGTCCTACTACAACGCTCCTGCTGATCCATCACTTGATCTGATCAGTTTTAAAGAAAAAGCTCCGTTGTTTGTTATAGACTGCACAAGACAAAACGAAAGTTTAAAATCTGGTCCAGTTGATGTACGTCTTGAAATTGAGTGTTTCGAAGATATTCCTGACAACACTAGCGCCTATTGTTTGATCATAAACGATAGAGTTATTGAATATAAACCACTTAGTATCATGAATACCGCGCTAATAGATATTCAAGGTTTTAAAACCTATGATGATAAGTTGACGGGTTGAAAACCATTTGGGTATAAGTGGCACCTGTACAAAATGAAGAAAAACTGAATTTTGTAAATAGTTCAAAACTCTTTGGTAGAAGAGTTCCAATAAAACACGTTATGTTTTTAGTGTCAAAATGCAATATATTGGGTACAAAATTATAACAATAATATGAAATCTTTATTAAAAAAATTTAAAAAGAAAATCACTTGTACCGTTGTGGTCCATAGTATACATAGAATAATTCACTTAGATCAGTATGGCACATAACAGTCTCAATTTTTACTTGTATGCTCTTATATCAGTTTTACATATTTTTATTACAGATATCATATAATCATTTACTTAAAGAATTATTAATCAAGAGGGAAATCCAAAATACTTTCTTCGTCTGTCTCCTGCACATTTTCTTGTCTTGGACGACCTCGCATGTCAACGAATTATAAAATTCATGATGAATAGGTGGTATGAATTTCAAAAGTTCCATTAAATCTCTAATTTTTGTAGGTTTAATTTTTACTGCTGTATCTCTAAGCTGAGGAAGAATTTTGGGTATGTTACCTTTTTTTGCATCCATGTTGATGTGACGGAATTGTGTTTCCGAGTCAAGAGATTCCTTAAAGAACATACTCTTAGGTTGTTCTTTAAGAAACCTCATCCAACTTATTTTAAGCCAATTCACCTTATTTTTTGTAGAATAAATTTTTCTGTTCACTATCGCTTTTGAGACTGGATCAGTAGAAATAAAATCATTTTGTTCCATTCTATGGACTATGTACTTCTTTCTAGTATTCTCAACTAGGTTCATCCAGTCTTCTGGCACATAAATATGTTGAGCTTTCTTTTTACGTTTTTCTATATGTGAAAAGTCGGCATCATTTTCTAAATAACTGTGACCAGATACCATGAATTTGTGATCTACAGTAACAATAGATGTATTTGCGACAATGTATTTATGTAACGCACAATAAAGCGCCTCGGAACAGGCGCTCCGATGTGCACTTTCGCTGTTCTGGATACTGGATTGCCAGGGCACTCGAGTTCCAGAGACTTCAGACTCAGACCCCAGATCCTTTCCTAGGGAACCGTGCACCAGCTTTCCCAATTTTACTCTACTTTCTTTTAATAACTTTATTAAAGATTTTATACCCTCTATAGTCCACACCCAGTTACTAATTGTTGGATCTCGTTCTACTACTCCCGTTAATTTATTTATAAAGCACATTTCTTTTAACATTTTTTTTGCCTCCTGCCATTTTGCATGGTGAGTAGAACTCGGTGTAGCAGCACCCAATAGAGGTTTTCCATGTTTTGTCCTTTTTTGATAACTGCCATTCATTGAGTCGAATAAATTATCAAAGAATAATAAAATGTCTGCAGTGTCTTTACACTCAGGCGGTAATATTCCTTTATGTGAAAATAAAATGAAAGAAAATGTATTAATATTGTTGAACAAAAATTAAAACATGACAGTCAGTAAATTTAGGTATCAACCTAATGCCTTGATACCCAAGATTTTGTTTTAAGAGCTGTTCCATGTGAACCCATTTAGCTATTTTAACTTTATCTGCTTTGATATATGTAAGATTCTTTGTTATAAGTTTATTTCTTATACACTTTATCAAGTGTGGTGGATCAAACAATGGAAATATGATTTCGTTGTTGATATGAAAAAAAAATCCTTTAATTTCCTCGCCTCTTTGAAGAAATTCTTCCCTAGTTTCATTTACAAGTGATTTCACACATTGCACATTATTTGTGCCTTGATCACACACCGTAGCTACGACTTTTGAACCAGTGGCTTGGATACTTTTAATCATAAATTTTAATTGTTCGGCAAGCTTTAGTAGCAGCTAGTGAAAAAGTGTAGCTCACCGGCTGTTTATAATTTTTTATAAGACCTCTCACCATATATAAATAAATAAATATACTTGTGCATGATCAGCAAACTCTGTCTGTGTTTGTTCACCATCAGTAACAAAACCAGCTACTTTGTCTCTTCTTTCATTATAAGCTACATGCTTTTAGATGCATTTCGTCAAAAAAAAATAACACAAAGTCTCTCATCTGGTGTCATCTTTTCACATTTTTTTTAGCTGATCCATAATATTTTTATTGATGCCAGGTTTAATATTAACCATGTTCATCAGTTGAATTAAAGTTTGGGGTGCAGGAAGGATAAAAATTTTTCTAAGAAATCGATACCCCTATGGACTTTGTTTCATGACCGTTAAAGCTACGATTTTTTCTTGGATACTGAAACGCCTGCCTTTTGATTTTTTTACGCTTCCTAAACTGCATCAAAGTTAAAATTTTTGCTATTGAAGAAAAACATTCCAGAGTTTGCAAAAACTTTGAATGTGTTGAAATATTTTGGAGCAACTTTATTTCTTTAGTTTGTCTAATTTTTTTGCTGCGGCACTTGCTTAATTTTTGCCTAACTTGCAATAGCTTTTTATATTAAGCCTGTTCTGACTGTGAAACTTGTCTCGCTTTGCGAGTAGGTAGCCAACTTTTTAGGCTTCGATTTAAAATTTTCTGCAACAAAAAAGAATTAATATAGAAAAACCGTATAAACATGAAGGAAAAAACTTTTGCAATTTAAAGGAGAACTTATTGTTACCTGCAGTATTATCTGGTTTTGTTGCCTCAAAAAACCCAAAAAAAAGAATAAACTGAACACCATTTACACATGTACAGTCAGCACCATAGTAAACTAAGGACACAGGGCAGTCAATTTTATCTCATGAATCCAATTCAATTCTTTATTTGCATACTATGATGGTTTACAAGGTAGATAATATATAATTTTAGTTTCACATCATAGACCCCTTCGGGCACAAACAAAAGAGACATTAATCAAAAGAGAGGAAGAAGCTTTCAAATATTTAGATCATTATCACATAGGTATTCATTAATGGAATAATAACATTTTTTTATGAGGAGATCCTTTAGTTTATGTAAAAAGACTTTATCTATTTTTATGTCCTTTAATACATTTGGCAACTTATTGTAGATTCTGATAGACATGACATGCGGACTGGAAGAATGTAAATTCATTCGTGAATTTGGAAAAGTTAATTTATTTTCATGACGTAGAGAATAATTTTCTTGGAGGTCTTGACGTTTTTTAAAGAATTCTAAATATTTACGAACAAATTTACAAATTTCGAATACATATAAACTAGGAAGCGTGAGTATTTTTAGTTCTTTGAAGTGTGGTCGACAGCTATCTGTTTGTTTGATGTTTACTAATATTCTTATCAGCTTTTTTTGTAAAATAAATAGTGAAGGTGCTTCGGTACTGTTACCCCACAGCATTATTCCATAAGATAGCCTTGAAAAGGCATATGCATAATAAAGCGAAAGAGCTGTTCGCATATCAGTGGTTTTTTTAATTTCCCGGAGAGCATATTTTAATTGTGATATTTTATTTGTAATTTTTTGTATGTGGTTTTTCCTATTTATATGTTTATCTAAATCTAAACCTAAAAGAGTTGACTCATTAACTGATTTTATTTGTATACCGTTAAATTCAAAGTTTATTTCAATCGGTTTTTTTTGGGGAGGGTGGAAGATTATTAATTTTGTTTTTGTAAAATTGATCTTTAAATTATGATCTTTAAGCCATGACCAAACTGATTCTAAAATGGAATTTAATTTTTCGGATATATTTTTATTGTTTTCACATTGAGTTAAAATGGATATATCGTCTGCAAATAAAACGCAATGTTCATTTATTATTTTAGGTAAATCATTGATGTATATTAAAAACAATAGACATCCAAGTACGCTCCCTTGTGGGATTGACGAATTTATACTTATTTCCTTAGATCGTACCATTGTAATTATTTTTTTATTTTTATTGTAATTTTCTGATTCTACGTACTGTATTCTATTTTTTAGATATGATTTAAACCATTGGAATGCTATCCACAAAGATCTACGCAGGCAGAGTATTCATATAGTTGTCAGCATCAACAGTGATCATTGTTGCTAAGCAACAATGTTTTCAAATTCATTTAATAAACCTTAAGGATGCTCAAATTTATGTTGGTGAACAGAATGGTCAATGGTATCTTGGCACCCAAAATAACTTTCATTAAGAACCTATTTACTTTCTAACAATTGTGCTATATTGTCAAAAATGGCATCAACGCTTGAAGAACTTTCAAAGTTAAAAGACGTATGAAAATAATTAAACGAATTATGCCCGGCAATCTTCGCAAAAAAATAGAAATTAGTATTTATAATCGACGCTCTAAGATACGTCAGTGAGTCTTTTATGACAAAAACAGCGTAAGAAAACAATAGTAAAAGTCTATCGCAAATATGTTAAAATACGAAAAGTTACACATTTCTAAGTTGATGTGGTTTGAACTTAAGGCCAGTAATAACTTGGGAAAGAAGCTCTACTACCATGTTTACAAATCGACTGATCGCGTAGGGTCATGTTAGAATAGCCCTATTGCCCCTGAATAAGCGTGTTTTTTTATATTGTAAGGATAGGACGTTTGTCTTCCATGCCACCTGATGGAAAGTGCGCATGAAGACTAAAGGGACACTTTTAAAAAATAAAACAACACTTTTTAACCGGATTTATCCAGTCGCTCGTGACCACGGGGTCTGCAAAGACACCGAAACGTCGAGTCAAAAATTCAAAATGTAAATATACGCGATAAATCCGGTTAAAAAGTGTTTTATTTAATAGTATGAATCGCGAAAACTTAAGAAAATAATTACTACTATCTACCGCTTAGGAAAACATAGTCCAGATAAAACGCGTCCTTTAAAATTATGTTTTAAATCAATGGATTCGGCGAAACTTGTCTTAAAAAATAAATTAAAGCTAAGGTCGGAAACTGTACAAATCTACTCAGATAAAACTCCAAAGCAAGCAGAATATTTCAAACTCATCAAACAAGAGTTGAAGCGAAGAAATGACATGGGAGAGATGGATTTGGAGATAAAATATGTTAATGATGTACCAAAAATAGTTAAAACAACTCAAAAAAACTAAACACAGAATTTACAATTTCACAAAAAAAGTCAAATACTCCAGAAAAAAACACTTATGATATTAATTGCAACTCCAAGGATGTTACAGTAACCAAAAAATCCCTTAAAACGTTCTATGCAAACACACGAAGTATTATGAAACCGGGAAAATTTGACGAGCTAAAGTGTATCATACAATCATTTACTGTGCATCTTGAAATTATTATCCTGACTGAGACTTGGATCAAAACAGAAGAGGAAGATTACAACTTGCTGAATATACCCACTACTACAATTATCGCAATACTACAGGTGGCGGTGTCTCTATTTTTGTAAGTAATAAACTAAAACATAATCTCATAGAAAAATATACAAGTAATGAATGCCACTTTCTCTGGATTCATATTAAAAAATACTCACTCGACATAGGTGCTGTATACAGGCAACCACTAGAAAAAAATGCTAAAAATTTCATAAAAATATACTCTGATTACCTAAGTAAAAGAAAAAGAGCTTTAATAATAGGAAACTTTAACTTTGACCTACTAAACCACAAACCTATTAATGTTAAAAACAAACAAAATATAAAGGAAAATGGATACAGAATCATTAATAAAGTTAATGAACGTTATTGTACTAGACATGTTGGCCATTCAAAAACAATACCAGATCATGTTTGTACAAACCTGCGAGAAAATAAATTCCACTTGAGTTTAATTGAATCACCTATGTCAGACCATAAGCAAATATACTTTGAAATAAAACAATATGAACCAGAGCCCAGGCGTAAAATAGCATATAAAGCAATTGACTACCATGCACTTTATAATAATTACTCTAAAGTTATGTCTGCAAACATTGAAAATAAATACTCAGTACTAGAAGAAAACCTAATAAATTGTATAAACATGAGTAAAATTGATAAAACCAAAATAATGAACCCGCCAAAGCAAGATTGGATAAGTAAAAAAAAATTAAACAAAATAAACTATAGAAATATACTATACCAACAACATAAAAATAACCCAGAAGATGACCAATTAAGAGAAGATTTTTTAAGGGAAAGACGAGATGTAGAAAAAAGCATTCAAGAAGCAAAGAAACAGTATTATACAAAAGAATTTGGAATATGTAAAAAAAAAAACGAAAAAGATGTGGTCTCTGATAAATAATCTCACGAACAACAGATTAAGTAACCGAACATTACCCACCAAACTAGAGATAGTCCAAGGAAACAATACTAAGACTATTATAAGTGATGAAAAAGAAATCTGTGAGTCATTCAATTCTTTCTTTTCAACCATAGGCACCGTGCTGGCAAGTAAGATTCCCAATATACCTAATATTCAAACTAGCCATAAAAAATCTCATAGTAATACTTTTACAATACATGAATTTACTCCTGTGACTAGCGATGAAATAAACAAAATAATAAGTAACTTAAACTCAAATACTAGCGTCGGACTTGATGGTATTAGCACAAAATGTATAAAATGTCTTAAAGATATATATCTTAATGAACTCACTGATTGTATCAATAATTGTCTTGAACTGGGAGAATTCCCAGACAGTTTAAAAATAGCAAAAGTAACTCCTATTTTTAAATCCGGTAGCAATCTAGATCCGAACAATTATCGTCCTTTATCCGTTCTGCCAGTGTTATCAAAAATTTTTGAAAAAGTAATACATAGTAGATTAGATCAATATTTAACATCACAAAGCTTTTTATACAAGAAACAATACGGATTTCGTCCCAAATCAAGCACTGCTTCCGCTGCTATTGACCTTGTCACTAACATCAAAATGAATATAGACACTAAAAATATTGTGCTCGGTATATTTATTGATCTCAAAAAGGCGTTCGTCACCATAAGCCATAAATCATTGCTTGATAAGATAAATGACATCGGTATCACAGGAAAAGCTTTCAAAATGCTGGAATCATACCTCACTAACAGATTTCAAATTGTGAAAATAGGTCTCAGTGAAAGTAGTCCAAGGCACGTGCCTTGTGGTATCCCACAAGAATCAATTTTAGGTCCACTACTGTTCCTTATATATATAAATAACATATACCAAATTGGCCTTAAGGGCGATATTACCATGTACGCTGACGACACTAGTCTGTTTTATTTTGGACCATCAATAGACATTCTGATTAATGAAGCACGAAGTGACCTTAGCTCACTAAATCTTTGGTTTCAAAAAAATCTACTTACTATTAATGTATCTAAAACAAATTATATGATTTTTGCGCCAAAAAACAAAAAAATTAACAATATTCCTGATTTAACACTTAATGGAGAACAAATTCTAAAAGTGAATGAAGTAAAATTTCTTAGCTTGACATTGGACCGGTACCTCAACTGGAAACCCCATTTAAATATAATCAAATCAAAGTTAGTGTCACTATCTGGTCTAGTAAAACAAACTACTAAATGTATACCCCTGCATATCAAGTACAATATTTACAATACTTTAATCAAACCCCATATAGATTATTTAATACAAATATGGGGCACCGCAGCAAAAACAAATTTCAATATTATACAAATTTCGCAAAACAAGCTTATAAAAAATCTGTTTTGTTTGGACTACTTAACACCTAGTAAAACAGTTTATAGTAAAACAAAGATCATGAACATTAAACAAACATATGAATACTATACATGTCTATTTATACGAAAAATAATGAATAAAGATATACATTCTTGTATTTCATTTACAAAAAAGAAGGACTACCAAAAAATAAAACTGAGGCGTGCCAGTGAAATTAGCTTACATGTTCCAAGAACTAACTATGGAAAATCTAATATTTTATATGAAGGCGCTCAACTGTACAACAAACTTCCAAAAAATATAAAAGACTGTAAAACACTTGCTTTATTCAAAAAAACTCTTAAACACTATGTAATTACAAAAACATAATTAAATAACATTTCTTTTTTTCTCTTTCACACACGAAAACAAAAAAAAACATAAATAAAGAAAATAACATTATTATCATAAAATAAATAATAGATATTTATGCAAAATAATAAAACAAAAATCAATATTTACAAGAATCATAAAATAAACTTAACTAAACTAACCTAATTATCTAACATATTTAAACAAAAACATTTATAATATAACTTACTACACCATACCAATCCAACACTATACAGTTGTTACATCTAGTTGTTCTAATTCCGTATGGCAACGCGTTATATCTAAAAATAACTCTTTTGTTTTTTTCGCAAGCGCTGCTAGCACGGTTCCAATGGTTGTTCGCACGGATTTATTTATTAGTTTTTTCGTTCTACCCACCTTTATGTAACCTTTACGTCCCGAAAATATTGTTATTCTCATTATAAGTGAATTGTAAATTCTTTATGAGAAATAAAATTCTTTAACCTGAAGACCATCCACGACAAACCTATTCACTCGACACTTAAAAGTTCCAGGACTGTTATAGTGGTCATGAAAAACAGACGCAGGCAGATTGTTCCACACCTTGGCAATCCGAACCAAAAAGGAACTATCAAAGCATTTTGTTCGACTTCTTGGTAAATCCACTATATAGGGATGGAAGTTCTGTCTGCGTCTGACAGTCCGGTGGTAAAAAGGGGTGGGTTCAATTTGGTCAAAAAGAGCATTTGCACACTCACCAAAATGTAACCGATAAAATACTGTCAAACAAGCAACCTTACGACGATGCTCCAGCGTCTGCAATTTTTGATTTGTAAGGTTGTTGTTATTTATCAGCTTACGGGCTCTTCGGTCAACAGAGTCTAGCGCTTCGAGCTGGTATTTGGCAGAACCATCCGAAAGGTGACTACAGTACTCCATGCACGACCTCACTTGGGCTGTGTATAAGTTGAGCAGCCGTTCAGGGCAGAAGTACCGTCGGACCTTCGAGATGATACCCAATTTTTTGGAAGCCGTTTTTTCCATAGACTCAATTTGTTGTCCGAAGTTTAATTTGGACGTTATTGTGACGCCCAAAAGCCGTAGTTGGTCGGTGATGGGAACAGATACATTCTGGAAAGTGGGCGTAAAAGTAAAGGTGCTCTTTTTTGCGGAGAATAGACACGCATGTGTTTTGGAGGCGTTGAATTTGACCAGGTTAGATTCGCCCCCATCCACCAGCACTGGGACAGCTTGGTGGATTACGGCCTAAACCTCCTCGTCACCCTGAGGAGAGACTCATAGCCCCGCAGTGGGCTCATTACACGGAGTTGTGATGATGAGATTCGCCCCAATCGGACACATTCCGCAAGGTCGAATCAACGCGCTCAATCATAGACTCCCTCAAAACCTGGATTTCACGGGCGCTCGTTCGCGCATTGGATATATATCTCTCAACAACAGTGCTGTCATCAGCATATCCAATAATGCCTGGTGTTAAAAGGTCATTAATGTGCAGCAAGAATAAAGTTGCAGAGAGAACAGATCCCTGAGGTACCCTGGCATTAATTACCATTTGGTCAGAGGAGTAGCCGTCTAAGACTACTCGAATCGACCGTTCCCTCAGAAAATCAGATATCCAGTCGCGGAGCCCGGTCGGTATGCCATACGCTGCAAAAAACAGCTAATCCTAGTGGCCCCCGCTTGATAGTAGGACCCCGTAAGGATCTGTCTTGCTTGCGAACTCCTATGAAATTTGCCAGAAAATATCATCGCTCCTATTCAAAAAATTCAAAAAATATTCAAAAAGTTTTATTCATCTTAGGAATTTCACAAAACACTTGATGAAGTCAGTCATCACACACTTCGGCTTTAACTAGTTGTTGATAGTTGTTAAATAAGATATTACAGTAGACCAAGAGACAAAAAAAGCCGGCGGAAAAAAACTGTTGGCACTCTTTTTCAGTCAGAATTATCAAATTAATACAAATAGGTACAGTACAAATTGACCGTGACATGAAAAAAAACGTACACAAGAAAGCTAATTGTGAGAGCCAATGTCATGCCACAACCAAATAATTGCTTACATAGCAGATGCAATGAGCTATGGATGCACAATACGAACATGACAAACTGGGACCAGAGTATTTGAACAAGAATGGAATAAAATAGTCATAGTATCATAAGCAAAACGGCCTGGCACCGCTAGTAGCACCCGTTCACGAGTATAACGCAAGCGCCAGCCATCACCCTCTTCAACCATATTTTAGGGAAGAGGGTGACCTTATACCACTCGACGCTACTACTAGCCATGCTGCCTGAGGGAGCATGACGATCTTGCTGTTGTCTTGACAAGAAAATAAGTGTGTGGGACAGTCACCAGTATGTCATATGTATACTGCACAGCCAAGCCGTAAACAAAATTATTAAGTAATTAGAAACTTTTAGAAATATCCTGTTGTGCCTAATGCCTTGCTTTTTATCATCTAAGTAATCTTTAGTTTTATAATAAGCTTTTCGAGATAGAGTGTTTTTAATGATTGATTTAAATTTTTTGAATGGCAGGGATTGAATTGACTTCGGGATTTTGTTATATATACATTCCAATAAATGATTTGCTGCTTTTAGCCAGCCTGAATTTAGGAAACGCTAACTTATGGTTGTTCCTAGTCTTTACAGAGTAATTTGTATCATGATTATCTTTCCTAGTTTTAAATTTATTACTATTCTTATTGTTGGGTATATAAAGGTCGCTGGGTTTGGAGATGGTTGGTAAATTATGGATTCGATATTAATGGACTGTATGGCGGATAAGGGCTGAGGGTTATATGAATAGGAAAAGGTATTCACACAACACTGACCTAGTGTAGACTCTTCTCTTCCTCTCTCTGACTCTTCCTGTGAGGATTCACAGGCAGAGGGTGGCGTCGTCCTCGAGGACACCATGTGCCAGCGGTTATAGGGGACCAAAGGCGTCTTGTTCGTAGACCACTTAGTTCACACTCCGTTATTCACGTATTTTCACAACTATATTGATACTATATTGACAATATATTACTATATTGATACAACTATATTGATGGGCCGAGAAGTTAAACCAACACCTTTTAAAAATGAATTAGTTAACGGTGTGATGTCTAAGTTTAACAGTTTACAACAATTTGTAGTAATTAAATTGTTCTGAGAAGCGCAATCAATAAGGCACCTAACAGTACGCCTTTTATTTTTATGAGTATTGTAGGCATAAACAGACGCGGTAGAAAGAATAATCTCATTTAATAAATTACGAGTATTACAAGATGACATGGTAGGGAGACTAACTGGCATGCGAGCACAAAGCGATACAGGTGCGGATATCGCGGTAGCAGCCGAGCTCGGCATAATCTCACTATGCTGCGCGTTCGGCTGTGGTTGCGTACGCTTACCACGCGATGATTCATTATAATTTGTAGTATTTAAATGCAATAATGAGTGGTGTCTTTTACTACAATGCTAACATTTATATTTTGAATTACAACTCGAAACTGTATGCGTAGTACTAAGGCAATTTACGCAGCCTCTATTAGATTTAATAAATTCTAATCGATTATTCGGCAACATTGATTTAAATCTAGAACAAACGTAAAGTTGATAGTGTTCAGAACTATGACATAATGAACAAGAAGAACCATTGCTATTATTATTTCTAGAAACAAATGTATGAACGGTTGTTAGCGGGCGGGTATGCTGTATATTTTTTGAGTTGTTGTTTAATGTGACGCGTGCCAAAGAATTAGTATTATTATTGGTTCGATCTAGTATTTTAACTTGACTTTTAATGAATTCAATTAAATCTGTATAAGTAGGAATATCTTTATCTCTTACAGTCATCTCAAAAGACTGGGCGGTGCTTGTGTCAACCTTTCTAATTGTTAAGCATAAAAAGATGAAATCTTGCAAATTATCAATTTTTAATTGTCGAAGAGCGGCTACCGAAGCGTCAAAGGTTTCAACGAAATTATTTAAAGAAGCGGAATTATTTGTGGCGTTTTTAATATTAAGTAAAGTAGACATATAATATGACCCTAAGGCTCTTTTATCCTGGTACTTTTTTACTAAATTATCCCAAATCGAATTATAGTTATCACCAGAAGGAATAATACCCGAAGTAATCTTTAATTCATTTCCAGTAAGGTTTCCAATTAAATACTGAATTCGCTGTGAATCTGATAAATCGAGATTGGAGTGAATATTCGCCTTAAATGATTCGTAAAATACGGGCCAATTTTCTATTTTACCATCAAATGATGGAATGTTTATTGGTGGTAGTTTAATCTGGGTCCTAGGCTTAGGTTCAGATTGTGACAGAGACTTACAATTGTCCATGAGTTTTGTACGGCATCGTTTTACGCGAGTAAAAATATTCTCAAAAGTTAAAAGTGCCTGATAGTCAGGTTCAGGTGACAAATTCAGGGTCTAACTTCACCATAAACTCATTAATTAAATCCAAGTTTTGAATATATTCTTGACGTAAAAAATCTATTGTTTCACTCTCTGCCATATATGCCTCTGACGACCGTAACTCCAAGGTCGCGAAGGACAAATGTTTAGATAAATTTAGTGTAATCGAGTAATATTTTCGAAAATAGCTTTATTTTTAGCTTGCAATATTTTTATTTTAGACTCCATATTTAAAGATAACAATTAGGTAATCGTACGGGAATAGGTATTCAAGTAACAATTAGTTTAATAGGTATAAGTATAAAGCAATCAAAAGGTGTAATAATACAGCTTGACAAAGGTAGGTATTGACCTCTTGCTAGTTTATTATTCTTGAAAGAAAGTATTATAGTTGAAATAGCGGTTATTTATAGGTTGCAGTCAGATAGGTATCAAAAAGAGAACATCCAACGTAAATGTTCATAATATGTGTATGTATGTAATATGTATAAAGAACTAGGTAGTAGTAAGACGCGGTAAGAATATTCGAGAATGTATAGGTCGCAGCACATATCTCTAGCGCTGAGGTAAAGTGGAGGGGATTGCGCAGAAGTCAAAAAATAGGTCTCTCAGGGGGGGTACAGGGAAGAGGGGTGCGCGTGCATGACGTCGTGTGCGCCGATTGGCTGGCCAGTGGTACCCCGTCTCCCGTACAGATTCCACGCTCCGCGGACTTCTGACCGTACAGTTGCGTTCATAAGTGTACTTTGCCGTTTATTATTATTGTTTTTTGTTAAGTTTGAGTTTGTTAGTTTTTAATTTACTTTGTATTTGATTTAGTTGTTGTTAGTTTTTTATTTAGTTTGTATGTGATTTAAAATAATAAATATGCCTAGAAAAATTAATGTTTTAAAAAGTCAGGCACGAAAAATGGTGTATGACGTTCATTGTTTTATGAAAAGAGAAACCATAGAATTGGTTGATTCTTTAAAGAAAATAGAAAGTGCGATTTACGAAGCAACCAGTATTTTGCTCAGGAATAGCATATTAACACAAAATGTAAATGTTATTAAGATCCATAATTTGAAAATAAGTAATATAATTTATTTATTTAACAATTTATGTACACACAAGTTAAGATACAATATAAAGAAACATAATCAAAATAAGTACAAAGGTAGAGCTTATCTCTATTGAAATCTCTTACAGCAGACCTATGACTGGACAGTTTGTTCAAAATGCAATCATAGTGTGTACTAATACATAATATACTACAAACTATTTAAATGCTAATAAATATATATATACATACCAATACATACATATAATATTATTATTACAACTTTATATAGGTACTTAAAATACATACATATTACTAAATATAATAAATACATCATTCATACTATTGTTCATGTAAGTAGAGTGGATACTATAACTTACAGTAGAGAAAAGTAGTGATCTTTGACTTTATATTTGAAACTAGATATGGTTTTACACTCACGAATGACATGAGGTAATGAGTTCCACAATCTGACTGCATGGACGGAGAAAGAGTAGGAATAAAAATCGGTTTTATGAGAAGGCATATGTAGAAGAGTACGCACGTGTGTTCTACATGGCGTATCTTGAGAGTGTGAGTATAAAAACCTTTCACGCAAATAGAGAGGAGTGAGTGGATTATTAAGGATATTGAAAAGGAGACAAAGGATTCTAGTGTTTCGACGGTAGCGTATTGGAAGCCATCGAAGTTGCTTGCGATAAGCGGAGATGCGATCGAACTTCTTCAGGCCAAAGATAAAGCGAATGCAAAGATTTTGCAGGCGCTCCAACTTGTTGAGAAGTTCTTCTGTAGCATCCAAATAACAAACATCAGCATAATCAAGGATGGGCAGAATAAGTGACTGTGCAAGGGAAATTTTTGTTTTGAAAGGCAAAAAACTTTGTAAGGCTTTTAGAGAGTGCAAGGAAAAGTGGATCTTACGACTGATTTCACTGACATTCGCGTTCCATGTGAGATTAGAATCAATTATGACTCCTTAATTCTTTGCAGTGTCAGTGAAAGCAATCGTAACATTGTCCATGGTGATTGAAGGTATAGTTGAGAAATCTAAACAAGCACGAACATAACGACTGCCAATGATTATGGCTTGTGATTTCTTGGGATTAATAAGAAGACCGAATGACTTTGCCCAGTCACTTCTTCGACTCAGATCTGTATTGATTGCCCTTACAGCAGAATCAACATCATAAATAGAAAAATGGCGGTAGATTTGCAGATCATCTGCGTAGAGGTGGAATTTTGATGAAATGACTTTGGTAACTGAGTTGATAAAAATCGAAAATAGAAGAGGAGATAAGACACCACCCTGTGGCACACCTGCAACAAGATCACACCAATGTGAGTGATTCTCATCAAGGCGGACCTGCTGCGAGCGGCCGCGAAGGTAGGACTCAAACCAAGTCAATGCCAAGGGGGATACATTTAGGGATTTGAGGATACCGAGGAGGATATCGAAATCAACAGCGTTAAAGGCATTGCTGAAATCAAGAAGGATAAGTAGGGTAAGAGATTTATTTTCCATGGCCCAACGAATGTCATCAGTGACCTGAATTAAAGATGAAACAGTGCTGTGGCTAGGGCGGAAGCTGGATTGGAATGGAGTGATCACCTTATTTTCGGAAAGGAATGCTGACAATTGTTTGTGTACAATGTGTTCGAGAAGAATGTGGTAAGATATTGAGTTTATGGGAGTTGAGGATGGATTCAAGTTTTTGGGAGCGGGAGTTGTTTTTTGCCATGCACGTATTCAGGTCTCCCATGAATACTACATGACTATAGGATGGGCAAAGGCCATGGAGCAGTCCATCAAAATCATTGAAATAGTCTATGGTATTATTAGGACTATAAAATACTCCTAGTAAAAGTTTCGCATGTCGAGTCACTATTTCAATGATTAGATGTTCCGCTTTTTCAGAGTGTTGCGAGGGGGAAGTAGTGATAACCTTGTAGGGTATATCGGGCCGAAGATAAATAGCAACACCCCCACCACCCTTTCCAACCCTGTCATTACGGATAAGGACGTAGCCAGGTAATGCATAATGTGTGGAAGGGAGAGAAGGTTTAAGGAAGGTCTCGGAAACTAGCAATGCATCCACAGTAGCAACGCTAAAGGATGCGAGGAGGTCGGAGTAGTGAGCTGGGATACTTTGAGCGTTTATATGAACAATATTTAAATTAGATGGGTTTGCGTCTGAAATTAAAGTGAGCTGGTCATGCAAAGTCAGTGTGGCGGTTGAAGAGTTATCTGCGCTTGTGAAACTACATGAAGAGGACGAGCAAGAGAAATAACTATCGTCAAGATCATCAAAGATGTTATCCATAATAGGCTAAAAATAATATATATATATAAATACAATAAATATACCTAAAATATATAACGACAAAAAAAAACAAATAATCTAAAACTAAACGCAAACTCACCACTCGTAAGCACTTTAAAAAAACTTTAAACTTAAAAAAAAAGTACAATACTTAATTTAATCATGAAATAACCTCTGAAGAAGGAATTTCCAAGAAATATCAACTATAAAAATATCATTGCCGACAAAACAAAACATTCAGCGGTGTCGGTAACAAATAAGTAATAAAAAAAAGAAAAAAAAACAAGGACTAAACACTGGCATCACGAATGACAACTGTTTATGCCTTAAATAAAAATATTAAAAATAAAAAGAAGAATGACAGCTGTGACAGATAACAAGTGTCGCAGATGTCAATGACATTATGACAGACGGTTTAGTACAACAATAAATAAATAATAAACAATTTTTGTTTACCTCCACAATTAAAAGTAATACATTATTTTGAATACCGTCGACGACAGTAACAGAAAAGAGAACCATTTAAGAAGTGTTTACTAATTAGAGTATAAACCGTGCAAGTTTAGAGGTGAAGCAATGAGATAACTAAGAAATACTTGCAGCGATTCAATGACGACGACGGGTTTTCCTTGGAGATACTGTGGTCGTCTTGGTTTCCAGAGCTTGTGGCGGTGTAATATCCTCTTTATGGGCTGGAAATTCACTTATAAGCTCGTTGCATGCCCTCATGGTTTCTATCCTCCTGCGGGATTTGTCGGGAAGATTAACGACAATGTTTCCTTCGGCCGACCAGCAATCACGGATGCCGAAATGTGACCGACATGACGAAAAAATCTTCTGCCTGGTTTTCGTCAGGAACTCTGAGATAGTAATGCCAGTTCCTCTTAAAGTGGTTTTACCCTCCCAGACCTTTTGCCGATGATCAAAACAATTAAATCTAACTAGAATAGGTCTTGTTTTACCTTGAACGGAGCCCAAGCGATGACATACACGTAAGGAATCCTGTTGAATATTAGACAGTTTCATTTTATCAGAAAAAATTTGCTGGACATTGGTAAACAGGTTTTCATTTTTGTTTTCAGGAACTCCATGAATGAGTAAAACCTTCCTGCGCATATGGGTCTCATGCCTGTCTAATCCAAGGGAAATAACTTCTAGTTGCTGTTTGATTGATGAGAAGAGTTGCCATATTAAGGTTTTAAATTCTGAGAAGTCGCGGGACAACACATTGACATCTGGATTAGTAGGAGTGGCTGCAGCTGTCTTCTGTAATCTGCTCTCATACTCTGTCATACGGGTTTCAAACAACTTTTCAAGAGCTCCCAGGTTGTTGATGTCCATTTTGAGATATGACGTAGGCCAGTAATTATCCGTGCAGTGAAATGTTTATAAGTGCTTAGATAATAGGAGAAGAGTGTTTGTAAATGAGTACTGGTGAGTTTAGCACAGAATTAGCACATAAGAATTATTAAAATTGTATTATAAATATATTAAAATGAAAAAAAAACTAAGAGCACACTAAAATTGTTTGTTACTCAAGGGACTACCCTCTTTTTTGATTTGAACGTGATTGAATTTATGATTTGAACAAAATACAAAAAAGAACAGCAAAGGCTACTAAAACTTCTGTTGCTACTGTAAGGAAAATCGCCTCTCAAGCCGATAGCTCCAGTTTGATTCACGTTTTTAGAACAACCGGCAAAATACGCACGAAAGCAAAAACGGTCACAGACATTGATAACTCCGACCAAGGCGTGATTAAGATATGCATACACAATTTTCACCTATCAAATAATGAGCTTCCTACCGTGGGCAAGCTAAAACAGAAGCTAGAAGTAGATATAAACTTTAAAGGCTCAGATCGCAGTCTTCGACGCATAATCCAGAGTTTGGGGTTCCGATGGAAACAAACTGAAAATAATCGAAAGGTGCTGATTGAAAAATCAAGTATTCGTTTGAAACGCATCGAATATTTACAAAAAATTAAGAAACATCGCCAAGAGGGACGGCCCATTATCTACACGGACGAATCGTACGTAGATTCATCCCACTCTACGCCAAAATCCTGGACTGATGGCAGTACAAAGGGCTTAAAAAACCCATTTCAAAAGGACAGCGAGTTATAATTGTCCACGCTGGGTCTGAAACTGGGTTTGTACCGAATGCGTTATTAACTTTCAAAGCAGGAACCAAATCAGGCGATTACCATGATTATATGAATTATAAAAATTATGAAAAATGGCTCAGAACTCAACTGATGCCCAATTTACCACCTAACTCCGTCGTGGTAGTAGACAACGCGTCCTACCACAATAAATTGTGGGATTTAGCACCAAGCTCGAACTCAAAAAAAGCTGATATGCAGTCATGATATGAGCCCGGGCCCTCAACAAGTAAAAGGCCTTGTCGAGGCTACACTTATATGGAAGGCGTTACACCTTTATCCGATTCGGATTAAATTTTGTTGTCTTGTTCAATTTTTTTGTTAAATAAAATCTTATAATTCGATTTCATATTTCTTAATACGCCCCTTAAACTTTATTAATAACTCATAACAAACTTTGTATGGAAATATTTTATTTAAATGTGTGCACGACTGTACCGATGCGCAGATATCCCCTCCACGTTTCGGTCAGCGCTAGAGTTACGTGCCGAGAGTTATACCTAAGTAATTCTGCGAGCGGGCGGGCGGTAGACTTATCAAAACGGATTTTGTCAATTTGTGTGCTACCTACAATAAGCGATTGTAACAATCAAGTAAATTATGAAATTTGTATTAATCAATGCGCGGTTTAAGAAATATAGGTATGATGAAATTGCGACGAAGAAATCTAGTAAATTATGATCTTTGCATTAATCAATGCGCGGTTTATTAGGTTCCAAGGCGAACCATCAAAATATGTATGGTTATCCGGTTCGACGTTACCATCAAATGTTGGGTATTTAAAGGTCGCTGGGTTTGGAGATGGTTGGTAAATTATGGATTCGATATTAATGGACTGTATGGCGGGTAAGGGCTGAGGGTTATATGAATAGGAAAAGGTATTCACACAACACTGACCTGCTGTAGACTCTTCTCTTCCTCTCTCTGACTCTTCCTGTGAGGATTCACAGGCAGAGGGTGGCGTCGTCCCCGAGGACACCGTGTGCCAGCGGTTATAGGGGACCAAAGGCGTCTTGTTCGTAGACCACTTAGTTCACACTCCGTTATTCACGTATTTTTACAACTATATTCACTTTGAAAGTTTATTCACTAAACAAGAAGAGTCAACGCGGTTAGGTCAAAATTATATTATTCGACCTTTAGTAATTTGCACAAAGAAGCCACGCGGTGATAATCCGACGTTCTTAACCGGAAGCACACATCAAAATCACTGTCTTAGCAAGCTCGCCTGTCTTCGGCTTCCACGGGTAGCGGTTTGTCTGTCTCTTTCCTTCTTGCGGAAGTATTGTGCGAAGGAAAGGGATGGGTATAGGATTTATTGAAGGGTTCGATAGAAATATGAATTTAAAACCTGTCATATTTTGTAAGTGGCGCGAACACTTATAAATAAACATAATGTATTGTACATATTGTAATGTATTCCAGCAAAAAAATATAATACCTTATATATAAATTAACCTTATATATAAATATAATATAAGGTTTTGTCATTTAAAAAAACAACTTTCGATAGTGAGGGCTAAATTGGCTTTAACTTCTCAGCACTAGTTTTGTAACACTTGTAAGCTATATTTATTTAGGAGAGATTTATAGACAATATAATTAAATAACAGTCAATATTTTCTAGTCTTAAGGATATAGTTTTTTTTTATGAAAATCAAACTATCTACTGTTTGTGCTCACGTGCTTGTCTATGACAATTCTAAAGCTTCGTTGCGAGAACACAGACTTCCGGTGAGAGAGGCAAAAAAGGGTTACGTGAGCACAAACAGGAGGAAAGTACGGGGATTGTGATTCGGACTGTCAGTCAGTTAACATCGAAGTCATTGTGCTAATTAATTGTTAAATTTATTAAGTAAACCACCTTAAGTAACTAAAGTGTATTTAATTACGAAAGCCATCCAATAAATAATCGATACTTCGTGTTACGTCGTGTTTTATTCCTGATCTCCAACAGATCAGAAGCGGGATAACTCCGAGGTATTCTACAATCTTGGTGAACAAACGCCCATAAAGGTCATCATTGTTATATTCATTTTCTTTTCTGTGAAACATTTTTTTCTCTCTCTTCTTTATTTTCAAATCATATTTAATGAAAAGATACAGTTTATTTTGTATTATACATACATACATACATAACTTCACGCCTGTATCCCTTATGGGGTAGGCAGAACAACAGAGGTTACAAAACCATCTGATGTCACGTTTGACAAATTTTGAGGTATTTTAATGATGGATAGAGACTATTGCAGTAACAGGAGGTCAGCCTATCGCCCACAAAATGCCTCCAATAAAACCTGAGTCCCATAACTGACTTTTACAGTATGCCCGGGAAGAGAAGCAGCTGGCACATTCTAAGTTTTTCTTTCACTCCCAGTCCAGCATATTTTGTATTATCTGCTTCAAATTATGTAACTTGGTGTAAAATGTACCTATCTTAACGTCAGTTTTAAGGGAGACACAGTTTAAAATATTTGATGGAATTTTATTTATGACAATTTATCTTCACTCTTTCTCCCATTCCTTATAATAATATCGATTCGAAATGATTTAATAAGGCAGTTCATCAGCTTTTACAGACTTTTGCATACTGACTATTTGAAATCATGACAACAGTTTTTTTGTCAATTCGATAAACTGATTTCATTGTGATTTCCGACATATTGGATATAATTTGTATTGGTTGAAATTGAGAGGTTGACAATGGATAAGTTGAAGTTATGGTGATTGAACCATTGACACATAAAGTTCTGATTGATTCATTTTTTTTGATTGCAATTGAGAGGTTGACGATTGAAACGTTAGAATTAGACTGATTGAACCGTTATACGGTTATATTAAAGATGCAACGTATATTTAGTATATTAGTTTAAGTTTTATTGTTCTGCCATAGTTAAAGAATATTTTTTTCAATCAGTCTATTATGTCGCCATCTAAAATATTTAAAATTTTGAATAATTTTCAAACAGTTTGAATCATGAATTAAGCTATACTTTAACGTAACTTTTGACGTGTTAAATAATATGAACATTAGATAGATCTCTCTTATTTTAAGCATTATCGAGCAACGTTACTTTCGCCACTACCTTATTTATTTCAGTAACAATGGGATGAGAAAGCCAGAAAAGGACCCGATATGGTCCCGATTTTGATACTAGCGAGCGAAGCCGGCACCGCCAAGGCGCAGTCGCAGTGGCTACAGAGAGTCTAGGAAGCATCACAGCAGATCTGAGCTGAGACGACAGCGCAAGCGACATGCGTCGAGGCGAGTACATGCGAGCAGATCGGGATCGCGGTGCAGGTCCACTTCGCGGTGCAGCCCATCGTTACCTCCGCCAGTTTCCAAGTCACCTCAGCAAGGAAGTACTAATAATTCTTTTAACGCCCGATCAGATTCAATTTTGCTAGTGAATGTATTTAAAGATATGCCAAAATGTTATAATCCCTGTTTAAGATGTAAGCAACCAATTAAGCGATGCGAGCATTGTCACACAGTAGGGCATGTGGTCAAGGATTGTCCCACTAAAAAGGAAGTAGGGACTAATTCCAATAACAAAAGCGTTTTACGGATATCTCATATATATATAACATGATAGCTATTTTAAATATTATAAACCTGCCAGAGTAAATGGAAATCCTTTAGATTGCTTTATCGATTTTGGTAGTCAATGTACGATGTTAGGTAATTCACTTGTATTGCGCAGATTTGGGGATTCCGTCGTACACTGTCTCGTCAAAAGTATGGTGGAAATTGAAGTTGAAGGCGTCAGGGCTATTGTAGAGATCCTTATAGTCCCTGATCATTTACTTAAGGTACCCCTATCATTAGGACAGACATTTACCGAGCAGTGAGTATGTAGTGATTTTCAAAGCAAAGGATCATCTGAATATAATTGATATTACTTTCGTTAATCCCTCTAGCATATCACTTTACGTAGCGATAGATACTGGATCTATATATATCTACTTATATACTTCAACTTGTGTTGAAGTATACAGTGATCCTGCATATGAAGGTCAGGTTCATAAGATTGACAATGAGCCTAAAGTAGAACATACTGGAATTGATTGTAATATGGTAAAATTTTGCAAAGTCTATTAGCGCTGATTGTCAATGAAAACTATTAAATTTACTAAATAAATATCGATCATGTTTTGCTTTAAATGTAAAGGAATTAGGTTGTCTTGTTGGATCTAAAATGGAAATTAAACTGAGTGATCAGACTCCGGTATTTTATCGCCCATACCGAATGCCATATCACGAACTTGAGATAGTTAGAACAATGGTAGAGGAACTTGAAGAGTCCGGTTTTGTTAGCCTATCTACATCAAATTATGCGTTCCCCATATTGCTGGTAAAAAGAAATCCGGCGATTATTGCTTATGTGTAGATTTTAGGGCATTGAATAAAAAGACTGTCAAGGAATACTACCAGCTTCCTCGCATCGACGATCAATTAGATAACCTAGCTGGTTTTAAGTTTTGTACTACGTTAGTTCTCGCGTCCGGGTATTATCAGCTACCAATGAAAGACTCATCTGAATATTTAACAGCTTTCGTAAATTTATACCCCGATGGACATTATGAGCTTAACAGGATGCCTTTCGGACTCGTAAAGGCGCCATCAAATTTTGAGAGAGCCATCAATAATATGTTAGGAATTGATCATCTTGGCTTTGAAGTTAGTAAAGATGGTATAAAGTCCGGCAAAATTAAAACCGACGCCGTAGAAAAATTCCCCGGCCCGTTGATCAGCATAGTGTTAGGCAATATCTAGGGCTTGCTAGCTTCTTCCGGCGTTTATACGAGGGTTTTCATCGATGACATACCCTCTTACGCATCTTTTGAAAAAAAGAGGCTGTATGGCAATGGACTGACAAAGAGGAAGTGGCATTTGTTACTTTAAAGAATGAGTTAGTCAAACGGCCAACATCAGCATTTTATAATCCTGTATATGAAACCCAGCTACATACGGACGCGTCCAAAAATGGTGTTGCTAGAACGGACTCAGCCGAAACCCAATTGACACAATTACCGACCAAGTTTTACATATTAAAAATAACTATGTAGTTAAAAAGGGAACTATGTATTTAGTTTATAGAAAATTGGATTCCGGTGAACGTTGGGTGGTACCAAAACGCATGAGGTGGCAATTATGAAAGCTCACCATGATGATCTGGGACATTTTAGTTTTGATAAAACCTACGATAGCATCAGAAACTTATATTGGTTTGCTAAAATGAATAACTTTATAAAGAAATACGTGGATTCTGGTTTAGAATGAGCTCTTACTAAAATTCCGTCTGGAAAAAAATCTGGTGAGTTACACCCTATTCCTAAAATTTACCGACCCTACACCATACACTACACAAAGACCATTTAGGCCTTTTTTGGAGTAAAAGAAAAAAACTAATATATTTTGTTAATCATAGATGCATTTACCAAAGGTCATGTTTCCAAATTGGAATATAAAATTAACACTTGACCATAGTATAAAAATATCATTTTTGGATATAAAAATATCCAAAAATTACAATAAACTTAATTATTGACGCACAAAAATGTAAAAGTTTAATGTAAATGGCAACCGTCATGCTAGGTCATCATTTCGACATTATTGATAGTTTCATATCTGTCAAAACTGTCATTGTCGTGTCATCTGTCTTGTCATTGGGTACAAATCTGTCACTTAAATTAAGTGGAATGCAATGGCTGTGTAGGGAGAAGATATTTTTAATAAATCCTGTGCTTTTTTAAAACAATTTCTATCTAAAATTAAGTGATTTATCTTTGTTTGTACGTATATTCTCTTCATAGTACCCATAGTACATTTTAGCCTTACTGTTAAAAGTTTAAAATCTGTTCATTCAATTAATGCAATAAAAACTTATTTTAATACATTTGGGGTTACGACACGTATAATTTCAGGCAGAGGTACATCTTTTACGTCTAAATCTTTCAAAACAGTTTTAGAATTGCTAAGTGTGAAACATGTCTTGAATGCGGTAGCAACACCAAAGGCAAATGGCCGGGTAGAGTGCTATAACAGGACAGTTTTAGCTGCTCTATCTGCCATAACCCATGGTAAAGCTTATAATATATGGGACGACTATGTTTCGGAGATTCAGTGGGGTATGAATAATACCTTAAATAAAGGCATAGGAAAAACGTCCTCTGAAGCATTATTTGTTATTAAATTAGTAGGAACATTCAATGATTTATTAGACTTAAACGTTATTAATGAGGAAACGCATATAGATTTAGATTCAGTTAGAAAGGAGATTTCAGACCATATAAAGGAAAACAAAATGAGCAAAAGAAAAGATTTGATCAAACTAGAAACAGGTACATTTTGAATTTGGTGACTTAGTTATAGTAGACAGAGAAATCTCTCGTTACCACTCTCGCTCGTGACCACGGGGTCTGCAAAGACACCGAAACGTCGAGTTAAAATGTAAAATATAAATTATACGCGATTGATCCGGTTAAAAAGTAGTTTTATTTAAATTATGAATCGTGAAAACTTAAGACAATACTAAGAGAAATACAGTCAACTAGGGGAAGTACAAAACTAATATCACTACTAAGGCCTTATCACATGGTAGAAGTACTTGGTAATGATCGTTGAAGATATGCCTGTTTCTCGTAAAGGCAACAAGAAATTTTCCGGCATTTTTGAAGTGGATAAAATCCATTCTTGGCTAGTGCATGATAGGAACGACGACACAGATTTAAGTCATAGCTCTGAAAGTGATGCTTAATTGATTGCTTACGTCTCACAAATGTACGTATGTATATGAAATTTATTAAGGTAATATGAATTTTAACTGAAAGTATAATTGTGTAAATAAGTGAAAGAAAATGATTTATGTGTTGATTATTATTGTAATTTATAATAAATTTGATGGAACTTATACTTCATTCATATGTGTAAAACGAATATTATATTTAGCTTGTTGTATATTGCTGTATATGCTGTATATGTTGTATATAGCGTTATATATCGGTATAATGATTATTGATATGATTAAAGTAAAATAATTTGTGTGAGTAGTAAAGTAGTTGTTGTGGATATGTAGAGGCCACAATGACTAGCGATTATTGTGGATATGAAGAGGCCACCGTAATCAAGTTTAATTTTAAGTGTAGTAGTTGTTGTGGATATGTAGAGGCCACAATGACTAGCGATTACTGTGGATATGAAGAGGCCACCGTAATCAAGTTTAATTTTAAGTGTAGTAGTTGTTGTGGATATGTAGAGGCCACAATGACTAGCGATTACTGTGGATATGAAGAGGCCACCGTAATCAAGTTTAATTTTAAGTGTATTAGTTGTTGTGGATATGTAGAGGCCACAATGACCAGCAATTACTGTGGATATGAAGAGGCCACCGTAATCAAGTTTAATTTTAAGTGTAGTAGTTGTTGTGGATATGTAGAGGCCACAATGACTAGCGATTACTGTGGATATGAAGAGGCCACCGTAATCAAGTTTAATTTTAAGTGTAGTAGTTGTTGTGGATATGTAGAGGCCACAATGACTAGCGATTACTGTGGATATGAAGAGGCCACCGTAATCAAGTTTAATTTTAAGTGTAGTAGTTGTTGTGGATATGTAGAGGCCACAATGACTAGCGATTATTGTGGATATGAAGAGGCCACCATAATCAAGTTAAATTTTAAGTGTAGTAGTTGTTGTGGATATGTAGAGGCTACAATGACTAACGAATAAAATAATTATTAATGTAAAATGATTATAATGTATCGACTAAAATCATTTATGATGTCAGAGCAATGTTCATGTTTCACGAGACGTGAAAATATCAGGAAAGGCCGATTGTAAGCTATATTTATTTAGGAGAGATTTATAGACAATATAATTAAATAACAGTCAATATTTTCTAGTCTTAAGGATATAGTTTTTTTTTTATGAAAATCAAACTATCTACTGTTTGTGCTCACGTGCTTGTCTATGACAATTCTAAAGCTTCGTTGCGAGAACACAGACTTCCGGTGAGAGAGGCAAAAAAGGGTTACGTGAGCACAAACAGGAGGAAAGTACGGGGATTGTGATTCGGACTGTCAGTCAGTTAACATCGAAGTCATTGTGCTAATTAATTGTTAAATTTATTAAGTAAACCACCTTAAGTAACTAAAGTGTATTTAATTACGAAAGCCATCCAATAAATAATCGATACTTCGTGTTACGTCGTGTTTTATTCCTGATCTCCAACACACTTTTGTCTGAATTTTTGACCTTATGATAATTTTTCCGTGCCTCACTGATTAATTTCAAGTTGAGGTTACTGGACATTCCCCGGGTGGTGGTGCCGCGTGTAAAGTATTTACATGTATGTGTTAAACCTACCTAAGCCTATTTACTAACAGAGCAATCGCAACAAACGAAAAATATTCTTAAATTATCTCCAAATATTTAAACAATAATTTTTAGATATAGGTATATTTGAATCAAAAAACAAATAGCCACCCTAGAAATTTAAAAATTTATAGAAGTTGTTTCTTTAGCAATAAAAAATATCTATATATTATAATATATAGAAAATAAGTGTACCTTCTTTATAAACTTATCAACTTTAATATTTGGCGTCAAGACTTTTGTTGGATGTATTTTAGTTTCATTTCGCAGATGAATACACCCTCGGATTATTTCTGATAATTTATATCGGTAGTAGGCTAAAGTCGGATATAATCGCCTAGTTTCGGTGAAGTAGAGCGTTACCTCTGTCACTTAGAACTTGGTGATGTTTTGTCATTCTTATCAAACATGAATTATTCGTTATTTGAGCTTGTTGCAGAGTACTTAACGCTCATTTCACGAACAATGAAAGACGCAGATTTGGAGCAGTGGTCATAGTGCTTTGGTAGTGCTGCTTCTTGAGTGACTCGTTGTAAGTTCAAACCATTTCAATGCATTTACAAAGATCTATGTAGTCAGAGTATTCATATCAACTATATGTGATATGAATACTCTGACTACATAGATTAACTATATAAAGTGATTCTTAAAACTCAGAAACTATGTTTTCTAATTCATTTAAGCCCTCAGGATGCTCAAATTTATGTTGGCGAACAGAACTTTCAATAGTATCTAGGCATATATGTTCAAGCAAGTCAAGCAAAATCATAATGAAATCGTCTGTATGAAGATTTCGCTCATGTATTGAAACAGTTAGTAATTATTACTCATTTCAATTACTTAAATTACCCTCACGCCCCTTTGACGTCATCATCCAAGCGCCAAAAAATCCTTGTCGGAATGTAAATAATAATGACATCTAACAGTGTCGTCATTATTTGTATGTGACAACAATACTGGGTTTAGTAAAAAAGAAATTACCGATATATAGCCGATTAACAATATAAATATTCAAGAAAAAATCCGAGAGCGTATTCATTTCGTTTTGACCCCCTGTCACTGCAATAGCCTCTCTCCATCATTAAAATACCTCCAAAGTCAAACGAGACATCAGATAATTATATAACCTCTGGTGTTCTGCCTACCCCATCTAATATATAAAGCTGAAGAGTTTGTTTGTATGAACGCGCTAGGGCAGACCGGGGCTAGTAGACTAATTTTAAAAATTTTTTATAATAACTTTTTTTATTTTTGTTAAATATAAATAGAAAAAAATATAAATAGAAAAAAAATATAAATAGAAAAGTATATTTGAATGGATATACTTCTTTCTTTTTATATTTTTCCAGAAAATTTTCCAGTTTCTTGCCATCATGATTTTATTGATCGTTTTACTACACCATCTCCTTTTGGTCAACTAACCCCATACTCGGGGTAAGTTGACTATGTCCTAGGGGCAGGTTGACCTACTCAGTTTTTTACAGTGAAATATGTAAATAATCAAGTATTAAAAAAGAAAAACAATACATATTTGAAAATATTACTTCTAAAAACTTTAAAAATTAACATCTAAAAAAAATCTTACAAAAATACAAAAAATAGAACAAAAAATACTTGAAATCTCCATAAATATAACAATCAGTCTTAAATATGATCTTTGAATCACTATTTTTTAAGGAACATACATAATATATTAGTCTTCAAAATCGCTACAATGTTTGCATTCGTAAAATGATAAATCACCTTTAACACATTTTGAATGAGACCTCATTTTACAAGCTGTGCATTGGACCCAATCCTCGCCTGGCAAACTATCTGAAAAATGTTCTGTGCACTCTAAACGGTTATCGGGAAGGTACTGGGCAGTTTGCTTGACCCTAGGTTGGAGGCTTGTATTCAATTAACTGATTTACAATTTGGTTTCAAACCTGGGATGTCAACGGAGAGTGCAATCTTCTGCCTCAAGCAAACTGTTCGATACTATACGGACAGAAAAACCCCAATCTATGGTTGTTTTCTTGACCTGTCCAAAGCTTTTGACCGCGTCTCCTACGACTTGCTGTGGAGAAAACTATCGAATGAGACTAAACTACCTACAGAGCTCATAAATATCTTTAAATATTGGTACTCAAATCAGAACACAATAAAGTGGGACAATAATCACTCTGAGTCTTACGGTTTACAGTGCGGGGTCAGGCAGGGAGGACTGACCACACCAAGACTATTTAATGTCTACGTTGATCGTCTTATCCGCGAACTGAGCAGCACTATGGTTGGGTGCTCCATTGATGGTACAATGATGAATAACATTAGTTACGCTGACGATATGGTGCTGCTCAGTCCGTCTATAGATGGATTAAGAAGGTTGGTGGCTATCTGTGAGAGATATGTGGGGGCACATGGCTTGAGCTATAATGTCAACAAAAGCGAAATTCTAATATTTAAATCGCAAAACAGGATAGCAACTAACGTGCCTTTTGTCAGACTAAGCGGAACGCCACTACGGGTTGTCACTCAATTTAAATACCTAGGCCATGTGCTTACCGATCGTCTCACAGATGACCTTGATATTGACAGGGAGCGCAGGGCGTTGGCGGCTCGATGTAATATGCTTGCCCGCAGATTTTCACGCTGCACTAAGGATGTTAAAGTTACATTATTCAGGGCTTTTTGCCAAACGTTTTATTCGTGCAGCCTGTGGGTCAGGTATACGCGGAAGGCCTTCAGCGCACTGCGCGTCCAGTACAATAATGCTCTGAGGACCCTGCTGGGACTGCCACGGTTTTGTAGCGCCTCGGCAATGTTTGCAGAAGCTAGAGTTGACGATTTCTATGCCATAATACGGAAGCGAGCTGCGTCTATGTTGCGGCGAGTCCGTGGTAGTTCCAACAGTATCCTTAGTAATCTCAGTGCAAAAATTGATGGACCTTTCATAAGGCATTGGACTGATTTGCTTGTACGCAGAGGCGTGCATATTATAAATTAATAAAATAAAATAATTAAACTTATATTTTTTGTAATAATTGATTTTTATAATTTATGATTATAAAATTACCATAAATTCAATAATTAGAATAATACTAATACTAGGTTAAGAAATTGTATTACTAACACACTATGGATCTGGTCCGAAATAAAGATTTATTATTATTATTATTATAAACATACCGTGTCTTCTTCACTTCCACTATTATCATCAGACACATAGTCTTCTTTCTTCTCTTTTTTAGTAGCCATTTTAGGCGTTCCTTTCCCCCCTCCCTTCCCCCTTACTTTTCCTTTATATTTGGCTACTTAAGTTTCTTTGCTATTCTGTTTTTTTCTTTTGTAAGATTCTTTTCGTTTTTGATGCATTTTAAGTTTCATTAAATTAATAATGAAATTAGATAGTCGTTTTACGTTTTCGGACATTTTTTTTACATTCTTGACGAGGTCCAGCCTTAGGGAATGGTCTGATAATTTCAGGAGATACAAAAAAAGTAGATTGCATGTTTATTAAGTCAGAAGATTGTAAAATATCAGGAGGTACAAAAGAAGTGGAAGGCATGCTTATATTATTTTTAAGGTAACCAGTACATTTAAAAGTTAGGGTATGTTCTTGTGTAGTTTGGGTGCTTTTCATACATGTTCTTCATTGTCTGAACATAGTGGTGGAGCGTTTTATAAGGAATTTCAAATTGTTGAGAGACAGAATTAACACTCTCCTCATCGAAAATTACTTCATGGCAGGTTCTTTCTATAATATCTTTCGGCGTACTGGTACGACCTGTCTTCCTTTTGTACGTCCTCATGGCTCTATAATAGAAAAAAGAACACAATTTAGTAATTTTGCCTATCACCCAACTCAAATAAAGTTAACGGGGTTGGTTGACCAACTAGTCAACTAGCCCCACAGACAATCGGTCAACCAATCCCAAACGCCATTATAATTTTCTAATTCACACAAGCAAAAAAGTACTAGCTAGTTTGAATAAAAACAAGCACACACACCAAATAGACATACAAGAGTATCAACAACACTCATTTGAAATAACTATTGAGCATAAAATACGGAAATAAAAGAAATTATATGCAAAATAAAAAAATCACTTACGTGTTGTGGTTTTCAAAAATCCGCCACAGCTACCATAACATGTGCAACCGTAAAGCCGCATGGTGGTCAACTGAGGGGCTCGCGGAAGCTATGTTACCGACGATATCGGATGACGCAATTAGTTGTGTTCAATTAAAATATTACCTGTTAGTCTACCTACCCCTATAGGCAACTAGCCCCGGTCTGCCCTAATCTCAGAAACTACAAGTAGGATTTGAAAAATTCTTTTTGCATTTGATAGCCCAACTCTTGAGGAAGGTTATAGGCTATATTTTATCCCGAAATTCCCACGGGATCAAAAGTTACGCGGGTAAAACCGCGCGGTGGCTAGTTAGGGATACAGGCGTGAAGTTATGTATGTGTCGGAATCGGGGTGATTCCTTTCTTTTATCCAACATCAGGTATTCTCGGGGATTTCAATCACGATTCTGTAATACAGTCTTTTGTGTGGGCGTCTTTAGGGCGAGTCGGTTTTTCTACTGTCGGCAATGCTTGTGGTGCTGAACTGATTGATCTAGGCTGCGTGACAGTTCTACAATTCCAGCTACGTTGCTGGCGTGTCACTACATTGTTAATGATCTCTTGAAGATCAGGTTGTCTTGAATAATTGCTTGAAGAACACTTTCCTCTTGTCCATCTTCTGTATTGTTATTATTCTCTCTGCTAGTGACAAACTCGTGACGTAGACTCTGTCAAGTACCAAGAAGGTACTGGCATCCGAAGACAATCGAAATAAACTATAAGGCTCTAGCTAGACACCGCCGACACGGCCATCCTGCTAGTACACGTCCTCGTGTGATAATCTGAAATGATCATACCGAAATGGTGGCTCGGCCACTCCTGACAATTAAGTCAGGCAAGTTCTCAAAAGAAACACACAAGCTTGAACTCCTTACATTATCAATCTTTTAGAATACCAAACAACAAAAATCCCGGTTTAGTTACCAAAGTTTCAAGCACTTCGGACCCACGATACCCCTTGCGATACCCCTGGTGGTATTGTGGGTCTTTTAAAGACAAACGATACCCCTGTTCGAAAGACCGTAGTGTTGGGGTGTGGAATGCGGAAATGCAATTATCTCTTGTATGTAAATGAATAATGTACTTATAACTATAACGCATAATTATTTTCCAAAAAGGCATACTGCGCAATACAAACTCTTTAGTGAGATCACAGCATTCTTTTTAAAAACAAAATAGTTTTTAATTTTTTGACAATTTATGATGAAATGTCAACTCTAAACATTGAATTTGCACAATTGAATTGTTGAAAACATAGGTTGAAAATTACCACAATGAACAACAGTGAAATTCAATTTATCAAAATAAATGGTGGTACTGCCCTTCTTTACGGCAAATATCGTTATCATCGCCACAAAACATATAAGGACGGCTCTTTCTTATGGCGGTGTTCTTCGTACAAGAAAAGAAAATGTTTTGGAAATATAACAAGGAAAGGTAGGTAGTTTTTGGGGTTCTGAATATACTTTTTCTTGTTGTTGAACGTTAACGTTTACTAGTGTGGACAAGGCCACGTAGCCGTAGCTCAATTGATGTTATTTTAATTTAAATTCTGTTATTTTATTATAGTATAACAAATTTATTAAAAGTAATGAGCATACATGTGAAAGAGATCCAGAAAATAATGAAATATTGAAGGAGAAGTGTAATTTGAGAGAAAAAGTGGTTTCTTGTGATGAGCCTATTGAACAAATATATGAAAAGACAAAGAGGAATTTTGAGGACATGGGCATGAATTTTGCAAAAGGTAAATATCCTCGCTACGAAGGTGTAAAGCACTTTCTTCAGAACGCTAGGAACAAATGTGCACAAATTTCAAAAACTGTATTCCAAGATTTGAGTGAAATAGAAGTTCCAGTCCAGTATCACGATTTTGTTTTGGCAGATTACTATTGTGACAAGTCAGATAAGCAAAATCGTATTATAGTTTTTAGCTCGAAAGAATCGCGACAGCTAATTCCAAACATTGGAAAATATTTTCTTGACGGAACTTTTTATAGTTGCCCAAAACCATTTTCTCAAGTATACAATATTCACGGTGATATGGGAAGTGGTTCAGAAATTACTAAAGTGAAGCCTTTAATATTCGCCCTAATGTCGGACCGTAAAGAGGAAAGTTACATTATTTTGTTTAACATGATAAAATCATAAATACCAGAGTGGAACCCACGTACGGTTCATACAGATTACGAAAAAGCAGCTATGAATGCTATTTTTAAAGTATTTCCAACAACTAAATTGCGGGGGTGCTATTACCATTGGACAAAAAATATTTGGAAGAAAGGAAAAAGTTTTGGATGCACAAGAAATAAACCGGGACGAAGAATAGTTGCACTGGCAAGTGCATTATCACTTCTCCCTGACAACGAGAATCAAAATGGGTTTCAGTATGTAAAATCTGAATCCAAAGACTTAGTGCAAATGGACAGGTTTATTAAATACTTAGAAACATTTTGGTTCAAAATGCATGCGGGTACTGTGATAAGCGTATTTGGCGAACGCCACAGAACCACCAACGTTCCCGAGACGTTTCACTCCAAAATTAATAAGCGCATCAACAAAAATACTGTGACAATGTTGAGATTACTGACAGTTCTGGAGCACATTCATACGACGGAGACGGTTCCAAAAAAGAGAAGAAAGGATCAAATCATTAATGACGATTTCATTACTAGCGTGCAGTTAGAACTCGTAAATAAGGAAATTTCAATTGGTCACGCATTAGAAAAATTGCGTACATAAGTTTTACGGCTATGCCACACAAAAGACTAAGACTACAATTTGAATAATTTTTCATTTCTGGAAGAAGGCAAAGACTACGATTTTATTTACTTTTTTATTTTTGTAAATATAAAATTTACGAGATGACATAGCTCTTATTAATTAATTAGTGTCACAACACTATTAGTTGAGGGTATCGTTTTATTTAAAAAGGCCCACGATACCACCAGGGGTATCGCAAGGGGTATCGTGGGTCCGAAGTGGTGTCTCGCTCATAGTTTACAGCAATCACAATCTTTTCCCCACGGGGAGCTTAAGCCAACTAATGACTCCTTCAACACACTACCCAGAATCACTCTGACGTAGTCACCAAACTAACGAACGAGAATCGGTATCCACAACACTTTAAATTTCTTTCCAAAACAACAACTTTCTTTGCAACTTCAATGGGTACTTAACTTTCGGCAACTTCAAAACTTTATCCGCAACAGGTTTTCACTTTACCTTAATTTCAAAACTAATTACTATCTAAATTTCAAACCCAAGATTTCGTATTTTACACAATGGTACCACTGGTTTGGAAGGTCCATCCACTGAGAAGAACCAGCAAGAAACTGAATAGGAATCTAACGTCAAAGCAGCGTACGTATCACAATACTTTCGATAAGAAAAGCGCACAGTAAGCAATTAAATTTACTTTGAATGTAACAACAAGCAATTATAGTTAGTATCAAAACAAAAGAAAACGTTTCACCTTAGAATCGCAGTAAAATTATCGAAGGTCAGCTAGATACAAAGTGATTTCTGGCGAGCCAAGGATACACGATTATCAGGAAGAAAATCTCAAACTTTAGTATTCACAGACTATTTAAAAATAACATGACGTAAGCCGTTTAACAACAAAATTACATCCGCTCGACCGTGATGTCATTACTATGTACCCAGTTAGTACTAAAGGTTCGACAAAACCCATTAAGCCACAATAAATGTTTCAAGATCGCGCAGTATACAATACTCTAGAACACAAACATGGGTAACCTCCATCCGGTAGACACCAACAGGGGCATCTCCATCCGGCAGGCACCGTCACACATCACATTGCCCCTATACGGCAAACACAGCGATTACTTACATCCTTCAAGTGCTAAACGCACGCCACTCACAGTCGTGGCCGCACAGAGACGGGAGATGAAGCCCGATTTTACACCTACGACTACGAATGCACTGAGTAACAATCTGAGCGACTTGTATACTGCTGATCCACACAAACCAATTACAGCAAGAACCTTAAGTTTTGTCAAACCTAATTAACGTAACGCAAAACAAGATTTTAATTTCTTTTGTTTGAACAAAATAATAAGAACGAATTCATAACTAATTTTCACACACGGTAGTGTTAAATCGATACCACGTTAAATTCACTTTCATCATCATATTTCCCATCATAAATTCACCATTGGGATCATGTATCATCGTTTCAAAAACATAACACATAATTCTACATACTACGTATCATATCCACATAGTTCCTAGAGTGTGACCCCCCTATCGCCACGGCCTCCTCGGCCTACTGGCAACCTCACTTGCCCTCATCTCGCGCACTGGCTACCAAAGCCAGTCGCACCTGTGTATCTCACGGACTACACACCACACGGTCTCCATAGACCACGACCTCCACCAGAGCTAAACGCGCACCGCGCAACCACGGACTACATGAGCAAGCTCACGAGACACCGATTTCCACCGGGCTACGACTACGTAATAGCATCTGGTACGGTCAACACACAATACGGCCGATAAAGCGCACACTCGGTTATACAACAGGATTATTTCTCATCAACATTATCATAAATAGCAAATTCGACTGGTACATGTCCTTCTGGCAGCCGCCGTCAGCAATCGTAACCGTATTCATAAAATTGTTTGAAGTTCAGTGATTTTAAAGTGTATCGATCGTCCTCTAAAGAGTCGCCATCTATTATTTTAAAATAGTCTAGTAAATTTAAAATTGACTCTACAGTTAGATCTCATTATTTAAAACGGAATATTAAATCGAGTTTTACCATATCGTAACTTATGAATGTTTTCATTGCCTTGCACTAATCTGTATCTACATTAACTACACACAAAATAAAATAACAGTCTTGCATCTTTGTAAATTAAAAACTTTTGTCAGTGTTTATTATGCAATTGATCACTAATTGAATAAATAAAATTTAATCTTACCACGACTCATTTTCAGCGAAGAATGAAACGTTTAACCATAATACACTGTATTTCTTGTAAGCTTTGTTTAACACAAAAACGCACCGTTTCTCGTCATTTTGACGTATTAAATTTTGCGAGAAGAGTTACATATCGCATCGATTGATTCCGTGATATAGAAATCGATATAGATATCGATATTGACAATGTAGTCTTACAATAGTTTACCTGTCTTTTTTTTACTTTTGAAATCCTAGTTTAAGTTTAAGTAATTTAATTATAAAAATATGTTGAATGAACCCCCAACATTGTTAATAAAGCAAGCTCATTCATTGCCTTTTTATTTAATGCGCTTTGAACCTAACTACCGCAAAGCTACTATCTTTGGAGCCTAGGAATTAATCCAATTCATGTTTCATTTGAAACTGCTTTCACAAGTTACAATCCATTACAAACTTTAGACTAAGAAGGTATCGTCGCTTATTTTTGTTGAGTTCACGATTGCAAGCGTCTCAAGTTTATAAGTGCAGTAATTTCAACATCATTTTTTTCCGCTAGGAACGTTTGTTTTCCAAAGTATGAAACAACATGTAACGTATCATGAACTAAGTATTTACGATAAAACAGCGCCGCAAACACTTTTAGTCTTATTGGAATACTTTTCAATGCTTTGTAAATAAGGTAAAACATGTTTCAACTCTCTAGTGTGTGAAAGTTAATCATTTAAGCCAATACAATATTATAATATATACAATATATACAAAATATAATATAAACAATATTACAATATTTTTGTTGAGTTCACGATTGCAAGCGTCTCAAGTTTATAAGAGCAGTAATTTCAACATCATTATTTTCCGCTAGGAACGTTTGTTTTCCAAAGTATGAAACAACATGTAACGTATCATGAACTAAGTATTTACGATGAAACAGCGCCGCAAACACTTTTAGTCTTATTGGAATACTTTGCAATGCTTTGTAAATAAGGTAAAACATGTTTCAACTCTCTAGTGTGTGAAAGTTAATCATTTAAGCCAATACAAGCATCACAACACAAATCTGTTCCACGCTGAGAACTTGTCTTTTACTCTTGCAAGTAATGGGAGCCAATGGCCACGGATTCTAGCTACAATATGATGAATTGATACAACCGTTGGGCACGTCGACCTGACGCTCAAGTGACGTCGCCGGACCCGTCGCCGCGGTCGTTGCAGCCGCCGCGTCGCCGACATGAGCTGCCTCTGACATGAGCTGCCGCCGACGTCAGTGCTGTCGCTGTCCGTGTGCCGCCGCCGCGCATCGGGCCGCAATGTGGTTCAGTTCTCTCAGATGAAACAAAACGAAGCCTGGTTAGGTACTTCACGCAAGTAGGTCTACAAACAAAGTGAAAAGAATGATCTCACCGGGTTCCTGTTCACGCTGGTCACGTTATTCGCGACTTTGACTACCGCTGCATCATCTCTTCGTGATTCACTTTTTCAGCCTTGTATTTGTCATTTAGTCTCATAAGTCGAGGACACGCGCTTAGGTTTCATAAGCACCACCACTATTGACTGCCATGCACCGGATTTTAGTAAAAGCGAAATAATCTGGCGTTCATCACCATGGTCCATCTTCTTTTCATAAAGTTAGGTTGATTCGAGTGTGTTCATTTGTTCGATTTGCATTTCTATTTTGTTCCAATTCTTTGCATTTTAACCGACTCGAATCCCACTTCTGATGTCGGAATCGGGGTGATTCCTTTCTTTTATCCAACATCAGGTATTCTTGGGGATTTCAATCACGATTCTGTAATATAGTCTTTTGTGTGGGCGTCTTTAGGGCGAGTCGGTTTTTCTACTGTCGGCAATGCTTGTGGTGCTGAACTGATTGATCTCGGCTGCGTGACAGTTCTACAATTCCAGCTACGTTGCTGGCGTGTCACTACATTGTTAATGATCTCTTGAAGATCAGGTTGTCTTGAATAATTGCTTGAAGAACACTTTCCTCTTGTCCATCTTCTGTATTGTTATTATTCTATCTGCTAGTGACAAACTCGTGACGTAGACTCTGTCAAGTACCAAGAAGGTACTGGCATCCGAAGACAATCGAAATAAACTATAAGGCTCTAGCTAGACACCGCCGACATATGTATATATGCAATTGAAACAAATTACACAATGTTAAAACATTTACCAGCAGACGTTGATGGTCTTATGGGATTTTCAATGTTTTGAATTTAACTTAAAGGCCTTCTGGTGTCACATGATATCCCAATCCTTGATATAACGTCTGAAAAGTTTAAAATAATGTATATTAAACATAAATTCAAATTATTGAATTTAAAAACACTCTAAAACCTAAATTATAATGTTATCCTCCTGGCATTCCTTTATTGATTTATTTTTTTAGGTTCATTATTTAATGAGCTTTTTTCCGCAACTTCGTTCGTGCTTAACTACCCTCCTTGAGAGAAATTCAGTGACAGAACTTTTATACCAAGTTTGATTTCCATGCACTTAAGGAATAAGATCTTTCGTAAACTGAAAAATCTTATTTCCCATCTCCGCAGAAATTCCAGAAATCCCTTCCATGATACAACGAGACACTCATTGATGAACCTTTTATTCCTAGTATCACATTCGTGCAATCAAGGAATAAGATTTTTTTATACAATCTAAAATGTCAATTTTTTTCCCCTTACTGCGGGAATTTCGGAAGTTCTTTCCTAAGTGCTCTCTTGCACCGACGAAAAAATGTATGTTCCAAATTTCAGGTCTCTATGTTCAGTAGTTAAGGCTGTATGTTGTCCTCAGCCACTCAGTCAGTAACAGAACAGTTTTATATATTAAGATTAAGATAAAAACCTAAAGATACATTTGTTCTTAAATCTACACACCTGAAACCTTAGGTTTATTTAAGTGCAAGTTAGTCGCATTAAGTAGGGACATTCTCATTTATATAATAATATTTTACATATTTAAGGGCTTTTTGTTAACATGGAAACACTTCATTGGGTATTTATTTATTAATATTTTTTTTATATATTAAATACTTAATAAGACTAAGTATCCTCTCAATTACTGGCGAAATTTGATTTATAGATTAAATGGCTAATAAGACTGAGTGTTGTCTCACTTACATGCACAAAAAACATGCAAAACAACCACAATAACATTTTCAAAATAACATTAGATTTACATGATGTAAAACAAAAATCAATATGGACACAATTAAAATTAAATTCATTATTTACATCTTAAATCAAACAAACCAAAGTTAACCTGAATGAAATTAAAATCATAGGTCAAAAAATATATGTAAGTGAAATAAATTTCACAATGTTAAAATATTTACCTGTAGACGTTGATGGTCTTATCGGATTTTCAATGTTTTGATTTTGACTCAAAGGCCTTATGGTCTCATATGATATCCCAGGCCTTGATATAATGTCTGAAAAAGTTAAAATAAATATTATTCAAATTATAGAATTTAAAAACACTGTAAAACCTCAATTATAATGATATCCTCAAGACATCCCTTTTTTCAGTTTCTGTACACAATATAAGTAAGATATACATTTGTTCTTAAATCTATACACCTGAAACCTTTTAAGGTTTGTGTAAGTGCGAAGTAGTTTATTAAGTAGGTACATTCTCAATGATACCTATTGAATTAAATATTGAACAAGCATATACATATTTTTCAACACACTTGCTCGTAAAGTGAGCCTTATTCTATTGAATTTAGAACTATAAACTGGGCTATAAGTCACGCGTGCATAATATATACCCTATATATTAATATTTTATTGATCCGGGTTATGCATTAAATATTTTCAGAAACAACAAAGAGGTTTTATACCACTTCAAATCCATATACATTTTTAAATGTTTGCGCCTTATACTAGTAAAACAAATATGTATATCAAACAAATTGTTCACAATTTACAATTATTTGTTATAAAATATTAAAATATTTGCATTAAATTAAACATTTTCACGTAAAATAGGCTGTATATGCTATACAGACATTGACTGTAATCATCAACTTAGCTCACTTGTTACATAATATACTATTATGGCATTTTGTTAACTTGGCAATACTGGTATTTATTTATTTATAAAATTTTGCACCAACGAAATCGATACTGACACTTAAATTTTTTTTATATATTAAATACTAAATAAGACTAAGTATCGTCTCAATAACAGGCGCAAACCAACATTCAAAACAATCTCAATTTTCAAAATTACATAAGATTAAAATAATTTAATATAAAAATCAATATAGGCACACAAATAACATTCAATTCATTATTTACATCTAAAATCAAACAAATCAAATTAAATTCCAACCAGTAAATAAATTGAATGATTACACCAATCTATATTGAAACTAAAATTCCATTAAAATTTAAAAATGAATAGTTAATGTCCCCTTTATTATAATCATATAGATAAAAAAAAATTAAATAATATTACAATTAAGATTTAACATCATAAATTAAAATCATAAAATTTAACCAAAAAGTATCAATCACTAAAGTAAGGAAAAAAGATGAACTCATAAAACTTAGTATTTTATATTATGTTATGTTTGAAACTTGGAAAAAATGTTGCGCAGCTAAATAGAATGCTAGCCCAATGCTAGTCCTTAATTTATGAATCGAATTTGAAAGTATATCTACGAGGGTGGATTGAAAAGTCCGCGGCCTAGTCAAGAAAACAGAATAAAGTACATACAAAAATATTTTTATTTTTCGACGTAATCTCCATTTAGCTCTATGCACTTCTTCCATCTGCTTTCCAGAGCTTCCATACCTGTTTTAAAAAAAGATTCCTCAAGGTCTTCAAAATACAGGTTAACAGCGGCTTCGACCTCTTCATTCGTTATAAATTTCTGCCCACCGAGGTGTTTTTTCAGGTTTGGAAACAGATGAAAGTACGAAGGTGCCAAATCAGGAGAATAAGCTGGATGTGGCAACAATTTAAAACCACAATCACGAATTTGAGCCATAGACTCGACAGACGTGTGGACTCGGGCGTTGTCCTGGTGAAACAACACTTTCTTTCTCAGTAATCCTGGGCGTTTCTGTTTAATTTCTTCACGTAAACGGCGCAGAAGGGTGCTATAGTACGCAGAGTTTATTGTTTCGCCTTTTGGAAGGTAGTCCACCATAATGACACCCTTAGCATCCCAAAAAACCGATGCCATCACCTTGCCAGCCGATAGAATTGCCTTTGCTTTTTTCGGAGTTGGTTCACCTGATTTTTTCCATTGTTTGGATTGTTGTTTTGATTCTGGGGTATAGTGGTGAACCCAGGTTTCATCCATTGTCACAAACCTGTCAAGAAAACCTTGTGGATCAGCCTCGAACATCTCCAAACAGTCGCGAGAAATCGTGAGTCGAATTCGCTTTTGCTCTACTGAAAGCAATCTGGGGACCCACCTAGCCGAAACCTTAGAAAAGCCGAGTTCATGGACAATGATGTTTTGCGTTCGTTCATATGAGATGCCTATAGTGTCTGCAATTTCTCTGATAGTCAATCTACGGTCTTTCAATATGAGATCACACACTTTATTGATGTTTTCTTCGGTCGTAGACGTCATTGGCCTGCCGGAGCGAGGGTCATCTTCGATGTTCTCTCGTCCACTTTTAAATTCTGCAACCCATTTTTTCACAGTGGTATAAGACGGGGCAGATTCCCCTAATGTTGTTTGCATGTCATCATGGATCTCCTTTGGTGTTAATCTTTTTTTAAACAAATATTTAATCACAGCACGTTGTTCAAATTTCTGCATTAGTTAAAATTTGCTCTACACTCGTATTTATATTGTTCGTAAAATTTTATTTAAACAAGATATCAAATTGAAAATTCGCGGGCTGACAATTGATTAATGACAGTTCAAAATGACGGCAGAAAAAATAACAAAAGTTTTTTTTTTAATGGCCAGGCCGCGAACTTTTCAACCAATGTAGTATTTCATTATGAGATCATCAATATCAATATACATATTAAACTGTTCCGTTACTGACTGAGTGACTGACAGACAACGTACAGCCGTAACTACGGGGCGTAGAGAGCTGAAATTTGGAACATACATTTTTTAAGTGATGTAGGGGTGCATTAAAGAAGAAATTCCCGAAATTCTCAGGGGAATAGCAATTATTGGACATTTTAGTTTGTACGAAAAATCTTATTCCTTGAGTGCACGGTTACGATACTTGGCATAAAGGTTTTTCAAAAAATGACTGGTTGTTTTATGAAAGAAATTCCCGAAACTCCCTCAGGAACGGGAAATATATGATTTTTTAGTTTGTATGAAAAAACCTTATTCCTGGAGTGCACACATGTGATACTTAGTATAAAGGTTCCTTAATAAGAGTCTGTTTGTATTATGGAAGCAATTCCCGAAATTCCCACGGGAACGGAAAATATAGGACTTTTGAGTTTATGCGTGTACGAAGTCGCGGGCAAACGCTCGTATTATATAAAACTGTTCCGTTACTAACTGAGTGACTGACAGACAACGTAGAGCCGTAACTACTGGGCGTAGAGAGCTGAAATTTGGAACATACATTCTTGAGGGGATCTAGGGGTGCACTAAGGAAGGAATTCCCGAAATTTCCACGGGAACAGGAATTATTGGACTTTTCAGTTTGTATGAAAAATCTTAATACTTGAATGGACGGATATGATACTTGGCATAAAGATTCTTCAAAAAATGACTGGTTGTGTTATGAAAGCAATTCCTGAAATTCCCACGGGAACAAAAAGTATATGATGTTTTAGTTTGTATGAAAAACATTTATTTTTGGGTTTCTATGGACTGTTCTGATTAGGTTTGCCCAGTCTTTTGGTAATTCTATTTTCATTGCAGTTTTTTTTTAGCTTTTTCTACAGCAGCATGTATAGTGTCTGCTTCCACATGTGTGTGGCCAGGTTCTAGGAACTTAAGGGTTATAATGTTTGGCGAGTTGATAGAGTTTTCTAGAAAATATAAAATCATAATAGCAACATAAATATTACGATTCTGTCTTGGGCAGCTGTCACTATAAATGTTAATTTCGTTCAAGTTATTAGGTAGGGTGTTCAGATGCTGAAATAAACAAGAAGCTATTTCTTGTCCTCCTCTACAGCAATTGTTTCATCCCATAATAAACAACATGCATAAGCTGATGACTGTGATACTCTATACATTGTTAAGTTCAGGGTCCATAATTGTCGTTATAAAAACTGAATCCTGCTGTTAAATAAGGTGTTGGGAGACACCTCTGTAAGTCAAAAAACAGTGTTATAACTTTGTCATTTACTTTAGCTTTTTCATTGTCTCTTCTTTTCTCAGCATATGAAGACTCATATAGCTTTTCATGTTTATATATTTCAGCCTCTATTTCTTGTTTCTTTTCTAAGTTAGGCTCCACTTCCAACTGTAATTTGAATTTGTCACATTTTCCACAAGGGTCATTTTTCGGTTCTTAAATGTCATATTAAACTCTTCCACAAAAACTTTCCTGTAGTAGCTCTCTTTAATGGGGGAAGTCCATTTTCATTACAATGCGTGACATAGGCGATACATTAATGCAATAGAAAAATCACCATTTAAATATATTTTTTTGGGTATGAGACCTAGAACCTAGTGGCTTTTATAAGCTGGAAACATTTTTATATGCACTTTTACTTCTATCTTACTGGCCTCGCTTATTCTCTTCTGTTTTTCTGTGCCTTCCTCGCTGATCATCAGAAAGTATTCCTACTTCCGAGTTCCTTTTTTTCTCAACAATTACTCTTACTTTTTTTAATGACAATGATAATGTACTAAGGAACATAGTTTGACATACTTCGGTTCTAGTTTCACTTGGATTAATAAAGAAGTATTTTCGGGTTCATCAGCGTCTATTTAATCCATTGACAATCGCAGTTGATTTTTTTGGAAATTCTTCAACCAAGCTTGCTATATACTGTGTTTGACTTTCTGCACTTAAACTATACAAATCGTCAAATATCTTTTGTCTCCTACATTCAGGAACCTTATCAGCACATTTTTTTTTGCAACTGCAGGAAGGACCAAGTTGTTTGCCTGGTTTTAGGTTACCTTTGCATGATGTATAGCTTCTGCCATGAGTCCTATTCTCCTTTCGAACATTTCTTTTCCAAAATTTAGGATTCCTTTTCCTTTTTCTTGACAACTGAGTTGGACTCTCAGGAACAGTAATAGCAGAGGCAATATTTGAGACATTATTCAACTGTGAAGACAAATTTCCAGTACTGGCAGCTGGAGGTTCTTCATTATCTGATGAAAAAGTACTAGACTCATAAGAATCAGGTATATACTCATCTGAACTGTTTTGTAATTCTTAGAGAACACCTGTAAATTAAAAAGAAGGTATAGAAATCAGTTATTAGATTGTACCTACTTACTATTTTTGGTATTAATATTTTCATGTTGATGAAAATATGTTTTTAACTCACTGTCATCATTTGGACATCCTTCCTGTTCCATAGATGGCTGAACATGTTAAGTGAGATTGGTGTCCAGTTATCATAAAAAATCATAAAATGAAACTTGTCTAGTAACTCCCTGTAATAAAAAAAATATACAATTATAGAAACTTACCATCATTCAGCTGGTCACTAGAATGTGTAACTGTTGGTATTATTGATTGCTCTTCCATATTACATCCTTGCTCATACCGACAACCTACAATTAAAATACACACTAATTATATACACTCATCATGGCAACTATATCTAAAACCGGTAGGTAACAATAACATCTGATCCCTAAGTTATCATAAACTAACTTTTTCCTACAATTATAGAAACTTACCATCATTCAGCTGGTCACTAGAATGTGTAACTGTTGGTATTATTGATTGCTCTTCCATATTACATCCTTGCTCAGACCGACAACCTACGACAACCTACAAACCCACAGACCACATGTGGGCTGTTTGTCGATACAATTTTAAAGCATTTTTCCACAAATGGACGTAGGCGGAACGACGTTTATTTGACACGGACTTGACAGGACATATCCTAGAGAACTCAAAAAGTGCTGGGACTTAGGGATGGGACATTTTATTGCTTATTTTTAACTAACTCATCATAGGATAGGTAGAAAAAAATACATACGGAATATGAGAAAGAAAGCTATTTATTTGAAAAAAAATGGTAATTGAAGAATAAAACAATAATCTTTGAAAAAAAAAAAGGTATTTGAAAACAAAAATAGAATCATAAGTTACATGTTGTTGTGAGCTTTTTTGAAACACTGTAAACCGTATGGTTTTGTACAAATGTTACATATTTGTGAAACTCTTTTGGCCTTATTGGTGGCAGCAGATGCAGTTTCACCTTTTTGATGATGTTCATCATAGCACCCGGTACACCGACGTCTCGTCATCTTTCCATATTTTTGATCTAGCTCCGTAAGGAAATGCTGCATCTGTGAGGAGGACGGACGAATATTCCGAACTCTTTAGGAATAAATAATCGTTAAACTCCTTAGCGGCGTAGGTATAGTCGCGGACTGGACAACGTTTATACCCAACAATGTTTTTACGATATCCATTTGTGCTTGCAAAAGTGTACATTTATTTTGCTGGTTCAATTTATTGTACAGATACACCGTGTTTACTATACCAACTCCAAAGAGCACGTTGGCAGCAACTTTTTTATACCATGTCAGCGTCTTACGAATCGGTGAATAGTAACTTGCTAACTCGTCAGAAAGATCGATACCTTTCTTTCGATCGTTCTATTCCAGTATCATGTTGGGCTTTAGACGCTGGTTTCGGCCATTAGACATTGCTCGTCTGCGTGACAAGTGGAAATCATAAGGACGTCCCTTTTGTCCTTCCATTTCAGGACCGTCACATTATTCTTCTGTGCAGCAATATGCTCTCCCCTGTTTAATTTCTTATTTTTCACCAATAATGGCAAGTTTTTTAGATTTTTCCTCAAAGTCTCACAAAGATCTGTTTTACGTTAAATTAAATATTCAGCTAACGGAAGACTTGTATACCAATTATCAGCAATTATTATTCTCCCAGTGTCTAAAAGATCTTCACAAAGTTCGACAACAACGCTTCCAAGTTTATCGAGATTGGATATTTGTTGATCCTGGCCATCATAAACTTTATATTTCCAAACGTACCCATCGTCAGTTGTAGCCTTGTAAATTTTCAGTCCGTACTTATGGGTCTTATTTGGATTATACTGACGAATTGATAGTCGCCCTTGAAAAGGAACCATAGACTCATCAACAACAACGCAGTCATTTGGCGATAGAAGTTTTTACAGTTTCTCATTACGATATCTATAACTGGCTTCACTTTATGCAAACGATCGTTGGCATCTCGTTCAGCAGTGTTGTCGACAAAGTGCCAGCAACGCAATATTGATACAAAACGATTGTAAGACATTTGTATGATACAATCGTTTGTCCATATATAATATCCGATAACAATCCCATTTATTATCACCCACTGTGAAAATAAATGGTTTTTTTTCCAGTAGCATTCTAATGTAGGGAATCTTATTATACCAGTCATTAAGTAAATGCCCAAAAACTTCTCCACATCTTCCTTGTTAACTGGTTTGCAGCGACTCATACGACCACCAGTATTAACAGCGATAAGTTGCTGAGCGTATATATTGGTCTGTTCTATCATCAAATCTATAACATTGTCGTCGACCAAAAGACGAAATATAGTTGACACATCTGCATTTTCCAACCTTCTTCCTCATCATGTTCTCTCATTTGACTCTCTGTTGTTGGTCTTATGCCAATCCTTGGACCTGTAGTAATTTCTCTGTCCCTATTGGAATTAGTGGGTGTGGTTTCAAAAATTTCGCCATCTTGATTTGATATTGAATGTGATGGAGAATGCTGGATATTTATATTTTCATTCCTGTTCATCTCATTATCGCTTGGCTCACTTACATGTAGAGGTTCATTTAACAGCTCATTTGGAATAAAATCAGGATCTGCAACACTGTCGTCGTCGTCAAAAACAGGCACATCACTATGGTCTTCGTCGGTTGCAGAATCATCAAAATTCTCTTCATAATCACTTTCTTCTAATATTCGCCTTAGTTCTTCGTCACTATACTGTTTATTACTCATTTTTACGCAACAACAACAAATACAACTAGAGCAAGAACAAAATAACAACACCTATTACAAAAACAATACTAGGACAACAAAAAAAAAGCTATTACCACTTATGTCAAAGTCTTTTTTTGGTCGAGGGTAGTCAAATAAAGCAACACAGTTTTTAGAGAGCTCCTTTATTTTAAATAAATTTTAATAGTAAAACTTACTAAAAGTATATGTTGTTAACATATTATGTATAATTGTTGATGGTATTACCTGCCAGCACTCACAAACTTTCCTTTAAATAACTTAAAACTACATACCAATTTTCTCTAACTATCAAACAATGGCACTATTGAAGGAAGTTACTGAATTAAAAGATATCTTTGGGACAAGAATAGCAGAGTTCGAAAGGATCATCACTGACACAAGCACTGCACCACCTCCATCTTTGGCTGATGAGTTCGCTTCTTTTAAAAAAATTGTAATCTCCACACTTGGCAGCTTACAACGGCAAGTACAACTTTTGGCTCTTGAGACGGACAGGTTGGATATGCAACGCCGTGCCAAGATTTTGTTATTACATGGCGTCCCTGAAGTTACAGATGAAGACCCAGTATCATCTGCTGTCCAACAAATACAGTCAAAACTGAAGCTCACAGCCATATCCAATTCTTGCATCAGCCGCTGCCACCGTTTAGGCAATATGAGAGAAGGTAAGCCACGGCCACTCCTTATTAAATTTCAAAACCTGGACGACAGAGAGAACGTGTGGTCCAAGAAAACCTTACTGAAAGGCACTGGTGTCACATTGTCCGAATTTCTAACAAAGCTTCGACATCAGGCTTTTGTTGCGGCCCGACAGCGCTTCGGTATTTCTAGGAGCTGGACCCGTTCTGGATTCGTATTTGTATTGAGCCCCGATGGTGTCCGACACAGGATTGTCGTGGAAGCGGACTTGGAACGTATTCCCGAACATCATGAAGCATCATCTTCAACTGCATTGCCACCGCAAACCGCGAGACAGGGAGCGGTGAAAACAACAGTTAATACGAGGAAGAAGACTGCCAAAAAATAGTTTGTTGCAATCGCAAGTACTTATCTTTGCTTTGATTATCAGCCTATAAATAATTTGTTCGCTATCATCAATCGCTTTTTCAGACTTTATGTGATTCAGTGAGTGATTGACGTGAATTTGACGTCTGACACTTGTCAGTCTGTATTGACGTAAGCGCTGGCGTACAGACTATAAAAGACAGATAAAATGTTTTAATCTACTTTTTTGTGGTTATGATGTTTTCTTTTTTGTATATTGTTTTATTGATGAAGTTTTAGCAACTTAAGATTTAACTTTATTTTTTATTTTATTTCATGCTGGTGGGTTGTATCCTGAGTATTTTTTTTTGTTTGTTTTAGTTTTAGTAAGATTTAATATTTTTTTTAATCTTTTTAGTTTAGTTTTTAGAATTATTTATATATTATATATTCAACCAATATTTTATAAATGAATACTTCATGTACTAATAATGATGATCTGTTTCCCGACTTCGGTTCATGTTCTTCCACAGACTTAGATAGCACCGGTAGTTTTCACAGTACTTCAGCTCCTCTTTGTTCCCAAATAGAGTCTGAATTCTCAGGATCACTGAATAACTTTAATATCCTACACCTTAATGCCCAGAGTATCCCTGCGCACTATTCCGATATGCTGGCATCCTTCGACTATAAGGGAATTCATGCCATTCTCATCTCTGAGTCCTGGCTGAAACCCTGTCTCCCATCAAGTTCATACTCCCTGCCTGGCTTTAATTTGTTACGCAATGATCGTGTTGGGCGCCCAGGTGGTGGAGTAGCAATTTACCTGCGTTCACATTTCCCATACAAAGTTGTGAGTTCATCAACACACTCGTCTGTTAACTCCGAAGAAGCTGAATACCTCTTCATAGAGGTATCACTCAGGTTAGCTAAGGTTTTAGTAGGTGTTATTTATAATCCTCCCTCAACCCGCAACTATTTTGCTTCTTTGGAAAATAAACTGGAACAATTTGTACCATTATATGAACACACAATAATCATGGGAGATTTTAATACCTGTCTACTAAAAAGCAATAATCGCGCGCTTAAGCTTCAATCGGTTATAAATTCATGCAATCTCAATATTTTATCGACATCAGCAACGCATCATTCCCCTAATTCAGCACCATCCCTTCTGGATTTAATGATTGTCTCTTCTCTAGACCATGTACAAAAATACGGAAAACTTGACGCTGATGCATTTTCTTTTCACGATCTCCTTTTCATATCTTATAAGATCCGTCCCCCTAAATCTAAGCCGAGAACTCTTCTGCAAAGAAATTTTGGTGGTATAAATATAAATAATTTATTTGATGATGCTGAAAAACTGGACTGGCATGGTGTGTTAAGTGCTGAAACTGTCGATTCTCAGGTGGAGTTGTTTAATAATTTGCTGACGGAGCTTTATGACCGCCATGCCCCAGTGCGACCAGTCAAAATGAAGCATCTTCCTGCTCCATGGCTCTCTGATGATATAAAGGCACTCATGGCCAAGCGTAATCGTGCTCGTCTACGCTTTAAGAAAGAGCCTACTGAAGCAAACGGTGAAAGATATCGGCAACTGCGTAATCGCTGTAATACTGTGTGTAGGGATGCACAACGACGCTATATCCATAACTCTGTAACAAATCAAAACCCAGCCAAAGTCTGGAAGTTTCTAAAAACAATAGGAGTTGGCAAAAATACAAATCATAACGTCCCAAACAATATTGATATAAACTCCTTAAATAGTCACTTTTCTGCTTCTGGTCACATCGATGTCCATGCTAAGTCTAGCACATTACATCACATTTCTTCTTTGCCTACTCCTCCTTACGAACCTTTTTCTTTCCATCCATTTACTGAATGTGATGTTAAGAGAGCTATCACATCTATCACATCAGATTCGGTGGGCTGTGACGGTGTCAGTCGAAAGATGATAATTATTCTACTTGATTTCCTAGTTCCCATCATCACAAATATCTTTAATAAATCCATTCTCTCCAATTCCTTTCCCACTCTATGGAAAGACGCACATGTAATACCTCTCCCCAAAAAATCCTCACCCCAGTCCTTTTCCGATTTCCGTCCTATCTCAGTTTTACCTTTTTTGTCTAAAGTTCTGGAGCGTCTCATACATAATCAAATTTCTTCCTTCATAAATAAACATAATATTTTGAATTCGTACCAGTCAGGCTTTCGTACTGGACACAGCACCGTAACGTCTTTAGTTAAGATATCGGAGGACATACGCAAGGCTAAAGAAAATTCTCACTTAACTATACTGACTTTGTAAGATTTCAGTAACGCCTTCAACAATGTAGACTTTGATATTTTGTTACAAATTATGGGCTCTTTTAACATATCTCCATCAGTAATTGATTTTTTTCGTACATACCTTCGTGGACGCCGGCAACGTATCGTCATGGATAACGCTCGTTCAACTTGGGCTCTGCTCGAAACCGGTGTCCCGCAAGGTGGCGTGTTGTCTCCTCTTCTCTTTTCCATTTTCATTAACTCAATTTCTCTTAACATTTCTTCTTCCTACCACATGTATGCAGACGATTTACAGATCTATACCCATTGCACTCTAGAAAATTTGCCTGCTGCGATAGAGCAAATAAATTCTGATCTCTCAGAAATATCCAAGTGGAGCAAATCTCATGGACTGACTGTAAATCCAGCAAAATCGCAAGCCATAATTATTGGCAGTCCCTATATGATTAGTCGCTTAAACTGGAATTCAATTGATCCATTACATTTAAATGGCGTGGGTATTAACTTCAGTGACAAGGTCAAAAACCTAGGTGTTATTTTCGACACAACTTTGTCTTGGAAACCTCAAGTTGAAGAGGTGAGCAGGAAGATGTTTGCCATCAATAGTTCCCTAAAACGCTTGCGCAATCTTTTGCCTATATCAACCAAAATTTCTATAGCACATTCTCTATTCCTCTCCGTTCTCGATTATGCTGATGCCAGCTACCTTGATCTAACAGAAGAACTTTTAAATAAACTTGAGCGACTCCAAAATCTTTGTATACGTTTCATATTCGGCTTACGTAAATATGATCATATCTCCGAATTCCGCGCTAAACTCAAGTGGCTCCCTATTCGCCTTCGCCGGGATACTCATATTCTTTCTTTACTGTACCGGGTGCTGTTTAATCCTGTGGTTCCGAAATATCTCGGAGACCAATTCTGTTTTCGACATGAGACTCACAATAGACAATTACGTTCTACTGACAATTTGATGCTAAGTACTCCCCTGCACAAATCACACACTTTTCATCAATCATTTACAGTACGAGCGGTGTGCTTGTGGAATAAGCTTCCTTACAATGTAAAGTCAGCTCCTTCATTGAACTCATTTAAGTATGGACTAAAAAAACATTATCTTTCATTGATTGATCATTAGAAGAAGTATTCTTATATTTGTATGTATTATTATTATAGTTATGTATAATTCAGATTTATATTAAAACAGAGGTATTTATTTATGTATACAAGTATGTTATTTGTATGTATATATATATTTATATATATATTAGATTATATATTATATGATATTTATATTTAGTAAGTTTATTGTTAAAAATGTAAACTTATGCTTGGTACTAGACCTCGTGTTATAGTTTTTTTTTTCTCTCAAACCATTTCAAGGTTGTCTGTAAGAGATCGCTTGACAGCGATAAGGCCGCCTGTTGTGCCTATCTTTATGTTTTTTCTATTTTATAAGTTTCTTTTTGTAAATGTGTGCAATAAAGTATAAATAAATAAATATGTCAAAAGACATTTGTTTGGAACATAAATATGTACGTCAAAAGTTATGATTGATTACCGCCATTTTGTACTTGACATAGACAAAATAAATGCGCAGACCGCATGTGGTCCGTGGACTTAGGAGGACATTTTTAATTGATTTCGTTCTAATGAGTCCACAGACCGTATGTGGCATGTTTAAAAAAAACTACATTTCAGTTATGTATATTACTAGATATATACAGTGTGGAAAAAAAATAGTGGCCCTGGAGGGAAACTACCTTAAATCCTATAGTTAGCTTATTTTACTTTAAGGAAACATTCCTTTATTTTTAAAAAGAAACAAAACTGCATTAAAAGATTTTCTAAATATCACTTTAACTCCCGCGGGACTCGAACCAGCTAAAAATTAAAAAAATAAAGATTCGTTATTTTACTATACTAATCGATAGGATAATTGTTCAGGATAAAATTTCTCTAACAAACATTTGGTCTTTAAAATAAAAAGAAAACGTGAAATCTTAAAATTTATTTTATTTTATTATCAATTTGTTACACTTTAATAATTTAACTGAAAAATTGTTCGAAATCGTTCCGGATACACAAATTTAGTCTTCGTTGAAATTCATTTCGTGTAGCCTTCAGCAAAGTGTTGTGGTGTATGCCCCTAATCACATTTTTTACCGCGACCCTTAGCTCTTGTACGGTCTCATTACACGTTTTATAAATAATATTTTTTACATGACCCCATAAAAAATAGTCTAGAGGCGTCAGGTCTGAATTTCTTACAGGCCATCTAATCGTCCCGTTTGTACCTATCCAAACATTGAAATTTTCATTAAGGTAAGCCCTGGAAATTCTGCTATTGTGGGCAGGTGCACCATCTTGTTGAAAAATGATATTATTTCGTTCCTCTTCCGGTAGAAGGTTAAATTGATTCTGTAAAAGCTCTAATATTTCAATGTATTTTGCCGTATTCAGATGTCCTTCGTAAATGTGCACCAAAACAACCATATTGCTTTTGATTCCACACCAAACATTAAACGAAAATCTGATCTGATTGCTTGTTTCACGAACACGGAATGGATTTTGACGGGACCAATAATGATTGTTATGTCTGTTATACATTAAATTATTACTAAAATTTGTTTCGTCAGACCATACAATGTAGTCTAAGAAATTTGGGTTGCGGGCTATTTCTGTTTGAATATTCTGACAGAACTCTAATCTTCTTTGACTATCTCCGGGATGTAGTTTCTGCACCAATCGCCCATCACGATAACATTTGTATTTATATTTTTTCAAAACATTAAGTACCCGAGTATGGCTGGGGCCTATCTCTTGAGCAGCTTCTCTACTAGAAGCTTTCGGGTAACACTCAAAATATGTCAAAATATTGAAATCAAAATCGGAAAAGTCTGGATTTTGTTGCTGTGGGCGTCCTAAACGTTTTTTGAAACTTCCAATATTGACTAAATTTTTCACCATTCGCGAAAAAGCTTTTCTTGATGGTATTTGTCTATCTGGATACCTCTTGCGATACCACTGTAGAGCTAAATCGCAGTTCTTGTTGCTTGCAAAGAAAGTTTCTAATAAGTCGAATTGTTCTTGATACGCCATGATCACACAATTACGTAATGGAAGCAGTACTTAATAAAATCGATAAAAATGTTCGAAATATTCGTTCAAATTTTAAAATTTCTGTCCCGCATTGCAAACAAATTCAAACGTTCATTTTTAAACTTTTCGTCAAAACGCCTCGTATCGTGTAAGAAGTAATATCGTGTAAGAAGTGCATAGAGATATTATTACCATTAAACGATTTTCTTGTAGAATTCTTCAACAAGGTACTTAGAAATAAATTAATTAGCAAGCTTGTACTTCATACGAATGAATTGAACTTCATTCTTTGAATGTTAGAGAGATAAGAGAATTATAACGTGTCTTTTACTTGTTGAAAGTGAACCGTACTAGGTAATGTATTTAAACTTATGTAGTTGTTTTTCATGAATATCTTGTACGACAGACGAGTGTAAGACCAAATGTTTGTTAGGGAAATTTTATCCTGAACAATTATCCTATCGATTAGTATAGTAAAATAACGAATCTTTATTTTTTTTTAATTTTTACTGGTTCGAGTGTTACAAGCAAATTTAAGAAAATCTTTGAATGCAGTTTTGTTTCTTTTTAAAAATAAAGGAATGTTCCGTTAAAGTAAAATAAGCTAACTATAGGATTTAAGGCAGTTTCCCTCCAGGGCCACTATTTTTTTTCCACACTGTATATATATATATATATATATATATATATATATATATATATCTACCTAAAGCC